>JANFOE010001173.1:0-161910 GCA_025667525.1 Glebionis coronaria | reverse complement strand
AAAACCGTTTTTCATGGGAAAAACCTTATTTATCTCCCAAATTTGCTCTCTTAACAACTACTTTCCTATCTTTTATCGATCGATCCTAACAACTGCTTGCTCTAAACATGTAATCATTTCCTCCAGGTAATTTTTCTCCAAATCGTATGAATATTCTGATCTAGGGATGAGCACGATATCGGTACCGTATCGAACCGGTACCGAATTAGTGGTACTGAATTTTTCCCGACCATAAATTAATTATACCGGTACCGTACCGAACGGGATTCGGATATCGGTACCGGTACCGGGAAATCGGGATTTTCTCGTTTTTTTCGGGAATTTCCCGATTTGGTACCGGTCCCTGTACCGAATTAGTGGTACTGAATTTTTTTTCACCTTATTTCGTAGTACCGGTACCGTACCGAACGGGATTTGGGTACCGGGAATTAGTACGATTCTGGTACGATTTTGGTTCGGTTTCGGGATTCGGGTCCAAATGCTCATCCCTTTTCTGATCCTACTCTTGGTCTTTAATATGATTTTGTTATTTGATCCTAATCCCTGATAGTACGTAGTATTACTTTATCATGTATAATTTTTTTTACATTCAGATTGGATAAATTGAGTTGATACAACCCTAGTTCGATTTGTTTTGCTTAAGTACAATATTGCATCGTGTTGATCAGATTATGAGGTACTCAATTTGCCCACCAAGTGTTTGCTTTGATGCTTGAGTGTTTCGTTTGAACTTATAGGTATCCTAAATTCTATAACTATTACTCATGTGTCATTTGTATCAGTATACATATATGTTAATTATTAAGGAATTAAAACAAAAGAGTGTTCATCTTTGTATGAAATTATGTTTCGTGAGCTATTTTTATATATGTTGAGATTGAATAGACGGGTTTTGGTGGTGAAGGTTCTTAGTTATTAGTAGGAGTAGGAGGAGTTTGCAATATATATTAAGGTCTTTTATGTTTGGGGATTTACAATATGTTGCAGAATCAAACTCTTTTTTGTAATTCTAAAGATGGATAATAAAGTAAGCAAATTGTTAGACTTGACTCCTTTCAGGGATGATTGGTGTGTTAAGGTTCCTCTAATCAGGCTATGACGATCAGATACTTTTATAAATTCCAAAGAAGCCTATGTGGTAGATTATGTTGAGATGGTTAAAGAGGTGATAGTGTCATTAGTTTACTTGATATGCTATTTTTTTTTTAATTTTGATAGTATGTGATGTGATAAATGTATTGAATTATTTACAGGGTAACAAAAAAGAATCGGTTACTTTTTTCATATGATCTCTTGTATGTATAGACTAAAAAGAAAACAAAGTTTTTTTTGTATTACTTTGCCCAATATCTGTCCTACTATCTTTTGCTTTAATTCTAGCTATATATTGAGCCCATTATCTTTTGTCAGTTATATTATAATTTTAGGAAGTTGCTTATGTGTTGGTTTGGTTTTGTGCTCTGTCGTTATTATTGAACAGGGCGTCATGAAAACAATCAATGTTAAAAAGCTAACAAAAAACTGCTCAAGTGGTTTTAGGTGTTGTCAAGTTATGAGGCGTAATGGGAATGACGATTTGACAGCTGCTCAAATGTGCATATGTATTTTTTCTAAAGATAATTGTTTAAATTCTTTCTAGGGTAGATAGATTTTAATGTGTTAATATATACAAATATTTGTTTGTTGGAATAGGCTGATATACGTCACCTGGGAATGGATCAACGAAAGGCGAATGTCATTGCAAGGGAGTACTGTTTGATGTTATCAAAAGAAAAAACAAGCATATGATATTGTCTCATCGTAAGAGCCTAAACTATATAATGCTCTATTTTTTGTTTTTACCTAATAGATAGTATGATATTGCACGAATCCATTTTTTTTACACTTTTACGTGCAATGCCAAGTGGCCAGATATTTAAGAATATATGGAATTGTTTCCTGAATTGACAGCTGCAGATCGGGCAGACATAGTCGACAATGTATTTGAAAGAAAAGTTCGTGTCCACATAAAGTTTGTCCGAAATGCAAAGTCTTTTGGTGAACATAATTGCACGTACGCATACTATAATTGCACAATTTTTTAGGCACATCTTTTTTCATTTCCATCAATTCTCATGGAAAGGTTTATTCACACTTTTCTCTAATATGTGCAGTTTTATACACAAAATGAATTCCAAAGACCCGGTCTTCCACATTACCATTCGCTGTTTTGGATCAGCATGTCTTCCTAAGTTCGTGAAGACAAAGATGGTGACACATATATCTCGGCAGAATTGCCAGACCCAACACATGATGCCGACGGTTACAAAATTTCCTCGGAACTAATCAAATAAAAAATATGTTTTAACTTTCTCGGGTAAGGTCATTATTATTGATATGTTCAATCGGCTCTTCTTAATTTTCATTAAAATTTCTATTGGGTCTCACCGATTATCCCAACAGGTTTTTGGTTGCTGGGAAATTTTTGGAGTATATGATGTGTTTGTGTATTTAATAAATGGAGCAATTACTAAGCGAAGAACGACAATCGAAGACATGACAGAACTAGATGCTCTTTGTATTGATAAACCCGGGACTTTGGCTTTGGATAAACTTGGGGTCGACAAAAACCTAAGTGAAGTCGATTTTTATTTTTATTTACTGTTACTCATGTCCTGGGTTGACTTTCTTTTTTAGGTATTGCGCCAAAGGAGTAGATATATTGTTCTTCTAATCAATGTCAGCGCGGGCATCAAGAACCGAAAACCAATATGCAATCGTTGCTGCAGAAAGGGGTATGTTTGCTGATCCAAAAGACTGAGGTAAATATTATCTTAACAAAACATGATTTTAACTTTTTTTAACCACCTTTTATTATAAGGGGAACAAATAAGACCTTCTATACTATCCTGAATGACACCATTAGGGCTGATAAGGATGGAATACATGTATATAACTAAACCTTCGAAAAGAGGCTACTATAATAATGAGGTTCTAGGTTAAAAAAGTTTGTCACATTAGAGGTACCTAAGTTGTTTTTTTTGGAGTTATATTGGTCATGTAAAACTTGGTTTAGCAGCCAGGGTATCTAAATTGAGTACGCATCTTTGTGCACTTCTGCTTCTTTGATGCTCTTGTGGTTTATAATTATGAGTTCCTGGAACTAATTATACAAGTAGGTACTTTAAGAATCAACATGCTTCCAACTTTAGAAAAATAATACATTGTACTGATTCTTGAGGTAATTAACCAACATATTTTGCAAATTATGTTTACTTTTGCATTAACTTTATTCTTTCTACTCTTGATCTCATATACATAGAGAATATTTCAGCTTTACAACCCTCTCCATTACACTATCGATATGCATTAGTCAAATGTAGTAAGGTTATAAATTTGAATATGTTAATTCTATTTCATGACAATCTAATTTTGAAATACAAACAAAATTTATTTGAAGTGTGATTTATATTCAAACTTTGAATAAAACACCATTATACATGAATAAAAATAATCATTAGCAATGATGAACGTTATGAATCATTTATTGTGTTTTCAAACAAAATAAACAAATGCTCACTAAATATACTACTTACGATAGAAGTTTCTTATTGTCGCCCACGAAACCCACGTATCTATAGTATATATATATATATATATATATATATATATATATATATATATATATATATATATATATATATATATATATATATATATATATATATATATATACTAGCGTCGTAACCCGCCCAACGGGCGGCGTCGTTTTATAATTTTTTTAAAGTACGTTTGTGTTTAAGTTATATATGTTGGTAGTGTGACCTATTTTTGGTAAACGAAAACTAAAAGGAAACTAAGTTTTGATATTTCTTGGGGCTTGGCCGACCTAACAGACGTGTTTTGTCCCATGTAAATCTTTTACCTAATGTTTGGGTTTGGTTTGTAAACCATTTTCTAAAACAATGTTTGTCAATCCGTTATATTGGTTGAAAGTTGGACATATAGATGTCCATGTGATAAAACCGTCTTTATTAAAAGGAAACCAAGATAGTGTCTGACCTTTGCTCACCTAATAGACGGGTTCAGTTCATAATCAAATTAGTTGCATAAACCGTACGGGTTTGGTTGGTAAATCTTTTTTTATACAATGTTTGCCGATTGACTCTTTCTAATTGTACATATAGTTTATCCTTGTCAGTGTGTCTTGAAAGCAAAGCAACGTTTGATATTTATGGCCTTTGCTCACTTAATGGATGGATTTAACTCATAAATTTTGTTTTAAAACAACTTGATATTATCTAGGCTTGCCTCATTCAAAGGACGAGTTTGGTTCATATATCTTTGTTTGAAACAACGTGTATCGGTCATTTGTAATAGTTGCATTGTTCTTATAAATATAAAAGATTTATTACTCTCTTGTAATTTTTTTACTTTTTTTGCTATTAGCTTTTGATTTTTCTAGAACTATTAACTTTTGACTTTTTTTAGTAACATAAACCGTCCTACAAGTGGGTTCCGTTCTTAAAACCTTATTTTCGAATGACTTTTAACTTTTGTTGGCTTATAACACTGTGATAGAGATGAGGACGGTACCGGTCTCATTTCGAATTAGTGGCACTTATTATTTTTCGAGCATAAATTAGTGGTACTGGTACCGTACCGAACGGAATTCGGATATCGGTATCGTTACGAGTATCGGTACCAAGAAATCAGGTTTTTCCTGTTTTTTTAGGAATTTCTTGATTTAGTACCGGTCTCGTACCGGATTAGTGGCCCCCTATTTTTTTCACTTTATTTTGTAGTCATAGTACCGTATCGAACGAAATTTGGGTACCAAGAATCGATACGATTCCGGTACAGTTTTAGAATTCGAGTTGAAATGCTCATCCCTAGGGGCGGAGCCATGTTGGTGTTAGTGGGGGGTGATGCCCCCAATCAAGCTATCGGGGATACACAAAATATAGTAGAAAATAAGTCAAAATTTCGAGAAAAAATTCAAGTGCCCTCACCTCACCTAAAATATCGAATTGCCCCCGACGCTTTTGATTACAACACTTAAAAGAGTGTTTTCTAATACCAAAAATTACGTTACAGTGGCATTTTGTAGCTTAGTCATCGGAAAAAATGGAGGAGAGAGGTTAGGGAAGTGGAGAGAGTGACAGGTTGATCATTGGGTTTAATAAAATAAAGGTAGTACTATATAAATTTTTTGTTACTACTTTGTACTACAGTAGCATTTATTTGTTTATTGTTATCTGATGAGCAATAAACTACTAATTCATTTTTTCTTTTTTTATGCACTAGAATTGCAATATCTTTTGTTACGAGATCAATACGAGATCAATATAAACACTGATTTTGTATCTCGGGTTTTCAGAACTAGCAATGTTTGTGATTCTTTTACAAACAAAGACATAATTTTTCCCCTTATTTTGGTCTCACCGGTTAAGTGAATAGTAGTGGAGCACTTTTGTGATTTTTACATCAAACTCGACCCGATTTTTTTAAATTACGTGAACAAATTTAATTCCCGACTTTCTATTATTTGATGCCCCCCGCGACCATATTTTCTGGCTCCGCCACTGCTCATCCCTATACTGTGACTATCGAAAACCGTACCCATACATACTTTCACAAATCACAATGAAAGCTGAAAATGAGCCAGAGTAAGTCCATGAAGAGTAATGATAAGGATGTCTTGATGTGGCCACTTTTCATAGCATCTGAAAAACGCAAGTTGCATTTTCTGGATATGATTCGGAATCCATTGCACCCCATCTTAAAAGCAGAGACATAGGCTGCCCAAGAGATTTATATTAAGAAATATTTGAGCTGTTCTAAAGTATTACAAGGGTAGTTGTACTAATTCTAAGACGTGTGTTAGATTTATGTAGAAAAAAAACACTGTTTTAACCATTATCGGTTGCATCAGCTCATTCATAACAAACTAATAAAAATAACGTGATAATGTCACTTATATAAAAAATATGTTTGATGAGACTGCTTTTATACATAGTCTCATCGTCCAAATAGGGCTTAAAATGCATTAAATATCATCAAAATACCCAAATATATGCTTGTGTTTGTTGCTTGTGTATTTTAGGTACGGATAGAGAAAATGACAAAAGATCACAAGAATCAGTCAAAAACGAACACGGGAAACGAAGCCGCACGATGAACCAAGCCCTAATGAAGAAATTTCCAAAGAAAACCCTTGAAGATTTGAAGAATTATGAAGATTGGTCCTCCAAGATGGAAGAATTGACACTTTATACCCTTGTATCTTCATAATTACAAGTTTGGTCCCTAAAGTTTGTCAAAATTACAAAAAAGACCCTTAACTTTGAAGAATTGGCAAATTTAGTCCCTCAACAAAACTAAATTGTCAATATTGGTCCTGTAAGAAGTCAACAAACAAGTCAAAGCCTTGAAGTATGAAGACATGTCAAAAACATCCCTTGAATATTGAAGAATTTACATTGGAAGTCCTTATTCTAAAGTTTGAAAATAAGTTGTGCCAAAAATGACAAAGTGGCAAACTTATATACAAAGGAATGAAGTTTGGAGCTGATTTTTGCAAAGTGAAAAGAATATAAACCTTGGGGGGCCAAACTGGCCAGACAACCATTTATACCACCACCAATCAACCTGCCACCTCACCTCTCCCATCCACTCACAGACGTCCACCTCACCAAACCTGCCAACTCACCATCCACTACCACCTTATTTAATAAACATTTTTTAAAACATGTTTTATTATCCAAAAACACGTGGGAAACAAATATTCAAACGTTAAACAAGATTAAACCTGCTAATCTTATTTCCCTCCCACACATAAACCCTAAAAATCCAGTCCTAATTACCCATTTAATTCAAAGGGGTTTTACCCCAACTCTTCCAGATGGGTAATTTATCTTCACCCAAACCATTCCCACCTCCCAAAAACATCACCATCTCACCCCATGTGACAAACCCCTCTTCCCCTGACCCACAAAAGAGCTTGAAGACAAACTGAGCCAGTCCATCAACGTCTCCAAGCATTCTACTTGGTCCCCAAGGACTGATAAACGCTCCTGATCATCCCAATCCAACTGGCAATCACATGGAGGCAAAATTTTGACCAAGATTCAAAATCGTCCAAGGGCATTTCAGGGTTTTTCTACATTAGGGTTTTATGATTTCTAGATTGTTCTGTAGCCATTATATAAGGCACCCCTAGCTTAGCATTTTGTTCGTGTTCTTTTTTTCTCCTTTGTCACTTCCATGTAAATCCAGTTTTTTTATGAATGAAAATGGTGTTGAGATGTTGATGAGAAACAAAGATCCATTTTTACTTTTTGCTTATTGATTGTGTCTCATTTACTGCTTGTTTACTTTTTTAAGTTTTTTTTTAAATTCAGTTTTGTTTTCAAAAGTTTCTGAAACTTTGATTTCTTTTGGAGAAATCTTGTTTCAAAGTTGGATTTCTAGTTCTATTAAGGGATTGTTTAAGTGTGTATAAAGAAGTTTATTTGAGGAAGTTTGTGAGAAAGATTTTTAAGGTTTTAAGAAAATCAGAAGTTGGATTATTTTGTGTGTTCACTTTTTCTTAGCAGGTTATTGAGAATTTGTTGTCCAAGTGTACTGCATAGGCCCGGGCCTATTTGGAGAAGGCTAAGCAGCCTTGGTTGGGTCTGGATGTAGGCCCAACAAGGTAGACCCTTGTTTCATCTTTGATTTTCAGTTTTCAGTTTTCAAGTTATTATTTTGTGTGATTTGCATGCTAAGTGTTTAAGTCTTGATTGTTTTTGGTTTGATTCTATTTTTTAGTAGTTGTATGCATGTTAGGATTGATTAGAGTCAATTTGATTAGGTTTTGAAAAGATTTGCTTTGAAAAACTTGATTTTCAGTCAAGAAAGGGGTGTTTGGATTAAGGATTAATTAGGGTTTAATGAAGTGCATATTGGTTTAAAACCTGTTAAATACACTCATTAGTTAGTTATTAGGTGCTAAGTATAATTTGTTTTCAGTTTGGAGAAGTTTACAACACACTTGCATGATAAAATTGGTCAAATAGCAAAAAAAATCAGTAACTGCCTATCCTGCATGATTTTTGAGTGAATTGTGCCTGAAATCTTGATAAGCTGCTAGTGATTAGGAGATTTTAGGATTGTTAATTGGTTACATGCTGTTTGGTGAGCTTATGTGCATTGTTTGAAGGTTGGAAATTCACTTTTGTGTCCATATTGAATCAGTAAACACTCTCAGTCATAACATTGCCTTAATCAGAAACTTTAATTGCCATTTTGTTCTTGATTTTGTGTTATACTTGTTTGATTTGTGTTTGCTATTGACTCCCTATACTCAACCAGTGTTGTAAAAAGCGGGCTAGGCGGCCGCCTAGGCGGCGCCTAGGCGCTAGGCGGTCATACTCCGCCTCGATTTATGGCTAGGCGGTCAAGCTAGGCGGAAAAGTCAAAAGGCGGTCAAACATCCGCCTAGGCGGTGCTAGGCGGCGCCTAGGCGGAGCTAGGCGGCCTAGGCGGTCAAAAAGTCAAAGAAAGTCAACAAAAAGTCAATATTTTTTTACAAAAAAGTAAGAATTTTTTTTAATATATAATTTCCATATTTGTTTTAACATAACATCTTAAAATCAAAGATAAACCTATGATTGTTAACATAAAGTAATGGATTTTTCGTGAGAATTGAAACCAACTGAACTGTATGTCACATTTGAAGTTTTAAGTTCTTAAATTGTTATGTTTATTTGTCTATTTTGCAACTTCAAGCTATGTGAACTTTGAATTATTATAAATTAGAAGTATTTTGTCTTGTTATACGTATTATTTATAATTTTTTTTGCATAAAATTCCAATCCGCCTAGGCGGCGCCTAGGCGCCGCCTAGACGAATTCCGCCTCGAAGGTGGCCAACCGCCTCACTAACGCCTAGCGATTTCTGCAACCTTGTACTCAACTGAGTATAGGGGTGCCCTCATTATCCAACAAAAAAACCAAAATCAAGACCTCTTGATATTAATCTTCACATGTGAAGATACGTTTTTGTGTTCATCAGAAACAAGTACAAACCTGGGCACTTGTTTTGACTTTCTAGGCTTAATTCTAGCTCATTTTCTTTGATAAAGTTTGTTTAGGGTAAGTTTAAGTACTGGTTGTGAGTAATTAAAGTAAAAAAAAAAGTTTAGCAAAAAGCCTCCATAGCCTGGGCTCGAACACTCGACCTGTCGTGCAGGAGTGAAGTGTCTTACCAGTGATCTATGTGACTTTCTATGTCACATGGTCATAAGGTGTAGTATTTAAGTAGACTTTGTTTTCTAGCTTATTTAACAAACAGCTTGTTTATAAGCTGTTTCCAGCTTATTTTCTTAGGATTTTTCCAAGTTTTCATTTTTCTTGTGTTCTTGTTAGGGTTTTGGACTCTTCAGTTCAAAAAGTTTATTTTTCCCTTATTTAATTAATTTTCTAGGATTATTTTAAATTTTAATTTTGAAAAGTAATTTAAAAATAGGAAAAGGTAATTTAAAAATCTGAAAAAATAGTTTTTAGGTTTTTAATCATATTTTTGAGGTTTACAGCTAAAAAAGTTTTCAAAAAGACTTATTTTTGATTTTATAGGATTTTAGGGTTTTTAACTAACTTTAAAATTTAATATAAAATTATTAAATAGGTTTCAGAAACTTTTTATTTCATTTCTGTCTTAGTTACAATATTTTAGATTTTTGGTAATTTTTTAGAATTTTTTATGAACTTTGAATTTTTTTGAATATTTTAATATTATTTTATTATTAAAAATTGAAGTTTGATTTTTTTAGTTTTTTACATTTTTCCTATATTGTAGTCACTTAATTAGGAGTTTTGTCACTTTCCAAATATTTTTAGGACTTTTCAATTATTTTCTAGAATTAATTTAAGTTTTAATTGATTTTAATAGTTTTTAAGTGTTTAAAAATAGTTTAATTTGGTTTTAAAATTTTAAAAAATACTTTTTAGCTTAATTAGGTCATTTTTGAGGTTTACAAACTTTAAGATCTTGTTTAGGGCTTTTTAATAATTAATTGTGATTTTTAGGGCTTTAATTAGCATTAAAAAGTCATTATCTAATTAATTAAAAGGTTTTAACAAGTTTGGATTTTTTGTAAACTCTTAGAATATTATTGTGGATTTTTAGAAATTTTTAGGAATTTTTAGGTTAAAATTTTAAATTTTGTAGTTTTTACGGTTTTACGTGAACGCTTTTTCGTCTTAGTTCGATCCGTCTTCGTAACCGTTTTTCTTTTCTTTCTTTTTCTATTTCCTCTTCTAATATCAATAAAATCAAACATAAATCAATTCAATACACAACGCACTTGCCTCCTTGGGAAACGAACTTGGACTTATTTGGTCATTAGTGCTCGGTTTTCCTAAACCGACACTTAATACTTGCCGCTTTTACGCACCTTTTCCTAAAGGGCGTATTTTACTACAATCATTTTGGTGCCGCTGTCGGGGAGGCGTGTTGTGTTTTGATTTGAACATTGTTTTTTTATATATAGCCATAATAGCTAATTGTATTAGTAGCACTCTACTAATACGTATTATCGGTTTTTCGTTTTTTGTGAATACTATTACTATATTGTATACGTAGAACAATAAATTTACAAGTACTCCAAATACGTGAGAAATCACAACCTTGACTTGGGAGGTCATTACCCAATCATTGTATTCGAATCTCAAACCAAAGAAAAAGGCAAAAATAGATAAATACTTTCGTGAAGCTCGATTTTGAAAGATACAAACTATAAGGTGGGTATAAGGCGGTTGTATTTCACGACCTAGAGGAAAAAAGGCTCTTAAGTGCTTCGCGCCGCCTCGTTTCCTCCGCTTGCTTGTGCGTATTTGATTTTGAGAGTGAATTGAGGGTTTTGCCGCCCAAAGTATTACTAAGTATCATATATATTTTCTTGGTTGCTATTGATTAAACCCTCTTGAACGATTTGGTGTTCCACCATCGTTCTAAAGTCATCGAAGACGTTCACTTCACGTGATCATTTTCATTCCTTGAGGCTTCTTTAATCGAGAGATTTGATTAAGGAGGAGATTTGTAGATTTGTGTCTACTTAATACATTCCAAAAATCCAAAAAAAGTAAAAACAATAAAAAACCACAAAAAGATTGAAAAAGTAAAAACACCAAAAAAAGAATCTTCTTTGCTCACCTTCTCGTTGTACGCGACGTTTATGCAAACTCGCTCCAAAGCAAGACGTGCTCGTAAACGAAGAAACAAATCAATTACTCCTTCTAGTGAGGAGTCTCCTATTGACGAACCCATTGTAGTGAAAGAAGCACCCATGGCTAATCGAACTATGATGGAGTTGCTTCAAGCACCCACCGAGGGTTATGGAGAAGCGATTGTGATTCCCGCTATCCTTGCGGAGAATTTTGAGGTTAAGACGGGTTTGTTGTCCATGATTCAAAACAACAAGTTTCGAGGTGACGAAAAGGGCAACCCTCATAACCACATTCGCCAATTTAATCGTCTCACCGCCACTTGCAAGTTTAAGGACGTCTCTAACGACTCGATTAAGATGATGCTTTTTCCGTATTCCTTAGCGGGGCCCGCAAAAATTTGGTTAGAGAAAGAGCCACCCAATTCTATATTGACGTGGAAGGATCTCGTTTCAAAATTCGTGAACCAATTTTTTCCGCCCTCTAAGACTACGCACTTGAAAAACGAGATTTCAAAGTTTTCGCAAGAGTATAATGAGAGTTTTTCAACGGCTTGGAATAGGTTTAAGGAAATGTTGCACGAATGTCCTCATCATGGTTTTTCCGACTTGTATCAAATTGACACGTTTTACAATGGCTTGAACGATCATGAGCGTGATTATCTTAATGCCGCCGCAGGTGGTAATTTTTTGTTTAAAACGGTCGAGGAAGCATTGTTAATCATTGAGAATAGTTCTAAGGTCTATAGTCCTCCTAGCACGTCGAGTGTTCGTAAGACTTCGCCTTCGCCTTCATTGTCACACACCGTTGATGCTTGCCAAATCGAGGCTAATTTGGAGAACAAGATTTTTGATAAGCTTAAGGGATTGTTAATTGAGTTTAAAGTTGGTGAACAACCCACTCCCGCTACGGCTAAAGCGGTTGAGGTTTCTTGTATGTATTGTGGTGGAGCTCACGATTATTCCGAGTGCATTACCAACGGTGGTAACACTTCGAGTGCCTTCGCGGCCGCGGGAACTTATAACCAAAACGGTCAAGTTCCTCGCACTAATCAATTGACTCCAACGGGTTTTCCACCAAATCAAAATGCTAACAATTATCGAAACAATCAAGTTGGTTAGCAAAACAATCAAAGGAACAATTAAAAGGGTAATAACAACTTTGGGAATCTAGGAAGTAGTAGCCAATTGCAAAATCAAAACCAAAATCGTAATTTTCAAAACACGAGTCAAGGTCTTCAAAATGTTTACACAAAAGAACTTCCAATGGACTTTTTGAATTACGCCACGGCAAATGACAAGATTTTGGAAAACATTCAAGAGCAATTGGCTAGTCAAGCTAGGGACACGGCTAAAAACACCAAGGAATTAGCTAATTTTGTGAAGGAAAATCTTAACATGAGAAATGAGTTGAAAAATGATTTTGCTAATCAAATTAGAGGTCAAAACAATAAAATTGGACAAAGTCATGCTAGGCTTGAACAAAGAATTGACCAAAAAGCCGCTAGTCAAGATCTTAAGTTTAATAGTCAAGATGCTAAGCTTAATGCCATTTTAGAAGCCGTCATGAGGAACAAAGCCTCTACTTCGGGAAGTTTGCCTAGTAACACCGTATCAAACCCGAAGGGAGAGATGAAAGTGATTACCACACGTAGTGGTAAGGCACTTAAAGAACCGACTCCTCAACCAATTACTCCAACGGTGGAGGAAATTGAGGAAGAACCCGAGGTGGTGGTCGAAAAGGAGCATATCTCAAGCCCACAAAGTACCGCTCATGCCACACCTACGGTTGACCCTTTACCAACATTGGAACCCGAGATTCCAAAGGCTATGCCTATGCCCCAACCCACACCACCCTTGCCTTACCCATCGAGACTTAGGAAGGAAAAACGACAAGAGCGCGACAACTATCAATTTGAGCTTTTTATGAAAATGTTTCGTGAGTTGCACCTTAATGTGAGTTTCGCCGATGCTTTGGTCATGATGCCTCGATTTGCCGCTAGCTTTAAGAGTATGTTGAACAACAAGGAGAAATTGCATCAATTGTCTAGTTGTTCGTCGGTTTATCTTAATCGCATACCTCAAAAATTCGGTGATCCCGGTAAATTTTTGATCCCTTGTGCCATTCAAGATATGGAAGAATGCTATGCCTTGGCCGATCTTGGTGCTAGCATTAATTTGATGCCACTTGCAATCTTCAAGTCGCTCAATCTTCCTAATCTTACTCCTTCACTAATGTCTATTGAGTTGGCCGACCATTCTACGATTCGTGCATGTGGTTTGGCGGAAGACGTTTTTGTGAAAGTGGGGAAGTTCTACTATCCCGTAGACTTTATCGTCGTTGATATCCCCACGGATCCTCAAGTTCCTCTTATTTTAGGTCGTTCGTTTTAGATACGTCTATGGCTTTAATTGATGTACATGCTAGAAAGATCACCTTACGTTTCAACGACGAGGAACTTGTTATAAACGCAACTCAAAATTCTCCACTTTCTCATGTTTATTCCGTTGCTACCATAAACCTCGTTGATATGATCGACGTGGTTTGCGAGGAATTTTCACAAGAAGTTTTAGGGTTTGGTGATGAAGAAACTAGTGGCAATCCCACTATGTTAGATCCAATTCTTGATAATTCGACACCAACTTCACTCCATTTGAAGGTGGTGGTTTTACGTTGGAAGAATGCAATGTTCCACGTACTTGTGACGAAGACCTCGACAACGATGAGGACTTCTCTATTATCAAGGATTTTCTTAACGATTTCCCATTTCCTCCACCCGAGGAGGTTATGAGTATCGAGCCCAAATCTTCACTTGAGGAACCACCTATTCTCGAGTTGAAAGATTTAACTCCTCACCTCGAATATGTCTATTTGAAGGAGGGCGACAAGTTGCCGGTTATTATTGCGAAGGAACTTTCGAATGATGAAAAAACCGCACTTGTCGATGTTCTAAAGGATCACAAAGGGGCGATTGCGTGGAAGTTATCCGACATTAAGGGAATCGATCCCAAGTTTTGTACCCACAAAATATTAATGGAGGAGGATTTCAAGCCCACAATCCAAAGTCAAAGGAGGGTGAACCCCAAAATTCACGACGTCATCAAAAAGGAGGTCCTTAAACTCCTTTACGCGGGAATGATTTACCCTATTTCCGATAGCCCTTGGGTGAGTCCTATTCATTGTGTCCCTAAAAAGGGAGGGATGACCGTTGTGCCAAACGATGCCAACGAGTTGATTCCCACTAGACTCGTGACCGGATGGAGAGTGTGCATTGACTATCGAAAGTTAAATGAAGCCACTCGAAAAGACCATTTTCCCTTGCCCTTAATGGACCAAATGTTGGAGCGTCTTGCGGGAAACGATTTCTATTGCTTTTTAGATGGTTTTTCCGGTTACTTCCAAATTCCCATCGATCCTCGTGATCAAGAAAAAACTACGTTTACGTGTCCATATGGAACGTTTGCCTATCGTAGAATGCCATTCGGACTTTGTAATGCACCGGGAACCTTTCAAAGGTGCATGATGGCTATTTTTCATGATATGATCGAGAAGACGATGGAAGTCTTCATGGATGACTTTTCCGTGTTTGGTAATTCGTTCACTTCGTGTTTGTCGAACCTTGAGAGAATGTTAAAACGTTGTGAGGAAACCTACCTTGTGCTCAATTGGGAAAAATGTCATTTTATGGTTAGGAGTGGAATCGTCTTAGGGCACAAGGTCTCGAAAGCGGGGATTGAGGTAGATCAAGCTAAGGTAGACGTCATCGCCAAATTACCTCATCCCAAAACCGTTAAGGGAGTTAGGAGTTTCCTAGGCCACGCGGGCTTTTATCGTCGATTCATCAAGGATTTTTCAAAGATCTCTCGACCCATTACACATCTTCTTGAAAAAGAGGCACGTTTTGTCTTTGACGAAGATTGTGTACGAGCCTTTGAAATCCTTAAGAGGAAACTTACCGAAGCTCCCATTCTTGTTGCTCCCATTTGGAACCTCCCCTTTGAGCTTATGTGTGATGCTAGTGATTACGCTATTGGGGCCGTTTTGGGGCAACGTCATGATAAACACTTCTTGCCTATTCACTATGCTAGCAAGACGATGACCGAGGCTCAACTTAAATACACTACAACGGAAAAGGAGTTCCTTGCCGTGGTGTATGCATTTGAGAAATTACGACCTTACCTCGTCTTGACGAAATGCATAGTGTATACGGACCATTCGGCTATTAAGTATCTCATGGCAAAGCAAGATGCTAAGCCTAGACTACTTCGTTGGATTCTCCTCCTTCAAAAATTTGATCACACCATCGTTGACAAAAAAGGAGCCGAGAATCTAGCGGCCGATCATCTTTCTCGTTTGGAAGATCCTCACCAAAGTGTTTACGAGCCCAAGGAAATCACCGAAACATTTCCGCTCGAGACACTTGGTGTAGTGAATTCTAAGCTTGATTCTTCTACCCCATGGTTTGCGGACTTTGCAAATTACCATGCGGGAAACTTCATCATTAAGGGTATGACGACTCAAGAAAAACGAAAATTCTTTCGTGACGTCAAGTTCTACTTTTGGAACGACCCTTACTTGTTTCGAACTTGTGCGGATCAAATCCTCCGACGTTGTGTATTTGGCACCGAAGCTTCTAACATCCTTAGAGCTTACCATGAGGGACCCACGGGTGGTCACCACGGTGGTAATCTCACGGCTAAAAAGGTGTTTGATGCCGGCTTCTTTTGGCCTACTATTTACCGAGATGCACAAGATCTTGTGAAGTCGTGTGATGCATGCCAACGACAAGGAAAAGCCTCACAAAAAGATGAAATGCCACAAAATATCATCCAAGTGTGTGAGATCTTTGACGTTTGGGGTATAGACTTTATGGGGCAGTTCCCATCATCTCGTGGTAATAAGTACATTCTCGTTGCGGTTGACTACCTTTCTAAGTGGGTAGAGGCAAAGGCCTTGCCCACCAATGATGCTCGTGTGGTAGTCAAGTTTTTGAAGCAATTGTTTTCTCGGTTTGGAACCCATCCTGCTATCATAAGCGATCGTGGAACCCATTTTTGTAATGACCAATTTGAAAGGGTTCTAAGGAAACATGGGGTTACACATCGGCTTTCTACGGCTTATCACCCACAAACGAGTGGGCAAGTCGAGGTTTCAAACCGAGCGTTGAAGAGGATCTTGGAGAGATCCGTTGGGGAAAACCGACAATCATGGTCGGATAAGTTGGACGATGCTTTATGGGCCTTTAGGACCGATCATAAGACGCCCATTGGGTGCACCCCCTATAAGCTTGTGTATGGAAAGAATTGTCATTTGCCTATCGAATTAGAACACAAGGCTTATTGGGCCCTAAAGCATTGTAATGATGACATGGAGACCGCGGGAAAACACCGGAAAATGCAATTAAATGAATTGGATGAATTGAGGGATATTGCTTATGAAAATTCATTGATTTATAAAGAAAAGACTAAAAAGTTGCATGATTCTAAAATTAAAAACTGGGTTTTTAACATTGGAGATCAAGTTTTGCTTTTTAATTCAAGATTGAAAATCTTTTCGGGTAAATTGAAATCCCGTTGGTCCGGTCCATTCACCGTGACTTAAGTGTTTCCATATGGGACCATCGAGCTAGCTCAAGATGATGGTCCTAACTTCAAGGTTAATGGACATAGGTTGAAGCACTACTTTGGCGGGGAAGTTCCATCCTTGAACTACCTCGACCAAGTCACCTTCCCTAATGATAATTAGTATTGAGGGGATCGAGTCGAGCACATGACTCGGTACCAAAAACGAGGTGCCTCGTGGGGGAGTCCCATGCTTATCCTATGTACATATTATCGCTTTCTAATGTAGCTTACGTGTGGGGATTTGTGCCCTTCCAACCTTTGTTCCGTGGTTGTTTGTGAATTGTGAACTTTAGATCATGATCTTCACGATTGGAGCCTCTCGTGTTCGTTTATGGGAGCACTCGATCGTTTGCTTTGGAGACATTTCTCAATATCCATGATATATCCTTTTGATGTTCTAACCTTAGGTTTTTAGCACACTTCATAAACGGCTATTAATTTAACGGTTACACCCTTTCCATGCTAGATTAGGCATTCGACTACGTCTCTAGTATGGGGGTGTTTGCACCCCTAGACTCGAAAAATTGAGGACAATGTTTAACTTTAGTATGGGGGGTGAATAGATACTTGCCTTGCCAAACCATCACGCTTTCCAAAGTTTATCTTTTTTATTATCGTTTAGTTGCAAAATAAGGATAAAAATGGCCAAATTTTAAAAATTTTCTCATGTTTTATAAGTGTTTGAAGACACGAATGTAGATTTTCCGATGGCGAGAATAAGAGTAATTTTTGACTCGACCGTGCGTGATGAGCACTTAGCTTTGATTCCTTAACTACACATTCGGCTAAGTCTCTTAAATGAGGACGAGAAATGATAGAGTTAATTATAAGTTACTATGCTAAACGTAGAGTACTCGTATTCTTTCAAAAACTCATGTGTTCTCATTGTTTGCTTATTCTCCCTTCGCATGTAAATATTTTTTTTTGCTTAATAAATATTGACTTAACGGTTTAGTTAGGATTGTTGGGTTTCTAGTCTTTTCTAGTAGCTTCCGTGTAATTAAATTGGGAAGACATTAAGGTATCGCCAGCGTCACGGTTTTGAAGTATTGGCACCCGAATAATCGAAAGCTTCACCCAATAATAAGATTTCAAGTGCTCACCTAAATCTAGCAAACAATTTGAAGCCCCACTAGGCCGAAAAATCTATGCAAAATTGAAAGTGAATCAAGCCTTAATCTTCGAAGCTTTAAAGATCCAAAATTCGCCTTAGCGTAAGGATATACGTCTTTGGCTAATAAAACCACCGATGAGGCGGATAATAAAAGGCAAGGCAAGACCGAAGTCATAATAAAAGCTTCATGGCGAAGTTGAATAAAAGATGGAGGTAAACCAAAGATAATAAGGCCCTTCCGTTAGGGGGCGTATAAAAGTCTTGGTAATAAGTCTCATGTTCAAAACCGTTATAAAACCGTGTTTATCGATTCTTCTTGTCAACTTAATTTTTTAACATCGTTGTCTATTAGGAGGGGTTATTGATTTGATGGTCTTAGTTACACCGTTAGGACTCTATTTTTAGACCTAAATCTCTATTATTGCATAAGTCAAACAATGTATCCTCGTGAAACATTCAAGACAAAATAAAATATAAGAGATACAACTTAGGAATAATAGGAGAATAAGTACGTGATTAGGGCATATGAGTAGTGTTAGCATTAATAACTTATAATGACAATGATCTCGTTGCACGCTTGGCATGGAATTAGGGTGAAAATCGAGGACGATGAAATTATTTCTAACGAAGCATTTACGTGTTCTTATTCTATGAACCTAAACGTCCCATTTTGCGATGAAAATCATACATTATGTCTAAAACGCAAGTAGTAGTAATAGTAGTAATGTAGCTAGTTTATCATTCAATAAAGTGAATAAAAATGAATTTTGGAGATGCTACGATACTTTATTCTAGCATTGCGTGAGGGCACGGTAATGGTTTAGTATGGGGGAGTGATGAGACTGCTTTTATACATAGTCTCATCGTCCAAATAGGGCTTAAAATGCATTAAATATCATCAAAGTACCCAAATATATGCTTGTGTTTGTTGCTTGTGTATTTTAGGTACGGATATTGAGAAAATGACAAAAGATCACAAGAATCAGGCAAAAACGAACACGGGAAACGAAGCCGCACGATGAACCAAGCCCTAATGAAGAAATTTCCAAAGAAAACCCTTGAAGATTTGAAGAATTATGAAGATTGGTCCTCCAAGATGGAAGAATTGACACTTTATACCCTTGTATCTTCATAATTACAAGTTTGGTCCCTAAAGTTTGTCAAAATTACAAAAAAGACCCTTAACTTTGAAGAATTGGCAAATTTAGTCCCTCAACAAAACTAAATTGTCAATATTGGTCCTCCAAGAAGTCAACAAACAAGTCAAAGCCTTGAAGTATGAAGACATGTCAAAAACAGCCGTTGAATATTGAAGAATTTACATTGGAAGTCCTTATTCTAAAGTTTGAAAATAAGTTGTGCCAAAAATGACAAAGTGGCAAACTTATATACAAAGGAATGAAGTTTGGAGCTGATTTTTGCAAAGTGAAAAGAATATAAACCTTGGGGGGCCAAACTGGCCAGACAACCATTTATACCACCACCAATCAACCTGCCACCTCACCTCTCCCATCCACTCACAGCCGTCAACCTCACCATCCACTACCACCTTATTTAATAAACATTTTTTAAAACCTGTTTTATTATCCAAAAACAAGTGGGAAAAAAATATTCAAACGTTAAACAAGATTAAACCTGCTAATCTTCTTTCCCTCCCACACATAAACCCTAAAAATCCAGTCCTAATTACCCATTTAATTCAAAGGGGTTTTACCCCAACTCTTCCAGATGGGTAATTTATCTTCACCCAAACCA
Organism: Glebionis coronaria; assembly: GCA_025667525.1. Classification (NCBI taxonomy): domain Eukaryota; kingdom Viridiplantae; phylum Streptophyta; class Magnoliopsida; order Asterales; family Asteraceae; genus Glebionis; species Glebionis coronaria. Next base: position 142,231 of record JANFOE010001173.1, on the reverse strand, counting down.
TTCCCACCTCCCAAAAACATCACCATCTCACCCCATGTGACAAACCCCTCTTCCCCTGACCCACAAAAGAGCTTGAAGACAAACTGAGCCAGTCCATCAACGTCTCCAAGCATTCTACTTGGTCCCCAAGGACTGATAAACGCTCCTGATCATCCCAATCCAACTGGCAATCACATGGAGGCAAAATTTTGACCAAGATTCAAAATCGTCCAAGGGCATTTCAGGGTTTTTCTACATTAGGGTTTTATGATTTCTAGATTGTTCTGTAGCCATTATATAAGGCACCCCTAGCTTAGCATTTTGTTCTTGTTCTTTTTTTTCTCCTTTGTCACTTCCCTGTAAATCCAGTTTTTTTATGAATGAAAATGGTGTTGAGATGTTGATGAGAAACAAAGATCCATTTTTACTTTCTTCTTATTGATTGTGTCTCATTTACTGCTTGTTTACTTTTTTAAGTTTTTTTTAAAATTCAGTTTTGTTTTCAAAAGTTTCTGAAACTTTGATTTCTTTTGGAGAAATCTTGTTTCAAAGTTGGATTTCCAGTTCTATTAAGGGATTGTTTAAGTGTGTATAAAGAAGTTTATTTGAGGAAGTTTGTGAGAAAGATTTTTAAGGTTTTAAGAAAATCAGAAGTTGGATTATTTTGTGTGTTCACTTTTTCTTAGCAGGTTATTGAGAATTTGTTGTCCAAGTGTACTGCATAGGCCCGGGCCTATTTGGAGAAGGCTAAGCAGCCTTGGTTGGGTCTGGATGTAGGCCCAACAAGGTAGACCCTTGTTTCATCTTTGATTTTCAGTTTTCAGTTTTCAAGTTATTATTTTGTGTGATTTGCATGCTAAGTGTTTAAGTCTTGATTGTTTTTGGTTTGATTCTATTTTTTAGTAGTTGTATGCATGTTAGGATTGATTAGAGTCAATTTGATTAGGTTTTGAAAAGATTTGCTTTGAAAAACTTGATTTTCAGTCAAGAAAGGGGTGTTTGGATTAAGGATTAATTAGGGTTTAATGAAGTGCATATTGGTTTAAAACCTGTTAAATACACTCATTAGTTAGTTATTAGGTGCTAAGTATAATTTGTTTTCAGTTTGGAGAAGTTTACAACACACTTGCATGATAAAATTGGTCAAATAGCAAAAAAAATCAGTAACTGCCTATCCTGCATGATTTTTGAGTGAATTGTGCCTGAAATCTTGATAAGCTGCTAGTGATTAGGAGATTTTAGGATTGTTAATTGGTTACATGCTGTTTGGTGAGCTTATGTGCATTGTTTGAAGGTTGGAAATTCACTTTTGTGTGCATATTGAATCAGTAAACACTCTCAGTCATAACATTGCCTTAATTAGAAACTTTAATTGCCATTTTGTTCTTGATTTTGTGTTATACTTGTTTGATTTGTGTTTGCTATTGACTCCCTATACTCAACTGAGTATAGGGGTGCCCTCATTATCCAACAAAACCAACAAAAAAACCAAAATCAAGACCTCTTGATATTAATCTTCACATGTGAAGATACGTTTTTGTGTTCATCAGAAACAAGTACAAAGCTGGGCACTTGTTTTGACTTTCTAGGCTTAATTCTAGCTCATTTTCTTTGATAAAGTTTGTTTAGGGTAAGTTTAAGTACTGGTTATGAGTAATTAAAGTAAAAAAAAAGTTTAGCAAAAAGCCTCCATAGCCTGGGCTCGAACACTCGACCTGTCGTGCAGGAGTGAAGTGTCTTACCAGTGATCTATGTGACTTTCTATGTCACATGGTCATAAGGTGTAGTATTTAAGTAGACTTTGTTTTCTAGCTTATTTAACAAACAGCTTGTTTATAAGCTGTTTCCAGCTTATTTTCTTAGGATTTTTCCAAGTTTTCATTTTTCTTGTGTTCTTGTTAGGGTTTTGGACTTTTCAGTTCAAAAAGTTTATTTTCCCTTATTTAATTAATTTTCTAGGATTATTTTAAATTTTAATTTTGAAAAGTAATTTAAAAATAGGAAAAGGTAATTTAAAAATCTGAAAAAATAGTTTTTAGGTTTTTAATCATATTTTTGAGGTTTACAGCTAAAAAAGTTTTCAAAAAGACTTATTTTTGATTTTATAGGATTTTAGGGTTTTTAACTAACTTTAAAATTTAATATAAAATTATTAAATAGGTTTCAGAAACTTTTGATTTCATTTCTGTCTTAGTTACAATATTTTAGATTTTTGGTAATTTTTTAGAATTTTTTATGAACTTTGAATTTTTTTGAATATTTTAATATTATTTTATTATTAAAAATTGAAGTTTGATTTTTTTAGTTTTTTACATTTTTCCTAGATTGTAGTCACTTAATTAGGAGTTTTGTCACTTTCCAAATATTTTTAGGACTTTTCAATTATTTTCTAGAATTAATTTAAGTTTTAATTGATTTTAATAGTTTTTAAGTGTTTAAAAATAGTTTAATTTGGTTTTAAAATTTTAAAAAATACTTTTTAGCTTAATTAGGTCATTTTTGAGGTTTACAAACTTTAAGATCTTGTTTAGGGCTTTTTAATAATTAATTGTGATTTTTAGGGCTTTAATTAGCATTAAAAAGTCATTATCTAATTAATTAAAAGGTTTTAACAAGTTTGAATTTTTTGTAAACTCTTAGAATATTATTTTGGATTTTTAGAAATTTTTAGGAATTTTTAGGTTAAAATTTTAAATTTTGTAGTTTTTACGGTTTTACGTGAACGCTTTTTCGTCTTAGTTCGATCCGTCTTCGTAACCGTTTTTCTTTTCTTTCTTTTTCTATTTCCTCTTCTAATATCAATAAAATCAAACATAAATCAATTCAATACACAACGCACTTGCCTCCTTGGGAAACGAACTTGGACTTATTTGGTCATTAGTGCTCGGTTTTCCTAAACCGACACTTAATACTTGCCGCTTTTACGCACCTTTTCCTAAAGGGCGTATTTTGCTACAATCAATGTTACTCTTAACACTTTTTTAAAATGTATGCTTGCACAAGTGAGAACATCATGCTTCATGTTTTGGATTCTAGATTTTCAAAAAGTAACGAATACATATTTCTGTGGCTTAGAGATTTTATTTCCATCTTTTTACTAATCAATGCATAATACATGACTCGTTCAACAACTCATTTTATGTATGAGTTCACCATTATCTTCTCTTTGATCAGGGGCATTATCCTTCACCTACATTCACTTTCTGCGCATTTCGCACGGATACTCAATCTTTAATTAGCTACAGCGAACTTTCAAGAGGCTGAATGGCACAGATATGAGATAAGACGTCTACTACTCCTCCCCCAAAGAGAAAGGGTTCTTTAAAATAGATTAGCGCTTCATGATGTAGAAGCCATTGAAGATCAGATTGATTGGCACAACTAAGCTACCATTTGATCTTATTACTTTAGGTGATGGACTGACAACGATGTTCTTTCTGTTGAGGTTAATGTTATGTAATAGTCTTTAATTAGCCTAAGTCGTGTCTAGAGGATAACTTCCGAGTTTCCTAAATAGCTAATAGAATAAAGGTCGGTTGGTTGTTCTAAGCCCAACCTGACCCGTAGGACTATGTATTAGTCGGTTCCCCCTCATCTTTATAAAAGGAGGTGAGGGGGAACGAGATTCATAACGCTTCTTTATCAATAAACTAATCGGGACGATTAGGGATACATACCTTGTGTAAATTACTATTCTGTCGAGTGCATCTTTGATCGGAATATTCCGCATCTAGTTAACCAGGATTGTAAGGATTAAACCCTACAAGTGGTATCAGAGCTTCGGTTCTTCGAGTGGCTGATTATCTAGGATCGACCGATCGAAAAGAGTTCTTGGTGTTGAGGGTGATCGACATCAAGGAGTAGCAGGGGATCGACAGTTTAGGGTTGTTGGTTTTCGGTGCTTGAAGATCGACAAAATAGTAGAGGTGTTCTTTCTTGTTTCTATCGTAGGGATAAGGAGAGGAAGAAGACCAAGTTGATTTTCTGTTTTTGGAAAAGTCAACTAATTCTTCAAAAGATAACATATACGTACATTAGTGTTTTTTTGGGGCCTAAGGAAATTTTGGGCCAAAGAAATTATATTTGCTCAATATCTATATTGGGTTTATATAATTTAAAAGATAAGGTATAATATTTTTTGAAGGTTTGACACAAGGGGACTTCGTAACTCGTGATTGTGAGGTATAACGTATCACAAGGTTTAGCGAATTATCGAAGGGACTTTGTCGGTTTGTGATTGTGAGGGTTTATCACAAGGTTTAGCAAATCAACAAAGGGACAAAGAATGACGGGAGCCAAGTTTGACATCGAGAAATTCGATGGAACTGGCGATTTCGGGTTATGGAGAATCAAGATGCGTGCTTTATTAATCCAGAACGGATGTGAAGCAGCTCTGGAGGTTTTACCCGCGAATATGCAAGCTGAAGAGAAATCTAAGCTTGACAAGAATGCTCACAGTGCCATGATTTTGTGTTTAGGTAACAAGGTCCTGAGAGAGGTTACCGGGGAGACGACTGCAGCGGGGGTTTGGTCAAAACTCGAGTCTTTGTACATGACAAAGTCGTTGGCCAACAAGTTGTACCTGAAGAAGAAGTTGTATACATTCTACATGCCGTCTGGACGAAAGATTTCCGAGCATATCGATGAGTTCAACAAAATCGTTCTTGATTTAGCAAATATTGAGGTAAAATTCGAAGATGAAGATCTTGCTTTATTGTTACTCACGTCTTTACCAGCATTATACGAACACTTTTTGGATACCTTGCTTTATGGACGGGAAGATTTGACTTTGGAGGACGTGATGGCCACACTAAATTCAAAGGAAATCAAAGAAAGGTTCAAGGCGAAGGGGGATGATGGTGAAGGGTTATATGTGAGGGGAAGAACTGATCGCAGGAATTCGCATCAGTCAAAGGGAAAGTCAAGATCGAAATCTCGAGGTGGAAGACTCAAATGCTTTATTTGCCAATCTGAGGAGCACTTGAGAAGAGACTGTCCGAAGAATAATCGCAAGAAGTCAAAAGATTACGTCAAGAAAGATAATCAACCAAGCTCCAGTGGTTCGATTTATGATGATTCTGAGGTGATGATGGTGATGAGTGCAGAAAGACTGCAAGACTGGATCATGGATTCAGGAGGTTCATATCACATGTCACCCAGGTTAGATGTATTTTTTGATTTTCTAGAATGTGATGGGGGCAGCGTACTGTTGGGCGACAACAGGGAGTGCAAGATCAGGGGTATTGGCAAGGTAAAGGTACAACTGAAAGATGGGTCAAGTTTTGTGTTACACAATGTCAGGTATATTCCTGAATTGAAAAGAAACTTGATATCGCTGGGAACTCTTGAAAAAGAGGATACAATCATGTCTACATATCTAGATAATAGGTCACCATCAGCAGCGATTGGATTCAAAAAGACTATAGATATGTCGGGGTTTTTTGGTTGGCTTGCTAGTATTGAGCAAGGGATGCTTGAACCGGTTAATGTCAAGTGCATATTCCTGGGATACCGTGAAGGTATGAATGTTTATCAACTTTGGAGGTTAGATAACGTTACTTCAAAGGGAGTGCTTTACAGGAATATGGATTTCAATGAAAGTGGTCAATACAAGAAAACTTTCATTGGTTCTGGTGTATGTACAAGTTCAGTGCAGGTGTTGCAAGGAGTTGAGTTTGAGGTCGAATATCGGGAGGATCATGCATTTGAGGTGGAACCTCAGGGGAATGTTGATCATGTAGATGTTTCAAAGAAAGTACAAACTCAAGATTTTATATACTATCATCTAGCACGTGATAGGGAGCAACACTTAGCACAGGAACTATTCAAGTATAGAGAAGACAGTAATGATACTAGTTTTGCAGTTGCTGCAGTGAAGAAGATATATGCACACGAGTCATTGACTTTCAATGATATAGTTGCTTGTGAGGTTCTTTCCAAGTGGATGGCTGGATTGAAGGAAGAAATGGATACTCGGTTAGATGTGCATGTGCTCAGCAACGGTTGCAGGAAAAGCAGTGACGACAGATACGGTTATTACTGGGAGCATACACCACGTATGATCATACATCTATTTCTCTATATAGAGTGTATGGTATTTTCTTGTGGATGCAAGGCTGAGATCTCGGTTACTAAGGGTTTGCTGGTAAAAGCAAAGGGAATTATACTTGTTATTAAGATCATCAGGAATCGGAGTGGTAATACTTGAGGGTGTCACGGTCCAAGTTTTACAACAGAAAGTTGGTACAGACTTTGTTGATGGGATACTCCATACTGTCTTTGGAGGATAGTCTATCAGGGGACTGTGATGTGTTAAAGAATAGTAAGTGGTCATATATATATATATATATGCGGTTGGAAGCCAGGAGTATCAGGTGGTCTGCACGAGACCTGACATAGCATCTGTAGATGTGAGTATGTTGGATAGATTTGATCGTGGATTACAGACATACGTACAAGTTTTTGTGGATTTTGACTACACCATGGGTAGATCGATCACTGTCATGGGTAGATCAATCACAGGGTACGAGTTGCTGATACATGGATGTGTGAGGAGCTGGGAAGCTAAGTTGCAGCACAAGGAGGCTTTGTGGACAACTAAAGCGGAGTATATGACACTTACGGAGGTTGTGAAAGGAGCTATTTGGCTAAGGGGATTCTTGGAAGAGTTAGGCGTGAAGCTTAACACTGTTGCAGTTAATTGTGATAATCAGGGCGCGACTCATATATCGCGGAATCATGTTTTTCATGATATGACTAAGCACATCAATGTGCGTTATCACTTTATCAGAAAAGTCTTGGATGCAAAGACGGTTGAAGTTCTGAATGTGGGTGCTGAACACAATGCTGCGGATGCCTTGACGAAGGTGATACCTAGACGCAAGATACAACACTGCTTGGAGCTGCTGAGTGTTGGGATAGGCTAATTTAAGCCTAAGGTGGAAATTGTTATGTAATAGTCTTTAATTAGCCTAAGTCGTGTCTAGATGATAACTTCCGAATTTCCTAAATAGCTAATAGAATAAAGGTCGGTTGGTTGTTCTAAGCCCAACCTGACCCGTAGGACTATGTATTAGTCGGTGCCCCCCTCATCTCTATAAAAGGAGGTGAGGGGGAACGAGATTCATAACGCTTCTTTATCAATAAACTAATCGGGACGATTAGGGATACATACCTTGTGTAAATTACTTTTCTGTCGAGTGCATCTTTGATCGGAATATTCCGCATCTAGTTAACCAGGATTGTAAGGATTAAATCCTATAGTTAAAATCTTATTTCAAAATATTTTTCTTCTTTGTAAAGTCTCCATACCTAAATGTGTCCAGATAAATAGAAAACATAAATTAGTTCAATTTCATCAGTTAATGGTCGTTATCAAAACACTTACATGTCCAAGAAGGTTACTTGTTTCACTTAAAATATTGCAAATGTTTTTTCTTATAATGCTGCACGTGCCACAATAGCTGCACCTCTTAGAACATGAGCAGCTCCAGGATTTGAATACCAAATAATAGCACTGCTCTTTAACCAAAGAAGATAAAATGCAGTGGTGTTTTTTATAAATGTGAATTTGAAAACTTTTACCATGCCTACATGGTGGACCAATATGACGTCCTCCCTAGAAATGTGAACTGAAAACTTTTACCAGACAATAGCACTACTTTTTTTAAAAAATTTAGCAAAACAAATGAACCTTGTGTTGTGATGTTGGTAAAACTGGAACTGTCATCATGTATACTACTGTGCAAGCACATATGGGATTTAAGGTCACATGTCAATTAATGATATGGTTAGTTGAATACTAAATACTTGGATAATGTACAAAATATGCAAATTCGATATCAGATAGTCAACACATTATAGCACATAGCAAAACTTTAAATTGGATATTCAACATAGTACTCAATAATTTATTTTAGATAACAATGACACGAACCATATTAGTATATGTTCCAATTGTAAATTAAGCAAAAAAGTGCGAGGCTTAAAAGAGTTCCATTTTAATTCCCGAACTACAATTCATGCTCACAAACAAATCTAACTGTCGCATTTATTTTCAAAACAACTGTATCGAAAGAGTTTAACAAAAAATGTATTTTACTTAGGTGCTCTAATAATTGCTTGTGAGATCTTAAATCAAGGCTCCATAAGTTGAAAAAACGGATTGCTACATCAACCCCATTGTTACTTTCTATATCGATTAAGCTCAAAGTCCTACACAATGAATTGCCTATAAACCAACAAAGCATTACAAAAATGATTTTAGTACTCTAACATCTCTAATCCTATAGAAAGCTAAAAGGCAGTGATAATTTTTAAAAAATTTGATGAATAGCCATCCGCATTTTGTGGTCCCTAATACTAATACCACCAACAAAAACTCTCAAATAACAATCAAATCCCTACTCCTACTTACCCTCGTAAGTTATTTTATATTTGATTTTGATGGCACATAAATATAAAAGAAACCAAATTCGGATGCAACCGTTGCGATACTGTCCAAGTTTGTAGTTAAATGTTGTATGCAATGGCTGGCATGTTTAACACATATTACCCATCTTTAAGTTCAGACTGGGAATCACATTCGAGTATTAGATTACATAATGCAGCTTTTCATGGTTAAGAATATCCGGGTAACAGGTAAAATATGAGGCATTATTTACTGATAAACCTTCTTATTAATAAAAATAAAATTTGATCCTTTTGCGGGTCAAAATTGCAATCAACAAAAGTTAGTGATCATACTTGATCACATACTTCTTCAATATTGCCACAGTCATAACATCCTTAGCAGCAAGCGTTGTTAGGGAGGTCTGCATTCATCATATTATCACAAGTCAGATACCAGGTCTAACTATAACGTAAAATTGGTGGAAATTACCATACGCCACCAGTCCATCCTATTCTGGTAGAACCTCAAGCCTAATGCTTTGAAAATAAAACATATACTATTTTAACACAAGAAAACTTCGACTATACAACTGACCTCAATTCTTTGATACCCATATCTATGATGTATGCTTTATGGTCATCATCATCGCCATCAAACTTCTCAAGTTCCTAAATGTAGTAGAGAATAATAGTGGAAGTCAGATTTTACTTCTTTAATTTTCCTTACCACATTTTGCAAGTTTCGGAAACCGTAACATAGTGCAAACTTCAATACGATTTTACCTTCTAATTGCAAATCAATCTAAAATCCAAGGAATTATTATATGATTTAAATTCGACAGCTCCTCAAATGCCACAAACTTACTTTCAAGTCCCTTTTTTAAAACCAGAGTTCCTTAAAGTCCTGAATTCCAGAGCCCCTTTAATATCCTGATAGACAACACTAAATATGAAAAGTAATGAAATCAAAGCACAATATTGGCAGATATGTAGGCACCTAAAGGACAATTGACAAAAAGCATAAGGTATTGTCTAATGTAAACTTCAGTCTAATGAGCACTATTCGTCAAATTCTTACTTTAGTCTATTGTCTAATAAGGTATTACAGGCCCTTACATCTCTCTATTATAATTATATGGTGAAAGGGACACAGACACCGGTAACAAATTATTGTTCAGAATTGTGTTTTACATTAGTGCAAGAATGACGAATACCGTCATATAGATATATTAAGTCCACAGCAAATGATTAAAACTCCAGTGCAAAAAATCCAATTCGGCGAAGAAATATGATTGTAACGGTTTAAAAAAGATAAGTACGTAGTATATATCTACATGACGTAATAAGCCCAAACAACCAATAAAGTAACCACCTCATTTGGTTCTTGTAGTCGTATGATGGACTAATTAATGTATGATTTTTAGTCAATTTATCGTTTTCTCTTCGACTCACTCGAATTGATATCGGATTTAACACAAGATTAATTGTTCTTGGTAAATTAAACTCTTTTTGGTATTTTAAAAACTTTTAAGAAAAACTATTTAATTAAAAACTAAATTAATCTAATTAAAAGGAAAATCTTTAATTAAAAATACTTAATTAAAACTAATTAAACTATTTTAAAACTATTTTAAATTTAAGTCTAATTTAAATCTAATTTACTCTAATTAATTTTTTAACTAAAACTTTTAATTTAAATGAAATCTATTTAAAACTATTTTTAAATAAAACTAAATTAATTGAAAACTAATTTTAAAAACTAATTTTAAAAACAATTTAAGTAATTAAAATATATTTTTTTTTATTTTTTTTTTTAAAACTTTATAAAAGAAAACTTATAAAAAACTTTTGATTAAAATTTAACTAACAAAACTTATAATTAAAATAATCTAAATTAACTGACAGCTAGATGTATCCTATATTAATTAAAAAGGCTGTAAATAAAATCAAAATATGAACTAGAACAATTGGTAAACGTGTTGGGTTGTTGAACTTGAGGTCGCAGGTTCGAGTCTCATTGGAGACAAATTGATATTATTATTTTTTTCTTTTTGGAATTTATGAAATACTCAGACCAATTGGGTCTGATGGATTATACTTAGCAAAGATCAGCAACTTATCAAAACCCAAAATAAGCACAAACAACTTAAACAGGAAATAAGCAAATCAAATCTAAAACTTAAAAATAAGCAATTAGACTTTAAACTTAAAAATAAGCAATTAGACTTTAAACTTAAAATAAGCAAATCAGTAACTCAACAAAATCAAATAAACTAAAAGGTCCTAATAAGTAGATCTAATCTTATCCAGCAGGTAAGATCTAAAGAACTTATAAACAAATCAAACTTAAGCAGATAAGACAATAAGCAGATTTATCCTAGCAAAACTATCAGATTCGAACCCTTAATCAAGATATCCCAAATCAAATTCAGTAAATCAAACTCAGAATAAACTTAATATATCAAAACAGCTTAGATCAAAAACTATGATATCAGAAACTTTAAATCACTTAAGCATATAAAACTTAAAAAACAGATTAATCAAAATACTCTAATCAATTTAAACAGTAAAATCAACACAAGCAGATTAATATAGCACAGTATAACTAAAACATATAAAACTCAAACAATTAGCTACTCAAGCAAAAACAGATAAAACAGATTCAATAAACATCAACACAAGCAGATAAATATAACACTGTTTATCTAAAACATATAAAATAAAAAGAAGTAACACCTGGTGACGAAACCGTTGGGAAGTAGACGAGGCGCTGAGCAGTCTAAAACACTAGATCGAAACCACCACCATATCATCTAACACCATCACCATATCATCCGAGCCAAAACCATTCGAACCCAGAAATCTATTCGAACTATATATTTTTTTATTTAACTTCCAGTAGGGAAGTTTATCATCCACTTTTTACTTTAATATTATTAATCAAAAACAGATTAAAGAGTAAATTGCAATAAAATTTAAATAATTAAAGAGACAAGATTAAACTAAATAAATTTTTATTAATACTAGAAACTGATTACAATACTTTTGAAAGAAAATTACAATAAACTTAAAATATAATTTTTTGCATAAAATAAAATAAAAATAAAAATAATGGTACCAAATAAAATTACACAATGAGGGGGTTTTTTATAGGGAAACCCTAAAACCTTCTTGATGAAGTCTTGGTGAGCACGGAGAGTAATCGCAGCCGTTCAATGCATCTTTCTTCTCTCTCTTTTTCATTTCTTCATCAAACGGTTGAAAACACATCCAATGGTCAAACAGATCACCAGCATGGACAACTTGTGCTAGTTGTATTTCTTGAAATCTGATTTGGCATCATTTGATTGGAGAAGTGGTTGTGGTGATTTGTATCAGCCAATCAGGAAAGGGGATTGAGCCACGTCAATTGAGGACCACCATTATCAAGATCCGGTAAAAGGGGTGAGTTAATTGAGGGACGTGAGTTACACGCTCCTTTAATCACAAAAGCCCCAATTTTTAGGGTTTGGGAGGGGTGGCTGCGTATTGGGTTGTGAGAGAGAGATGAAAAGTGAGGGGTGAGGGTAAAACTTCGTGTGTATCGAAATCTTTGTTTGTGTGTTGGTAAATGGTGGGTGGGTAAAACGTTTATTAAATGTGTGTGAGTGAAGTTTGACCAAGAAAGTAAATTAACCGTCCCTTTGTTTCACCTTAATGGGCCTTGGACCCATTGTTAAACACTTTGTTCCATCCATCACTTCTTTTGTTAATGGGCTTGGCCCAAAACTCCATTTGTCTCAATTAAGTTAAATGGGCTTTTCAATCCGTCTCATGGTAAATTGTTTTTGGGCCTTTGTTTGGCCTTTTGACCCACAAGAGAATAAACTATCTTCTTAAATGGGCTTGTTGGCCCAATAAGCAAATGTGGGACCCACTAAGCCCAAATATCTTTCATAAGGTTAAATCCACTAAAAACGAGCTCGATTTCGGCTTCCTTGTTCTTTTCATTGAACTCGTGTCGAATTTTCCGGTTTTCGTGATCTTTGGCACACTTTTGGTTCTTTGACTTTGTTTTTGTCTCTTTCTTGGACTTTTCTTAACATTTGACCGTGAAATCCCGTGTTTTTCTTTCCTTTTGATATTTTGTACCTATTTAACACAAAAAACACAAAATCACGCGTAATTCCGACTTTTACGATATTAAACACATGATTAGGTCTTGTTATTGATTTTAGTGGCAAAAGGATAAGTTTTTACACACTTATTAAATCCCCTACACTTGACCATTGCAATGACCCCATGCAATGCATAATTTTAAAGCATAAAGTTACATTTTCCTCATAATTAACCCATCTTGGCCTTTATTATGATATACTATTACTACTATGATAAAAAGAAATAAAGCTTTAAAGGAAACCAAAGTTATAACAATTTATTAACTTAGAAATTATTTGATGGAAGAAACTCGTAAAGAAATCTAAGACTTAAATTAGGGCTTTGGTGTCATGAATATTAATCACCCTCAAGTTTCACGTTCCCCATACCAAGCTTAAAAACGAGATCATTGTTTACCATAAGTCCTCAAGTTAAAACCACTTATATAAGACAATTGTGTAATACTCTTTCTCCAATTCCTAAGTTGTATCTCTAGCTTTTAAGGATTGTCATTCACCCGTAGGCTCATTTGACTTATTTGATAATTATTAGTCCAAAAATGAAGGCAAAACGGTGCAAACCCGACACTCAAAACCTAGCCTCGTCCTAAAAAACGTTGTTACTAAAGTAAGCCCACATCAAGGATAATTTAACACGATTTGGGGAATAAATTCCCGGATCCGAAATTTGGCCAATAGTACTACTTATTATTTATTCCTCCAAAGTCATGTTGAGTTTATGTGGAGTTTAGCAAGTTCACATTATATACCCTTAGGCTCTTTAAGATGTAAAAATGATCCTCATTTATTGTCCACACCCTAAGGCTCCTTGAACGATAAACAAGGGAATTGATTTTTTGATCAATTTTTATTCAACACTTACCTTGCCATACACCCTAAGGCTCTAATGACAAGGTTCGTGCTACATGCCCCACACCCTAAGGCTCCTTGAGGTCATGTTTTAATCTTATTCTTTCTTTATTTATGATATATATAGTAGGCTGAATTCCGCGGTCCCATGGTCTGAATACCTCCTACTTTGTGGTTATGAGCCACCTTAGTCGGAAGTCCACAACGCTGGCACCTCAATGTGTTCATGCTTTAATTACAGGGAGATAAAAGATTTGGCTAAGAGCTAAGATATCGAATCTACACCGCAAAATCCTCATTTATTAAGCAATTATATATACAAGCGAGAAGAAAGAGCCACAAAAACTCATATAAGCAAGAAGTAACCCTTAAACTTATTATCAACTCTATCATCTCTCGTTCTCCACAATTTAAAATCTCAAGGAATGAGACTCGTGAATGCTTAGCCTAATAAACCAATTCAGGTCCATATGGTTAAGGATACTAGCTAGAGTAAACTTGGATAAGTAAACTCGGGTTGAGTCAAAATATTCACGACGGGCCTAATATATCAAAGATATCTAAACTTGTTAAAACCATTTTATTCATTTATTTATTTTTGACTTTATTCTTGAAATGGAATTTATAAATACGATGCGATGACAAAAGGAAAGAAAATAAATGGAAATACTACTAGGCCAAAATAGATCAAAAATTTGAAAAACTTTGAATTTTTTTAATTTTCCGGTTAAAAAGGTCAAATTCAAGGAAAAGCCCACTAAAATTCGATAGAATTCCCCCCTACACTTAATATAAACATTGTCCTCAATGTTTAAGCATGTGGGAGAATAAACTTCCCTACACTTAGGACATTGAGTACGTTGTTTAAAATCGAGCTAAGGAAGAGACAACTAAAGTGATTATATTTATTCGTCTTATTTATATACATGTATGAATGATGAGACTGCTTTTATACATGGTCTCATCGTCCAAATCGGGCTTAAATTGCATAAAATGTCATTAAATATACCAAATATATGCTCGTGTTTGTTACTTGTGTATTTTTAGGTACGGATATTGAGGAAATGGCAAAAGATCACAAGAATCATTCAAAAACGAACACGGGAAACGAAGTCACACAATGAACCGGGCCCAAGTTTGGAATTTTGCAAAATGACCCTTGAAGAATTGAAGATTGGCAACTTTAGTCCCTCATCTTTGAAGAACTTGTCATAATTGACCCTCCAAATGTCAATTGTACAAGTATGGTCCTTAAAGTTTGAAGATATTACAAGTCCAGTCCTTGAAGAATCCAAGAATTACATTTAAAACCCTTGGAAAAGTTTTTGAAGTATTTGTGCCAATTATGACAAGTGCTCAAAAGTTGTTAAGAGTAAAAGAGGCGTTGATAGTTTTTATTACAACATGAACAATTGAGAAGACCTTGGGGGCTGTTTTTGCCAGATAGCCAAACTCCCTCCCTCCAACCAGTATCCTCCACGTCACCCCCACTCACCATCCACCAATCACAAGCCTCATCCCCACCACGTCACACTCCACTTAATTTTAAAAAAACTGATTATAACTAATCAGTTATAAAAACGTGGGAAACACCTTTTTAAATCCCAAACCAAATCAAACCCTGCTAATCACCCCTAATTCATCCCCATAAACCCTAATCCTAAAAATCTTAAAACAAAGGGGAAATTGTTAATAACTTCCAGATTGATGATTAACCTTGCACTAAACCAATCCCCCAACCCAGAATCTTTTTACAACAAGCCCATGTGACTGTAGGGACCTCCCCTGCACGTCACTTTCTTCCTTTAAAACACAAACCGACCAGATAAACGTCCCCAAGGCTTTCCTTGGTCCCAAAGGAGTAAACCAACGACCAAGATCAAAAATCCAAGCTGGCACATCAACATCCTTCACAAGATGCCAATTTGACCAATTTGAAGATTGAAGACCAAGGGCATTTTAGAGATTTCAGTAACTAGGGTTTTACCTTCTAGTATTTTCCATTTGTTTGTATAAATAGAGACGTATGTGTCTCTATTATCTTTGTTCTAGATTTTACTCAAAATTGTAATCTTTTTAAAATATTTATAAAGTTTGGTATTTGTGTGTGAAACAAGTGTAATTCCTTTTATGTATTTTTAAAATTGATATGTTTGTGAGTAATTAATCTGAGTTCCATTTCTCTTGTGTTAACACTTAGTGTGTTTAAGGTTTGTTAAGAATTTTCAAAAGGTTTCAAAAGGTTTCAAAAGTTTTCTTATTAGGTTCAAATTTCAGAAATCCAAGACTCCTTTGAAGTGAAAGTGGATAAGGAGGTGTTGGATTTGTGAGTTTGAAGCTGTTTTTAAAAGGTGTTAATTGGTTTCAAGGTTTTTGAGAAGGGTTGTAAGTTTTCAGAAAATCAGAAAAGTGTTGTATTGTTCTTGTGTTTGATTTTCTCTTAGCAGGATTAAGAGATTGTTGCTGTTAAAGGTCCAGCTCAGGCCCCAGCCTGAAGGAGGTGACCTTTCTGTCACTGAGGGACTTGGATGTAAGTCCCTCAAGGTAAAAATCCATTGTTTCTAGTTTCATTTTCAGAAAATGAGTTTTATGTGAATTTTCATGAATTGCATGAAAGGTGTTGATTGTTTGTTTAAGCTGTTTGATTTGAGTTATTAGGTTATATTATGCATGTTTAGAAGGTATATAATCAGTTTGGGTAGATTTCAAAAGGATTTGCTATAAAAAATTTCATAATCAGTATTTTAAGGGGTGTTTGGATTGGTGATTTAAGGGAAGAGTTTGAAAGATTGTGAGTTCAAAAACGGGTTAGATACACTCAATAGGGTAGCATAAGGTTGTGTGTTAGTTTGCTTTTCAGATTGAACAAGTTTTGAACCAATTTGCAAGCTAAAAATGGTCAATAGCATATAAAATCAGAAACTGCCTTGTCTGTATGATTTTTGAGAGATTTTGGCTTAATCTTTTGGTCATTGCTAGATTAAAGGTTGTTTAAGGGTGTGCTATAACCTATTTGTGCTTTTGTGGATTTGTATGCAAGTTATAGGCCTTAGAAATTCGATTTGGTGCATGTAACTTGCTTCATTGTTCATCAGGTAGCAAGTAGGGTTAATCAGTAACTTGGTTGATATTTTGAGCTTGATTGTGTTGCTGAACTTGTTTGTTTTGTGCTTATATTGACTCCTTGTACTCCAAAGAGTACAAGGGTGCCCTTTGTTCCATCAAAAACACCCACAAATCCACAAACCAAGTCCTCTTGGTCAAACTTTCACAAGTGAAGAAAGTGAAAAGTTCTTCCTTGTGTTCATCAGAAACCAAGTGCTCAACTGAGCACGTTTTGCCTTGAATTTGGCTTAATCTTTGTATAACTTGGATTTGGTTTGTGTTTTGAGTAAGTATTAGTCATCAGTTTGTGTTTTAAAAGTTAAAAAAAAAAAGAAAAAAAAATTGCAAAACCTCACCTTGCTTGGGCTCGAACACGCGACCTCTCTTATGGAGGAGTAACGTGTTAACCAGTGATCTAGATGGGTTTTTATGTTATGGACTCATTTCATTAATTATTTAAGGAGGTTTTGTTTTGTGCTTATTTAATTAAGCCGTAGCTTATTTAGCTTATTTTAAGCTTATTGGTTAGCTTTTTGGCCAGATTCCATTTTTCTTGTGATTGTCTTTTCATTTAGGACTTTTCTGTTTTAAAATATTATTTTTCCCTTTTTTAATTTATTTATTAGGATTATTTTTAGATTTATTTTTAGAAAGTCAATTAAAAATAGCAAAAAGTATATTAAAAATAAAAAAAATAGTTTTTAGGTTTTAATTTATATATTTGAGGTTTACATATCATAAAGTTTTCAAAAAGTCTTATTTTTGATTTTATTTGATTTTAGGGTTTTTAGACAACTTTAAAAATTAATATAAAATTAATAAATAGGTTTCAGAAAATTTTAATTGCATTTTTATCGTAGTTAGAATATTTAGGATTTTTGGTAATTTTTTAGAATTTATTTATAAACTTTTATTTTTTAGAATATTTTAATATTATTTTATTAGTAAAAATTCAAAGTTTGTTTTTTCTACTTTTTTCATTTTTCCTAGGTTATAGACATTAAATTAGGAACTTTGTCACTTTCCAAATATTTTTTAGGCTTTTCATTTAATTTTTAGAATTAATTTAAGATTTAATAGATTTTAATAGTTTTTAGGAGTTTAAAAATATTTTAATTTGGTTTTAAAATTTTTAAAAATAGTTTTTAGCTTAATTAGGTCATTTTTGAGGTTTAAAACTATAAAACCTTGTTTAGGGCTTTTTAATAATTATAAGTGATTTTTAGGGCTTTAATTAGCATTAAAAAGTCATTATTTAATTAATTAAAAGGTTTTAGTAAGTTTGGATTTTTTGTAAACTCTTAGAATTTTATTGTGGATTTTTAGTAATTTTTAGGAATTTTTAGGTTAAAATTTTAATTTTTGTGCTTTTTACGTTTCTACGTCTTAACTTTCTAGTAGTAGTTTTTGTTTATTTTTATTTTTTCGTCTTCGTCATTTTCTCTTCTCTTTTCTTCTTAATAAAAACATTAATCATCATTCATTACACAACACACGTGCCTCCTCGAGAGAACGATCCCCATTTGGGTCATAAGTGTTTACGTTTTCCTAAACGTACGCTTAATACTTACCACTATTTTACCTTCCTTTTCTTAAAGGGGTAAAAATACAACCATCAATGAATCACAATATTTTTTATAGAAATGGGTACACGGGAACATGGGATCACGGGTCGCGTCAAAAACACCAAAAGTAGATCTTGAAAGCACATGCCCCTGCACAACATCACAACACACAAACAACCTACTTGGCTCCCCCTACACTTATTGGTGGAAATGGGTGAAGGTGAAAAAGGGTGGAAAGGATGGAAAAAGGTAAAAAATCGAACCTATTTATACGATGCTTGATTTATTTATCACGAGTCTCTAGCTCGACTCGATTTCCCGAATTAGTTCAAGGGAAATGTGGAGAGGGATGGAATCATCTCATGAGAGATGTGCTCTCCAAAGTACAACTTAACCGGTTGGCCATTAACCTTAAAATTGGGTCCATTTGGTTGGGATAACTCAATGGTGCCATAAGGGAAGATTTGGGCCACGATGAATGGACCGGACCAACGGCTCTTAAGTTTACCCGAAAAGATTTTCAACCGAGAGTTAAAGAGTAAAACTTGATCACCAACGTGGAACTCTCGGTTCTTAATCTTGGAATCATGAATGAGCTTATACTTCTCCTTGTAGATTAATGCATTCTCATAAGCCTCATTCCTAAGTTCATTGAGTTCATTGAGTTGGATTTTCCTATGATCACCGGCTTTGTTTATGTCAAAATTAGCCCATTTCAAGGCCCAATAAGCCTTATGCTCCAACTCAATGGGGAGGTGGCACGCCTTTCCGTACACAAGGAGATAAGGAGTACAACCTATAGGTGTCTTATAAGCGGTACAGAAAGCCCACAAAGCATCATCTAATTTATCGGCCCATGAGGCACGATGCTCTCCCACGGTACGCTCTAAGGTTCGCTTAAGTCCACGGTTGGAAACCTCGGCTTGACCATTAGTTTGTGGATGATACGCGGTGGAAAGTCGGTGATTGACACCATACTTATCCATGACTCGTGCGAATTGATCATTGCAAAAATGAGTCCCGCGATCACTAATAATAGCACGAGGCACACCGAATCGAGCAAACAATTGTTTCAAGAAGTTAACAACCACCCTCGCATCGTTAGTAGGTAAAGCCTTTGCTTCAACCCATTTTGATACGTAGTGAACGGCTACGAGGATGTACTTGTTCCCTTTGGATGATGGAAATGGCCCCATAAAGTCGATGCCCCATACGTCAAAGATTTCACATTCTTGTATGAAATTTTGAGGCATCTCATCTTTTAGCAAGTTTGGATTTTTTGTAAACTCTTAGAATTTTATTGTGGATTTTTAGTAATTTTTAGGAATTTTTAGGTTAAAATTTTAATTTTTGTGTTTTTTACGTTTCTACGTCTTAACTTTCTAGTAGTAGTTTTTGTTTAATTTTATTTTTTCGTCTTCGTCATTTTCTCTTCTCTTTTCTTCTTAATAAAAACATTAATCATCATTCATTACACAACACACGTGCCTCCTCGAGAGAACGATCCCCATTTGGGTCATAAGTGTTTACGTTTTCCTAAACGTACGCTTAATACTTACCACTATTTTACCTTCCTTTTCCTAAAGGGGTAAAAATACAACCATCATTTTTGGCGCCGCTGCCGGGGAGGCGTGTTGTGTTTTGATTGAACCATTGTTGTTTTTTATATTAGCCATAAATAGTATTTGTATTAGTAGCACTCTACTAATACGTATTATCGTTTTTCGGTTTTTGTGTGAATATTATTACTATATAGTATACGTAGAACAATAAATACACAAGTACTCCAAATACGTGAGCAATCACAACCTTGATTCGGGATTTCATAACTCGATCATTGTATTCGAATCTCAAACCAAAGAAAAAGGCAAAAATAGATAAATACTTTCGTGAAGCTTAATCTTGATAATACAAACTATAAGGTGGGTATAAGGCGGTTGTATTTCACAACCTAAAGGAAAAAGGCTCTTAAGTGCTTCACGCCGCCTCGTTTCCTCCGCTTGCTTGTGCGTATTTGATTTTGAGAGTGAATCGATGGTTTTGCCGCCCAAAGTATTATTACATATCATATATGTTTTCTTGGTTTCATTTGATTAAACCCTCTTGAACGATTTGGTGTTCCACCATCGTTCTAAAGTCATCGAAGGCGTTCACTCCACGTGATCGTTTTCATTCCTTGAGGCTTCTTTAATCAAGAGATTTGATTAAGGAGGAGATTTGTGGACTTTTTGTCTACTTAATACATTTCACCAATTTCCAAAAAGGTTAATACAATCAAAAACCACAAAAAAATTGAAAAAATACAAAATACCAAAAAGAATCTTCTTTGCTCGTCTCCACGTTGTACGTGACGTTTATGCTCACTCGTAATCAAGCAAAACGTGCACGTAGACGAAAGAACAAAACTCCCACTCCAACTCATTCTAGTGAGGAGTCTCCTATTGACGAACCCATTGTACGAGAAGCACCTACCATGGCGAATCGAACTATGATGGAGTTACTTCAAGCACCCACCGAGGGTTATGGAGAAGCTATTGTGATTCCCGCAATCCTTGCAGAGAATTTTGAGGTGAAAACGGGTTTGTTGTCAATGATTCAAAACAACAAATTCCGTGGTGATGAGAAGGACAATCCCCACAACCATATCCGCCAATTTAATCGTCTTACCGCCACGTGCAAATTTAAGGAGTCTCGAATGACTCGATTAAGATGATGCTTTTTCCGTATTCCTTAGCGAGGCCCGCTAAAATTTGGTTAGAGAAAGAGCCACCCAATTCTATATTGACGTGGAAGGATCTCGTTTCAAAGTTTGTGAACCAATTTTTTCCGCCCTCTAAGACTACGCATTTGAAAAATGAGATTTCTAAATTTTCACAAGAATCAAATGAAAGTTTTTCTACGGCTTGGAATAGGTTTAAGGAGATGTTACACGAATGTCCTCATCACGGTTTTTCCGACTTGCACCAAATAGACACGCTCATGAAAGAGATTATCTAAATGCCGCCGCGGGTGGTAATTCTTTGTGTAAAACGGTTGAAGAAGCTTTGGTCATAATTGAGAATAGGTCTAAGGTTTATAGCCCTCGTAACACACCGAGTGTTGCCAAAATGGGCTCATCATCGTCTCGTTCCATTAATGCCTTGCAAGATGAAGCTAATGAGGAAAATCGGTTTTTCGATAGGTTTTCGACCCTTATGTCCCATTGGAAAGCTCAAGAAGCTTCCAATTCCGCTTCGGTTAAAGCGGTTTCTAAGAGTTGTTTGTCGTGTGGGGAGCTCATGATCTTTTCGAGTGCATTACCGCGGATGGTAACACTTCGAATGCTTTTGTAGCCACGGGAACTTACAACCAAATCGGTCAAGGTTCTCGTTCAAATCAAGCTCCACCAAATCAAAATGCTAATAATTATCGCAACAACAACCAAGGTGGAAATTACCAAGGAAATCAAAGGAATTATAACAAGGGTAATTACCAAAGTGGAAATGGGCAAATTTCAAATCAAAACCAAAACCGTGATTTTCAAAACAATGCCCAAGGTTTTCAAAATGATCACACCAAAAATCTTCAAGGAGAATTTTTGAATTATGTAAAGGCTAATGATGCTAAGTTTGACAATGTGCAACGTGAAATGGTTAGCTTAAGGTCCGAATTGAAAAACGAGCTTAAAAACGAACTTGCTAATGAACTTAAAACTCATGCTAATAAAATGGAAGGAAATGTCACACGACTCCAACAAAATCAACAAAAAATGGAGCAAGGACAACATGAGATTAAGCAAGAATTGTTAAAAGCGGATGCTAGGCAATCTAAGTTTGAAGACCGAATGGCTAAAATGTTTGAAGCTATCATGTGTAAGCCCTCTTCTTCGGGTGGTCTTCCTAGTGATACCATCGTGAACCCGAAAGGAGAATTGATGGTTATTACTACTCGTAGTGGTAAAACTTTCAAAGAGCCGATTTCTCTTCCAAGTACTTCTATGGAGAAGGAAAAAGAGAAAGAACCCGATGTTGTGGTAGAAAAGGAGCACATTACAAGCCCACGAAGTACCGCTCAAACCACACCTACGGTTAAACCCACACCAATCATGGAACCCGATATTCCAAGGCCGATGCCTATGCCTACTTTGCCCCAACCCACACCACCTTTACCCTACCCTTCAAGACGAGACAAGGAAAAGGCACAAGAACGAAATAATTATCAATTTGAACTTTTTATGAAAATGTTTCGTGACTTGCATTTCAATATAAGTTTTGCCGACGCCTTAGTCATGATGCGTCGATTTGCCGCAAACTTCAAAAGTATGTTGAATAACAAAGAGAAATTGCAAAAATCGTCTAGTTGTTCATCGGTTTTTCTAAGCCGCATACCTCAAAAAGTCGGTGATCCTGGAAAGTTTTTAATCCCATGTGCTATCCAAGACATGGAAGAATGCTACGCCTTGGCCGATCTTGGTGCTAGTATTAATTTGATGCCTCTTGAGATTTTTAAATCGCTCAATCTTCCAAATCTCACTCCTTCAAGAATGTCAATCGAAATGGCCGATCATTCTACGATTCTAGCTTGTGGAGTTGCCCAGGACGTCTTTGTGAAAGTTGGAAAGTTCTACTATCCTGTAGACTTTATTGTTGTTGATATTCCTATCGATCCTAAAGTTTCGTTAATTTTAGGTCGATCTTTTTTGGATACCTCGAGAGCACTTATCGATGTGCATGCAAGAAAAATCACTCTTCGTTTCAATGAGGAAGAACTCGTCATTAATGCAACCCAAAACTCCACTCTTTCTCATGTGTATTCTATCACATCTTTGTACAATGTCAATCCCATCAAAAGCATTTGCAAAAAGATTTCCAATAGAGTTTTAGGAGTTGTTGAGAAAAATGAAGTTCCATCCCCTCCGTCGATGGAGGTTAAGAGTGTTAAGCCTACGATTCCAATCTCGAGTGATTCTTCGGATGATGAATACGTTGATCCCGATGGGGAGGTTTTATTTATTGACAAAAGATTTGAAAACTTACCACCACCCAAGCCAAAAAGATTTCAAAATGTGAGAATTTTTAGTGTGACTAACATTGCTTTAGTACACCAAATATTTTTGACATAATTAAATCGGGTTTTCACAAGGAGAGTTTAAAAGATGAAAAAGGAAAAGATTTTGAATTAAATTTAAAAGATTTTTCTACAACTCTAACTCCGTCATCACCGCGTTTATTGAGTACTACAAGCTCGTCTTCTCCTTTTGACGATACTTTGTGTGGACTTAGTGTGGGGGAATCCCCTTATGTTCCCTCCCCTTTCTCCACCGAGGACGAGATATTTGATCCTGGAATTGCTTATATAGGGAAATCTCGGTCTTCCACCGATGCAATAAATGGAAAATCTTTTCATTTGATTGGTGCGAGTCTACCTCGAGTAGCTCATGTTTTTAGAGACTTACCCATTGTCCCACCCTTCTATTTCTTCTCTCCTATTTTCTTGAAACTCTTTGAGTTTTTGTTGACCATTGATGAAGTGGCGTTGATTTGTTTTTCCAATGAAAATGAGAACGCCATCTTCGATCCTGGTATTTTGCACCATCAAAGGACTTAGTCCTTTATACCGGTTGTTTTTGGGCCTTGTTTATCATGTAAGCCCCACCAAAAATTGACCACACCATGATTATCCCTAAATGATCACATTTATGGGGATTCGAGTCGAGCTTTTGACTCGGTTATCAAAAACAAGGTTCCTCGTGGGGGAGACCCATGCTTATCCATGTACATATTATTGCTTTCTAATGTAGTTTAATGTGAGGGGATTTGTGCCCTTCCAACCTTTGTTCCGTGGTTGTTTGTGAATTGTGGTTTTTAGATCATGATCTTCACGATTGGAGCCTCTCGTGTTCGTTTATAGGAGCACTCGATCGTTTGCTTTGGAGACCTTTCCCAATATCCAAATGATATATCCTTTTATGTTCTAACCTTAGGTTTATACCACACTTCATAAATGGCTATTAATTTAATGGTTACACCCTTTCCATGCTAGATTAGGCATTCGACTACGTCTCTAGTATGGGGGTGTTTGCACCCCTAGACTCGAAACATTGAGGACAATGTTTAACTTTAGTATGGGGGGGTGAATAGATACTTGCCTTGCCAAATCTTCACGCTTTCCAAAGTTTGTCTTTTTGTTTATCGTTTTGTTCGCCGCTGCCGGGGAGGCGTGTTGTGTTTTGATTGAACCATTGTTGGTTTTTATATTAGCCATAAATAGTATTTGTATTAGTAGCACTCTACTAATACGTATTATCGTTTTTCGGTTTTTGTGTGAATATTATTACTATATAGTATACGTAGAACAATAAATACACAAGTACTCCAAATACGTGAGCAATCACAAAGATTCGGGATTTCATCACTCGATCATTGTATTCGAATCTCAAACCAAAGAAAAAGGCAAAAATAGATAAATACTTTCGTGAAGCTTAATCTTGATAATACAAACTATAAGGTGGGTATAAGGCGGTTGTATTTCACAACCTAAAGGAAAAAGGCTCTTAAGTGCTTCGCGCCGCCTCGTTTCCTCCGCTTGCTTGTGCGTATTTGATTTTGAGTGTGAATCGAGGGTTTTGCCGCCCAAAGTATTATTACATATCATATATATTTTCTTGGTTTCATTTGATTAAACCCTCTTGAACGATTTGGTGTTCCACCATCGTTCTAAAGTCATCGAAGGCGTTCACTCCACGTGATCGTTTTCATTCCTTGAGGCTTCTTTAGTCAAGAGATTTGATTAAGGAGGAGATTTGTGGACTTTTTGTCTACTTAATACATTTCACCAATTTCCAAAAAGGTTAATACAATCAAAAACCACAAAAAAATTGAAAAAATACAAAATACCAAAAAGAATCTTCTTTGCTCGTCTCCACGTTGTACATGACGTTTATGCTCACTCGTAATCAAGCAAAACGTGCACGTAGACGAAAGAACAAAACTCCCACTCCAACTCATTCTAGTGAGGAGTCTCCTATTGACGAACCCATTGTACGAGAAGCACCTACCATGGCGAATCGAACTATGATGGAGTTACTTCAAGCACCCACCGAGGGTTATGTAGAAGCTATTGTGATTCCCGCAATCCTTGCGGAGAATTTTGAGGTGAAAACGGGTTTGTTGTCAATGATTCAAAACAACAAATTCCGTGGTGATGAGAAGGACAATCCCCACAACCATATCCGCCAATTTAATCGTCTTACCGCCACGTGCAAATTTAAGGATGTCTCGAATGACTCGATTAAGATGATACTTTTTCCGTATTCCTTAGCGGGGCCCGCTAAAATTTGGTTAGAGAAAGAGCCACCCAATTCTATATTGACGTGGAAGGATCTCGTTTCAAAGTTTGTGAACCAATTTTTTCCGCCCTCTAAGACTACGCATTTGAAAAATGAGATTTCTAAATTTTCACAAGAATCAAATGAAAGTTTTTCTACGGCTTGGAATAGGTTTAAGGAGATGTTACACGAATGTCCTCATCACGGTTTTTCCGACTTGCACCAAATAGACACGTTTTACAATGGACTTAACGATCATGAAAGAGATTATCTAAATGCCGCCGCGGGTGGTAATTTTTTGTGTAAAACGGTTGAAGAAGCTTTGGTCATAATTGAGAATAGGTCTAAGGTTTATAGCCCTCGTAACACACCGAGTGTTGCCAAAATGGGCTCATCATCGTCTCGTTCCATTAATGCCTTGCAAGATGAAGCTAATGAGGAAAATCGGTTTTTCGATAGGTTTTCGACCCTTATGTCCCATTGGAAAGCTCAAGAAGCTTCCAATTCCGCTTCGGTTAAAGCGGTTTCTAAGAATTGTTTGTCGTGTGGGGGAGCTCATGATCTTTCCGAGTGCATTACCGCGGATGGTAACACTTCGAATGCTTTTGTAGCCACGGGAACTTACAACCAAATCGGTCAAGGTTCTCGTTCAAATCAAGCTCCACCAAATCAAAATGCTAATAATTATCGCAACAACATCCAAGGTGGAAATTACCAAGGAAATCAAAGGAATTATAACAAGGGTAATTACCAAAGTGGAAATGGGCAAATTTCAAATCAAAACCAAAACCGTGACTTTCAAAACAATGCCCAAGGTTTTCAAAATGATCACACCAAAAATCTTCAAGGAGAATTTTTGAATTATGCAAAGGCTAATGATGCTAAGTTTGACAATATGCAACGTGAAATGGTTAGCTTAAGGTCCGAATTGAAAAACGAGCTTAAAAACAAACTTGCTAATGAACTTAAAACTCATGCTAATAAAATGGAAGGAAATGTCACACGACTCCAACAAAATCAACAAAAAATGGAGCAAGGACAACATGAGATTAAGCAAGAATTGTTAAAAGCGGATGCTAGGCAATCTAAGTTTGAAGACCGAATGGCTAAAATGTTTGAAGCTATCATGTGTAAGCCCTCTTCTTCGGGTGGTCTTCCTAGTGATACCATCGTGAACCCGAAAGGAGAATTGAAGGTTATTACTACTCGTAGTGGTAAAACTTTCAAAGAGCCGATTTCTCGTCCAAGTACTTCTATGGAGAAGGAAAAAGAGAAAGAACCCGAGGTTGTGGTAGAAAAGGAGCACATTACAAGCCCACGAAGTACCGCTCAAACCACACCTATGGTTGAACCCACACCAATCATGGAACCCGAGATTCCAAGGCCGATGCCTATGCCTACTTTGCCCCAACCCACACCACCTTTACCCTACCCTTCAAGACGAGACAAGGAAAAGGCACAAGAACGAAATAATTATCAATTTGAACTTTTTATGAAAATGTTTCGTGACTTTCATTTCAATATAAGTTTTGCCGACGCCTTAGTCATGATGCCTCGATTTGCCGCAAACTTCAAAGTATGTTGAATAACAAAGAGAAATTGCAAAAATCGTCTAGTTGTTCATCGGTTTTTCTAAGCCGCATACCTCAAAAAGTCGGTGATCCTGGAAAGTTTTTAATCCCATGTGCTATCCAAGACATGGAAGAATGCTACGCCTTAGCCGATCTTGGTGCTAGTATTAATTTGATGCCTCTTGAGATTTTTAAATCGCTCAATCTTCCAAATCTCACTCCTTCAAGAATGTCAATCGAAATGGCCGATCATTCTACGATTCTAGCTTGTGGAGTTGCCCATGACGTCTTTGTGAAAGTTGGAAAGTTCTACTATCCTGTAGACTTTATTGTTGTTGATATTCCTATCGATCCTAAAGTTCCGTTAATTTTAGGTCGATCTTTTTTGGATACCTCGAGAGCACTTATCGATGTGCATGCAAGAAAAATCACTCTTCGTTTCAATGAGGAAGAACTCGTCATTAATGCAAGCCAAAACTCCACTCTTTCTCATGTGTATTCTATCACATCTTTGTACAATGTCAATCCCATCAAAAGCATTTGCAAAAAGATTTCCAATAGAGTTTTAGGAGTTGTTGAGAAAAATGAAGTTCCATCCCCTCCGCCGATGGAGGTTAAGAGTGTTAAGCCTACGATTCCAATCTCGAGTGATTCTTCGGATGATGAATACGTTGATCCCGATGGGGGAGGTTTTCTTTATTGACAAAAGATTTGAAAACTTACCACCACCCAAGCCAAAAAGATTTCAAAATGTGAGAATTTTTAGTGTGACTAACATTGCTTTAGATACACCAAATATTTTTGACATAATTAAATCGGGTTTTCACAAGGAGAGTTTAAAAGATAAAAAAGGAAAAGATTTTGAATTAAATTTAAAAGATTTTTCTACAACTCTAACTCCGTCATCACCGCGTTTATTGAGTACTACAAGCTCGTCTTCTCCTTTTGACGATGCTTTGTGTGGACTTAGTGTGGGGGAATCCCCTTATGTTCCCTCCCCTTTCTCCACCGAGGACGAGATATTTGATCCTGGAATTGCTTATATAGGGAAATCTCGGTCTTCCACCGATGCAATAAATGGAAAATCTTTTCATTTGATTGGTGCGAGTCTACCTCGAGTAGCTCATGTTTTTAGAGACTTACCCATTGTCCCACCCTTCTATTTCTTCTCTCCTATTTTCTTGAAACTCTTTGAGTTTTTGTTGACCATTGATGAAGTGGCGTTGATTTGTTTTTCCAATGAAAATGAGAACGCCATCTTCGATCCCGGTATTTTGCACCATCAAAGGACTTAGTCCTTTATACCGGTTGTTTTTGGGCCTTGTTTATCATGTAAGCCCCACCAAAAATTGACCACACCATGATTATCCCTAAATGATCACATTTATGGGGATTCGAGTCGAGCTTTTGACTCGGTTATCAAAAACAAGGTGCCTCGTGGGGGAGACCCATGCTTATCCATGTACATATTATTGCTTTCTAATGTAGTTTAATGTGAGGGGATTTGTGCCCTTCCAACCTTTGTTCCGTGGTTGTTTGTGAATTGTGGTTTTTAGATCATGATCTTCACGATTGGAGCCTCTCGTGTTCGTTTATGGGAGCAGTCGATCGTTTGCTTTGGAGACCTTTCCCAATATCCAAATGATATATCCTTTTATGTTCTAACCTTAGGTTTATAGCACACTTCATAAACGGCTATTAATTTAATGGTTACACCCTTTCCATGCTAGATTAGGCATTCGACTACGTCTCTAGTATGGGGGTGTTTGCACCCCTAGACTCGAAACATTGAGGACAATGTTTAACTTTAGTATGGGGGGGGTGAATAGATACTTGCCTTGCCAAATCTTCACGCTTTCCAAAGTTTGTCTTTTTGTTTATCGTTTTGTTGCAAAATAAGGCTAAAAATAGCCAAATTTTAAAATTTTTCTCACGTTTTATAAGTGTTTGAAGACACGAATGTAGGTTTTTCGATGGCGAGAATAAGAGTAATTTTTGACTCGACCGTGCGTGTTGAGCACTTAGCTTCGATTCCTTAACTACACATTAGGCTAAGTCTCTTAAATGAGGACGAGAAATGATAGAGTTAATTATAAGTTACTATGCTAAACGTAGAGTACTCGTATTCTTTCAAAAACTCATGTGTTCTCGTTGTTTGCTTATTCTCCCTTCGCATGTAAATATTTTTTGCTTAATAAATATTGACTTAGCGGTTTAGTTAGGATTGTTGGGTTTCTAATCTTTTCTAGTAGCTTCCGTGTAATTAAATTGGGAAGACATTAAGGTATCGCCAGCGTCACGGTTTTGAAGTATTGGCACCCCAAATAATCGAAAGCTTCACCCAATAATAAGATTTCAAGTGCTCACCTAAATCAAGCAAACAATTTGAAGCCCCACAAGGCCTAAAATCTATGCAAAAATTGAAAGTGAATCAAGCCTTAATCTTCGAAGCTTTAAAGATCCAAAATTCGCTTTAGCGTGAGGATATACGTCTTTGGCTAATAAAACCACCGATGAGGCGGATAATAAAAGGCAAGGCAAGACCGAAGTCATAATAAAAGCTTCATGGCGAAGTTGAATAAAAGATGGAGGTAAACCAAAGATAATAAGGTCCTTCCGTTAGGGGGCGTATAAAAGTCTTGGTAATAAGTCTCATGTTCAAAACCGTTATAAAACCGTGTTTATCGATTCTTCTTGTCAACCTAATTTTTTGACATCGTTGTCTATTAGGAGGGGTTATTGATTTGATGGTTTTAGTTACACCGTTAGGACTCTATTTTTAGACCTAAATCTCTATTATCGCATAAGTCAAAAATGTATCCTCGTGATCATTAAGACATAATAAAATATAAGAGATACAACTTAGGAATAATGGGAGAATGAGTACGTGATTAGGGGATATGAGTAGTGTTAGCATTACTAACTTATAATGACAATGATCTCGTTGCACGCTTGGCATGGAATTGGAGTGAAAATCGAGGACGACGAAATTATTTCTCACGAAGCATTCACGTGTTCTTATTCTATGAACCTAAACGTCCCATTTTGCGATGAAAATCATACATTATGTCAAAAACACAAGTAGTAGTATAGCTAGTTTATCATTTCAATAAAGTGAATAAAAATGAATTTTGGAGATGCTTTGATACTTTATTCTAGCATTGCGTGAGGGCAAGGCAATGGTTTAGTATGGGGGAGTGATGAGACTGCTTTTATACATGGTCTCATCGTCCAAATCGGGCTTAAATTGCATAAAATGTCATTAAATATACCAAATATATGCTCGTGTTTGTTACTTGTGTATTTTTAGGTACGGATATTGAGGAAATGGCAAAAGATCACAAGAATCATTCAAAAACGAACACGGGAAACGAAGTCGCACAATGAACCGGGCCCAAGTTTGGAATTTTGCAAAATGACCCTTGAAGAATTGAAGATTGGCAACTTTAGTCCCTCATCTTTGAAGAACTTGTCACAATTGACCCTCCAAATGTCAATTGTACAAGTATGGTCCTTAAAGTTTGAAGATATTACAAGTCCAATCCTTGATGAATCTAAGAATTACATTTAAAACCCTTGGAAAAGTTTTTGAAGTATTTGTGCCAATTATGACAAGTGCTCAAAAGTTGTTAAGAGTAAAAGAGGCGTTGATAGTTTTTATTACAACATGAACAATTGAGAAGACCTTGGGGGCTGTTTTTGCCAGACAGCCAAACTCCCTCCCTCCAACCAGTATCCTCCACGTCACCCCCCACTCACCATCCACCAATCACAAGCCTCATCCCCACCACGTCACACTCCACTTAATTTTAAAAAAACTGATTATAACTAATCAGTTATAAAAACGTGGGAAACACCTTTTTAAATCCCAAACCAAATCAAACCCTGCTAATCACCCCTAATTCATTCCCATAAACCCTAATCCTAAAAATCTTAAAACAAAGGGGAAATTTTTAATAACTTCCAGATTGATGATTAACCTTGCACTAAACCAATCCCCCAACCCAGAATCTTTTTACAACAAGCCCATGTGACTGTAGGGACCTCCCCTGCACGTCACTTTCTTCCTTTAAAACACAAACCGACCAGATAAACGTCCCCAAGGCTTTCCTTGGTCCCAAAGGAGTAAACCAACGGCCAAGATCAAAAATCCAAGATGGCACATCAACATCCTTCACAAGATGCCAATTTGACCAATTTGAAGATTGAAGACCAAGGGCATTTTAGAGATTTCAGTAACTAGGGTTTTACCTTCTAGTATTTTCCATTTGTTTGTATAAATAGAGACGTATGTGTCTCTATTATCTTTGTTCCAGATTTTACTCAAAATTGTAATCTTTTTAAAATATTTATAAAGTTTGGTATATGTGTGTGAAACAAGTGTAATTCCTTTTATGTATTTTTAAAATTGATATGTTTGTGAGTAATTAATCTGAGTTCCATTTCTCTTGTGTTAACACTTAGTGTGTTTAAGTTTTGTTAAGAATTTTCAAAAGGTTTCAAAAGTTTTCTTATTAGGTTCAAATTTCAGAAATCCAAGACTCCTTTGAAGTGAAAGTGGATAAGGAGGTGTTGGATTTGTGAGTTTGAAGCTGTTTTTAAAAGGTGTTAATTGGTTTCAAGGTTTTTGAGAAGGGTTGTAAGTTTTCAGAAAATTAGAAAAGTGTTGTATTGTTCTTGTGTTTGATTTTCTCTTAGCAGGATTAAGAGATTGTTGCTGTTAAAGGTCCAGCTCAGGCCCCAGCCTGAAGGAGGTGACCTTGCTGTCACTGAGGGACTTGGATGTAAGTCCCTCAAGGTAAAAATCCATTGTTTCTAGTTTCATTTTCAGAAAATGAGTTTTATGTGAATTTTCATGAATTGCATGAAAGGTGTTGATTGTTTGTTTAAGCTGTTTGATTTGTGTTATTAGGTTATATTATGCATGTTTAGAAGGTATATAATCAGTTTGGGTAGATTTCAAAAGGATTTGCTATAAAAATTTTCATAATCAATATTTTAAGGGGTGTTTGGATTGGTGATTTAAGGGAAGAGTTTGAAAGATTGTGAGTTCAAAAACGGGTTAGATACACTCAATAGGGTAGCATAAGGTTGTGTGTTAGTTTGTTTTTTAGATTGAACAAGTTTTGAACCAATTTGCAAGCTAAAAATGGTCAATAGCATATAAAATCAGAAACTGCCATGTCTGTATGATTTTTGAGAGATTTTGGCTTAATCTTTTGGTCATTGCTAGATTAAAGGTTGTTTAAGGGTGTGCTATAACCTATTTGTGCTTTTGTGGATTTGTATGCAAGTTATAGGCCTTAGAAATTCGATTTGGTGCATGTAACTTGCTTCATTGTTCATCAGGTAGCAAGTAGGGTTAATCAGTAACTTGGTTGATATTTTGAGGTTGATTGTGTTGCTGAACTTGTTTGTTTTGTGCTTATATTGACTCCTTGTACTCCAAAGAGTACAAGGGTGCCCTTTGTTCCATCAAAAACACCCACAAATCCACAAACCAAATCCTCTTGGTCAAACTTTCACAAGTGAAGAAAGTGAAAAGTTCTTCCTTGTGTTCATCAGAAACCAAGTGCTCAACTGAGCACGTTTTGCCTTGAATTTGGCTTAATCTTTGTATAACTTGGATTTGGTTTGTGTTTTGAGTAAGTATTAGTCATCAGTTTGTGTTTTAAAAGTTAAAAAAAAAAGAAAAAAAAATTGCAAAACCTCACCTTGCCTGGGCTCGAACACGCGACCTCTCTTATGGAGGAGTAAGGTGTTAACCAGTGATCTAGATGGGTTTTTATGTTATGGACTCATTTCATTAATTATTTAAGGAGGTTTTGTTTTGTGCTTATTTAATTAAGCCGTAGCTTATTTAGCTTATTTTAAGCTTATTGGTTAGCTTTTTGGCAAGATTCCATTTTTCTTGTGATTGTCTTTTCATTTAGGACTTTTCTGTTTTAAAATATTATTTTTCCCTTTTTTAATTTATTTATTAGGATTATTTTTAGATTTATTTTTAAAAAGTCAATTAAAAATAGCAAAAAGTATATTAAAAATCAAAAAAATAGTTTTTAGGTTTTAATTTATATATTTGAGGTTTACATATCATAAAGTTTTCAAAAAGACTTATTTTTGATTTTATTTGATTTTAGGGTTTTTAGACAACTTTAAAAATTAATATAAAATTAATAAATAGGTTTCAGAAAATTTTAATTGAATTTTTATCTTAGTTAGAATATTTAGGATTTTTGGTAATTTTTTAGAATTTATTTATAAACTTTTATTTTTTAGAATATTTTAATATTATTTTATTAGTAAAAATTCAAAGTTTGTTTTTTCTACTTTTTTCATTTTTCCTAGGTTATAGACATTAAATTAGGAACTTTGTCACTTTCCAAATATTTTTTAGGCTTTTCATTTAATTTTTAGAATTAATTTAAGATTTAATAGATTTTAATAGTTTTTAGGAGTTTAAAAATATTTTAATTTGGTTTTAAAATTTTTAAAAATAGTTTTTAGCTTAATTAGGTCATTTTTGAGGTTTACAAACTATAAAACCTTGTTTAGGGCTTTTTAATAATTATAAGTGATTTTTAGGGCTTTAATTAGTATTAAAAAGTCATTATTTAATTAATTAAAAGGTTTTAGCAAGTTTGGATTTTTTGTAAACTCTTAGAACTTTATTGTGGATTTTTAGTAATTTTTAGGAATTTTTAGGTTAAAATTTTAATTTTTGTGCTTTTTACGTTTCTACGTCTTAACTTTCTAGTAGTAGTTTTTGTTTATTTTTATTTTTTCGTCTTCGTCATTTTCTCTTCTCTTTTCTTCTTAATAAAAACATTAATCATCATTCATTACACAACACACGTGCCTCCTCGAGAGAACGATCCCCATTTGTGTCATAAGTGTTTACGTTTTCCTAAACGTACGCTTAATACTTCCACTATTTTACCTTCCTTTTCCTAAAGGGGTAAAAATACAACCATCAATGAATCACAATATTTTTTATAGAAATGGGTACACGGGAACACGGGATCACGGGTCGCGTCAAAAACACCAAAAGTAGATCTTGAAAGCACATGCCCCTACACAACATCACAACACACAAACAACCTACTTGGCTCCCCCTACACTTATTGGTGGAAATGGGTGAAGGTGAAAAAGGGTGGAAAAGATGGAAAAAGGTAAAAAATCGAACCTATTTATACGATGCTTGATTTATTTATCACGAGTCTCTAGCTCGACTCGATTTCCCGAATTAGTTCAAGGGAAATGTGGAGAGGGATGGAATCATCTCATGAGAGATGTCCTCTCCAAAGTACAACTTAACCGGTTGGCCATTAACCTTAAAATTGGGTCCATTTGGTTGGGATAACTCAATGGTGCCATAAGGGAAGATTTGGGCCACGATGAATGGACCGGACCAACGGCTCTTAAGTTTACCCGAAAAGATTTTCAATCGAAAGTTAAAGAGTAAAACTTGATCACCAACGTGGAACTCTCGGTTCTTAATCTTGGAATCATGAATGAGCTTATACTTCTCCTTGTAGATTAATGCATTCTCATAAACCTCATTCCTAAGTTCATTGAGTTCATTGAGTTGGATTTTCCTATGATCACCGGCTTTGTTTATGTCAAAATTAGCCCATTTCAAGGCCCAATAAGCCTTATGCTCCAACTCAATGGGGAGGTGGCACGCCTTTACGTACACAAGGAGATAAGGAGTACAACCTATAGGTGTCTTATAAGCGGTACAGAAAGCCCACAAAGCATCATCTAATTTATCGGCCCATGAGGCACGATGCTCTCCCACGGTACGCTCTAAGGTTCGCTTAAGTCCACGGTTGGAAACCTCGGCTTGACCATTAGTTTGTGGATGATACGCGATGGAAAGTCGGTGATTGACACCATACTTATCCATGACTAGTGCGAATTGATCATTGCAAAAATGAGTCCCGCGATCACTAATAATAGCACGAGGCACACCGAATCGAGCAAACAATTGTTTCAAGAAGTTAACAACCACCCTCGCATCGTTAGTAGGTAAAGCCTTTGCTTCAACCCATTTTGATACGTAGTGAACGGCTACGAGGATGTACTTGTTCCCTTTGGATGATGGAAATGGCCCCATAAAGTCGATGCCCCATACGTCAAAGATTTCACATTCTTGTATGAATTTTTGAGGCATCTCATCTTTACGTGTGATCTTGCCTTGTCTTTGGCAAGCATCACAATGCTTAACCATTTCATGAGCGTCATGATAAATGGTGGGCCAATAAAATCCGGAGTCAAAAACATTTTTGGCGGTGTAGTTAGGACCAAAGTGACCACCAGTGGGTCCTTTGTGGCAAGCTTCAAGGATTTGTATAGCCGCCGGCCCATCAACACATCTACGAATGATTAAGTCCGCACATTTCTTGAAAAGATAAGGGTCGTCCCAATAGTACGTTTTTACGTCTTTAAAGAATTTTTCTTTTGTTGAGATGTTAACCCTTCGATGAGAATACCACCCGCCAAATAGTTTGCAATGTCCGCAAACCATGGGGTATCATCAAGATTGGAATTAATAGACATTAAGTTCTCAAGGGGAAAAGATTCATTAATCTCTTGATTTGGAAGTTCCCCTTGATAAGGATCCTCAAGTCTACTAAGATGATCTGCCGCTAGGTTTTCCGCTCCCTTTTTATCACGAATTTCGATTTTAAATTCTTGTAGGAGCAAAACCCAACGAAGGAGTCTCGGTTTAGCATCTTGCTTGGTCAACAAGTATTTCAAGGCGGAATGGTCGGTGTAAATGATGGTGGTGGAAAGCACAAGATAGGGGTGGAATTTCTCAAAAGCATACACTACAGCTAAAAGCTCTTTTTTGGTAGTGGTATAATGCAATTGAGCCCCCGTCTTTGTCTTACTAGCATAATGGATGGGTTGGAAATGTTTGTTCACTCGTTGACCTAAAACCGCTCCTACCGCGAAATCACTAGCATCGCACATGAGCTCAAAAGGTAACTCCCAATTTGGAGAGACTAAGACCGGGGCCTTAGTTAATTTACCTTTAAGAAGTTCGAAAGAGTCGAGACAATCTTTAGAAAAGATGAAAGGAGCATCTTTCTCTAAGAGATGAGTCATTGGACGAGCTATTTTAGAAAAATCTTGGATGAAACGTCGATAAAATCCCTCATGGCCTAAAAAATTCTAACTCCTTTGACGGTGGTAGGTGGAGGCAACTTAGCAATGACGTCAACTTTAGCACGGTCGACTTCGATACCGGCTTTTGAAATTTTGTGACCGAGGACGATGCCTTCTTTTACCATGTAATGGCATTTTTCCCAATTAAGAACGAGATGAGTGTCTTCACACCGTTTAAGCATACGTTCTAAATTGGCAAGGCAAGAAGAGAAAGAATCACCATAGACCGAGAAATCGTCCATAAAGACTTCCATAGTTTCTTCAACCATGTCATGAAATATTACCATCATACACCTTTGGAAAGTCCCGGGAGCATTGCATAAGCCGAAAGGCATTCTTTTGTAAGCAAATGTTCCATAAGGACAAGTGAATGTAGTTTTCTCTTGGTCTTTTGAATCGATAGGGATTTGAAAATATCCGGAAAAACCATCTAAGAAGCAATAGTAATCATTACCCGCTAAACGCTCGAGCATTTGATCCATGAAAGGAAGAGGAAAATGATCCTTACGAGTGGCATCATTGAGCATACGATAGTCTATGCAAACTCGCCAACCCGTTACGAGTCGAGTAGGAATCAACTCGTTGTTTTCATTGGGAACAACGGTGATTCCGCCTTTCTTAGGCACACAATGGACGGAACTAACCCATGGCGAATCCGAGATAGGGTAAATCATTCCGGCATCTAGAAGTTTGATAACTTCTTTCTTAATGACTTCATGAATTTTTGGATTAACCCTTCTTTGATTTTGGATTGCGGGTTTAAAGTCATCTTCCATGAGAATTTTATGAGTGCAAAAGTTAGGATCAATTTCGCGGATGTCGAAGATTTTCCAAGCAATTGCTTTCTTATGATTCTTTAGCACTTCGATAAGTCGAGATTTTTCATCTTCTTTTAAGTCCTTAGCAATAATGACGGGTAACTTATTATCCTCTTGTAAGAAAACGTACTCTAAATGACACGATAAATCCTTAAGTTCTAAATCCAGTGGATTGTCGATGGAAGGCTTAGTCAAATTTGGATCATCGTTTGTAACTTCCTTAGGAGTAGGTGAAGAAATATGGTCTTCATTGAGAAGTCTGTCAATGGTACGAATGTCTTCTTCCCAATCGGTGGGAGAATCGTCATATTTTAAATCCACGT
The DNA here is from genome assembly GCA_025667525.1 of Glebionis coronaria. Classification (NCBI taxonomy): domain Eukaryota; kingdom Viridiplantae; phylum Streptophyta; class Magnoliopsida; order Asterales; family Asteraceae; genus Glebionis; species Glebionis coronaria. Next base: position 104,993 of record JANFOE010001173.1, on the reverse strand, counting down.
CCCCTAAACTTGCTTCAGATTCTTGTAAAAGAAAGTCACTTTCTCCAAATGGAGTCAATGAAGGAGCAATAGAAGCTACGGTCTCAACATGAGGTAAATGAGAAATCCCGCTCTTACAAGCCTCGTGAAAATGTTCATCACATGCTTCTTCGATCACATCGATGTAATTCACGGATTCAGGCTCATCAGGAAGTTTGGAAAGTTTACCCATGTTAAAGACGATTTTATCATCCCCTACCCTCATAATAAGTTCACCCGCGGCTACATCAATCAATGTACGCCCGGTTTTCAAGAAGGGTCGTCCCACAATTAAGGGAACACGGGGATCCATCTCATATTCGACTACAACAAAATCAGCAGGAAAAGTGAATTTGTTGACTCCTACAAAAACATCCTCGGTTATCCCCACCGGATAAGCAACCGTACGGTTAGATAATTCCAAGGTCATACGAGTGGGGACTAGCTCGGGTAAAGATAATTGTTTCCACACGGACAATGGCATAAGATTGATACTCGCTCCGAGATCCGTCAAGGCCATACAATTCTCAACACTCGGAAAATTGCAAGGAATAAGGAATCGACCGGGATCTCCTAACTTAACCGGTAATTTTCTCAAAAGAACCGCGAAAAAATTCTCATTCAATTGGGTATTGGCAATATCGAGCAATTTTTCTTTATCACTTAAAAGGTCCTTAAACATCTTAGCATACTTAGGCATGTGAGCGAGATCCTCGACAAAGGTGATATTAAAATTCAATTGTTTGAACATTTTTAGGAAGTTCGAAACTTGAATATCATCCTTATTCTTCAATTTCTCTTTCCTCAACCTTGAGGGATAAGGTATATTGGGTTAAGATGAAGGCTTTGGAGTGGATTGCTCACTCACATCCTTTGGTGGAGGAGGAGTAGAAATGGATAGGTGTGAAAACACCCATCTTTTTACCACTTAATTACAATAATAACCGAGCCAAAACATGTATTTCATGTCGTAAAGTTCGGAATTATGCGTGGTTTGTGTTTTTGTTGTGATTTTAGGATCAAAATGTTAAAAGGGAAGAAAACACGGTTTTCACGGGCTTTTATCGAAGAAAAAGACAAAAGACGAAGTCAAGAAATCAAGAGTGCAAAAAGAACGGAAATCCAAGACCAATTCTGAAGATTTATCGAAGAAAAAGTCAAAAGACGGAAGTTTACTAAAAGCCGAAGAACTCAAGTCTAATTTATCGAAGAAATTACAAGACGAGTTATTAATCCCGAGACAAAAGTCGAAGAATTGGAAGATTAAGGACTTAATGATAATTAAAGAAAGAAGAAAGAGGGGAGGAAGCTTCCTTCCACTAATCCTCCTCCTTCCCTAATCTCCTATAAATAGATCCATTTCATTTCATTTGTAGTTGTTGGGTAGCTTGACAAACAACCTCTTCCACCATTTTCATATTTTGCATCTTAAATTCTTGCACTTTAATTACTTGTCATGCACCTTTAATTTTCAAGTAAGTTAATTTTATTGTTATTGAATCTTTACTCTCATTGTTAATCTCTCATCTTCCTTTCTTGTTTGGATTTAATCTTTGTGTTTGTGTTCTTGAGTTTCATAGTTTTGATCAAGTGGGTTTTAATTATTTTGATTATGATTGGTAGTTTGGTTGATGTGTTTTGATTGGTTATCATTAGTAGATGTTTGTTAGTTATTTTGGTTTAATCTTTAAGTTGATTTTGGTTATTCTTGATCAGATTCGTATTCCCTTTTCTTTCCCCTGTTCTTCGTTCATGCTTACTGTTTCTTTTCCCAGATTATTCCGAACCATCATTTGATCCGAATGAAGGGATTTTTAGTATTATTCCGGATCAGTTGTTCATTCGGAATATATTCCAGATCAAGGAAATGTTCCGAATGAGCTTATTGAATTATTTATTCCGAATCAGCAGTTTCTTTAAATGTTCCAAATGAAGCTTTTTGTATTAATGTTCCGAATCAGTTTCTTTAAATGTTCCGAATGAAGCTTTTTGTATTAATGTTCCGAATCAATGTTTATTCCGGATGAAGGATATATTCCGAATGAAGCTTTCTTTTTTATTCCGGATCAGTGTTTTCTATTTATTATTCCGAATCAATGTTCTTATTCCGAATCAATGTTTTCTAGTAATTGTTCCGAATCAGTGTTTTTCATTTTATCATTCCGAATCAAACCTTTTATTCCGAATCAATGAATGTTCCGGATGAAGCTTTATGTTCCGAATCAATGAATGTTCCGGATGAAGGGTATATTCCGAATGAGCACTTTTTCTTGGTTTTTATAATTTCAGTTTTAGTTTATTTTTAAATTCATGTTTTTAAGTTTAAAGCTTTATTTTTCTTGCCTTTTTACTTAATCGCACTTTTAATTTACTCGCATTTAATTTTAGTTTACCTTATTTACTTTTAAGTTTGCCTTTTTATTTCTCGTCACGTTTTTAATTTCTCGTCATTAATTTCCCGTCAAGTTTTTATCTTTCAGTATTTCTTTTTACCGTCTTTACCTTATTTTTTATTTGTTTCAAGTCTTTATTTTTAATTAGTTTACGACACCCAACAATTCTCTTTTTGTTACCAAGAACGACTGAGTCACACCTTGAACCAAAAATCAATTCGAGAAGATACCGAGAAACGAACTTTCAACCTAGTAACATCTTACATTAAAATGGCGCCGCTGCCGGCTCTTTCGTGAAGATTAACGGTTTTCTGTGAGAGACGCGTTGGCTTTTGGGATCCGTTCACTCGTGAACGTTATTTTTCGTGTCCAAAAATTTTCAAAAATCCCAAAAACATTTAAAAAATCATAAAAAGCATTTCTTTTCAAAGTTTTGCACCAAAAATATTATTCTTGCTTATCTATTTTTCTTTATGGATTCTTATGTCCATTGCGTCGGGTGTAGGAGACGATTATACGGGAACGACTCATGTCAATGGTGTACATGTGAGCAGTGCGGAAATGATATCGACCATACACAATTCGGATTTTGTCCATCGTGCAACTCGACTAATTCGTCCTTTTCTAATCCACCTCCTGTTCCCCCTTGCATATATTGTGGAAGCGATTCTCATTGGCATGTTTCGTGTCCAATTCGATACCCGCCTCATGGCGAGCAAGAACTGGGTTACAATTATGACAATGGTAATAGCTATCTACAAGAAGCACCGGATTTTTCTCCATACCCTTGTTGCCAAAATTGTGGGGGCCCTCACGATACTTCTTATTGTCAACCAATGAATTATTATGAGCCAGATCCGTGTCCTCATTTTTCTTCACCGATGGATTATTATGAACCAAATTCGTGTTATAATTCTTCTCAACCAATGACTTACTATGAGCCACATCCGTGCTATAATTCTGGTTTACATAACTGTGAGCCCCCACATCCCACCCTCAATCATCAATCCTCTCAGAGAATTCGTATTTCCCAACAACTCACTACTTTGAATGACGAAACACACGCCATTATTTTGAAACTTCAAGAAGCCGTTGTTTAGCTAAACGAAGCATGGGAGGAGGAAAAGCGACATCAACAAGAGCAAGTATCTAATCTTAGTGATTATACCCCTCCTCTTATGCGTCAATACTATTATGATGATGATGACGACGATGATGTCTACGCTCTCGACCCATCTACTGAAGTTGCTGTTCCTACTCTCAATATTCCTAATGCGTCTAAGGATGATGATTCATTGAGTGAGATTAGTGATTTTGGCCTCGATAAATTCTTTGATGATGAGGTGTGTGACATACCGACTGCTATGGAGTCTGAGGACGACGTTGCTCTTACGGAAGAGGTCGATCCTAACGATGACGATTTTTCTCCACGCTATGAGAATTTCACTTTTGAAATTTCTCAATCTCCACCGGGAGATGCGGGTGATGACGATTTATTCTCTCCGGCTTACGAGAAGTTCACCGATGAACTTTCTCTTGAAGATGAGGTGGAAGACGTGATTCTCCGCGACAGATTACGGAAAGTGCATCTTCTTATTGCTCAAATCTAAGAGTTGACTTCTCCTCCTCTTTCCGAGTCTTTACCTCCATCTATTCCTCCCGTTGAAGATAATGACCCATTGCTGGAAGAAATCGACATTCACTCAATACCTCCGGGTATTGATGATGATGACACGGAGGGGGATATTATTTTTGATAATTTGTTGCAGGAAGGTATTGTCCCAAGTTCCCCTCCCGAGCACCTTTCATCCTCCCCTTTAGCCACTATTACGGAGGATGAGTGCTTTGACCCGGGAGGTGACATTCACTATTTCATGATTAATAACATTACGGCTTTGCCGATTGCTCAACATACATTGTCTTTGGGGGATGACAATGTGCTTACTTTACCCACCCCACCTCCCGTGGATCTCGATTTCACATACTTTTCGTATGTTGAAAGGACTTTTCTCCCATTTAAGACTTATCCCCCCGCCTCTCCTTTGTTAATGTCCACCGGGAACGAGGACAAGGTCTTTGATCCTGGTATTACATTTGAGGCTTCCCCATGGACCATTTAATTCGGGGACGAGTCAGGCGCGTGACTCGGTTAATAAAAACAAGCGCTTTTTGGGAGGCAACCCAATTATCTATCTATCTTTACCTGTTTTCACCATAAGTGTAGGGGGAGCCCTGTTGGTGTTTCTTGTTGTCTTTCTTATCATGTGCATGGATTAGAGCTTCAAAGACACACTCTTGATGACTTTTGACGAACCGTGATTCCGTGTTCCCATCTTCCCAGTTCTATCCTAAACTCTTTTCGATTCACTATTTTATATTTTCCAATATTAAAATAGGAATCTCGTTAGTTGTCTTTTCCTTAGCGAGATTTAATCAACGTGCACAATGTCCTAAGTGTAGGGGAGCTTACACCCACATGCTTAAACATTGAGGACAATGTTTATATCAAGTGTAGGGGGGACGTCTATCGAAGTTAAGTGGTCTTTTCCTTGTATTTGTCCTCATTTTAACCAGAAAATCAATTTTTCGATATTTTTCAAAATTTTTGATCTATTTTTGGCCAAGTAGTTTTCCCTTTGTATAGTTATTTTCTTTCTTTATTAGAATAAATTTTAATAAAGTGGTTTTAATTTTCAAACGTTGTGAATCTTTTGACTCAACCCGAGTTTACTTATCTAAGTTTACTCTAGTTAGTACCCTTAACGTGTTTAAGTCAAGTTTTTCTAGGCTTTTATATAGGGAGCTATAAAACACTAAAGTCTTAACTCTCACGGGTTAAAAACAAGAACTTTTCGCAAGTCCCTATAATTGATCCTAGAGAGTTGTTTATCAAGGGAACTTTAAAATGCGAATTCTAAAACTTGAAAAAGTCTAAGAGTTTGCAAGATCCTATAGACGAATCGAAAACCCAAAACTTTGATTTAATAGGCTAAGCATCCACGAGTCTCATTCCTTGAGATTTTAAACTATGGAGAACGAGAGATGATAGAGTTAATTATAAGTTTGGTATTCTTTCGTGAATTTATGTGAGTTAATTATAAGCCTATTCTCCCGTCGCTTGCTAATAAATTTATCTGCAATAAATAAGGTTGTACGATTTGAAAAGTTACTTACCTTCTAGCCCAAGATCGTTTAAAAGTTGCTCGGTATGGATTAGAGTTCATAGCCAAGGCATAACTTATTGAAGTGGGATGCGAAGATTGGCGAGTCCGAAAAGGTCCTAACAAGGCATGAGGGCTACATTTTGTTGCTAAAGATCCAAAGTGATATGAAGAATCATTTATCGAAAATCAATATGAAGGATCGAGATACACGACGAAAAGCAAATACTCTCGTAAAGATCATGGAGAAGTCTATCCAAAAAGGCCCTAACAAGTTATGAGGATAAATAGATCCAAGTCCAAAAAGGAGGCAGATCGTTGTATATCAAAATCCCAAAATAAGGATTGGAGAAAAATGAAGAAGTCATGGTCCAAATATGAAGAATCTCTCAAAATTTCAAGTGAAGAAATTCTTATTATGAAGAGAAGACCATTATTTCATGAACGTCTCTCAAGATTTGAAGTATGAAGTCGCTGCCAAATATCGGTCCGAGAAAGGTCTCAAATCACGAAGCGAGTTATGCCAAGATATGAACTTTATGAGGTCCCGAGAAGCAGTTTTAAAAGATTTTGTCCTTTAGCTAACTATTGATTAAATCGTCCCACTTTATTTTCAGCCTAAATAACTATCGAAATAAATCAACAATGCATCCTCGTGATCATTCAAGACAACAATAAAATATAAGAGATACACCTAGGAATAAGGGAGTCTAAGTAAATAATTGGCCCACATGAGTTCGTGTTAGTTTGCTAACTTATAATAACAATGATCTCATTTTTAAGCTTGGTTTGGATAAAGTGAAAACTTGAGAATGATGATTATTCATGACATTTCCAAAACCCTAAGGTATGTTTTTGATTTCTTTACTTTGTATGTTTATAATTTTCTATCTCTTTAATAAAGGCCAATGTGGATTGATTATGAATGGAAAATGTAAAGCGTGCTTTGTAACTAATACATTGTATGAGGACATTGCAATGGTCAAGTGTAGGAGATTTGATAGGTGTGAAAACACCCATCTTTTTACAACTTAATTACAATAATAACCGAGCCAAAACGTGTATGTTATGTAGTAAATGTCGGAATTATGCGTGGTTTGTGTTTTTGTTGTGATTTTAGGATCAAAGTGTTAAAAGGGAAGAAAACACGGCTTTCACGGGCTTTTATCGAAGAAAATGACAAAAGACAAAGTCAAGAAATCAAGAGTGCAAAAAGAACGGAAGTCCAAGACCAATTCTGAAGATTTATCGAAGAAAAAGTCAAAAGACGGAAGATTACTAAAAGCCGAAGAACTCAAGTCTAATTTATCGAAGAAATTAGGTTTAGCTACATGATTCTTTTTATTCAAAACAGAAATAACATTCCTAGGATGGGCTTCTACTTTCTTCTTCACTTGACTACTAGATGGGGGCAAGATCCTATCATTCTTCTTGTTTCTTTTAAGCTTAGATCTTTGAGCCTTAGTAGTGGTGCTTACTCCTGTAGAAGGCAACACAGGAATATTAGAAGATGGTTTTGATTCCGCCTTATCTTTAGTGACCAAAGTTTGAGATGGTTTAGTCCTAGGGCCCTTGTTAAGTGGTATGACGGCGATAAGGGTTCTTTTGAGTGCACTAGAGGACGATGCTGAGATAGTGGCTGCGTTATCCACAACATTCTTACCGTTTAGAGTAGGAAGTGTTTCCTTTAACTCAGCCAAGACCAGACTCTTATCACAAATTTGTTCCCTCAAATCAGATATTTCCATCGACTTTCTATTCAATTGTTCAATCAATGATTGATTCTGTGCAGTGGTATCAACACATGCGGGCTTTACTGAATCGAAGAGTCATGTATTTTTTTGTTTTAAGTTATCAACTTTGGACAAAATCTTGGAAACTCGATTATCAAGATCAAGTTTAAAATTCTCAGCGGCCTCAAGTGCGTTCACACAGTGAAGCTCCTTAGGTTTCTCTATTTCTATCGGCAAAGATTTAGCAACTTTGTCACTTGCCTGACGCTGTTTTGATTGTAAATTCAATGAAAAATCTTTTCAAAATTTGCATCATCGATATTAACACCTTCGAATGATGTTTCAAAGATTTCTTGAATAAATTGTTGCTTGCATTCAAGCGAAATACAATGTGTTTGAATCTCATCAAAACGTTTTGAAACCGAAGAATATGAATCTTGAAGCTTTAAAAATTCAGCGTCCGATTCGTGACAATTACTATCTACCATATTATCCACAGATTCAACATTATGCACAATAGAATCATTATCAACACTTGTATTCACACAGACAAAAACTATATCATGAGACATCACTTGCTTCAGAAGCAGATCATTTTGGTGTGAAACCCGTTCTATTTCAAGTAAACTGTTTTCATAGGCATCATCCATTTCATTGAAAACACGTCTAACTTCTTCTATTTCCAAAAACAAATCTTGATCAAGAGTACTAAGACAAGCTTTAACATTGTCTACAAACGGAACAATTTCGTTTCGGAGCGCAGCTCTAGTGTGCTCAAAGTTCCATTCACCTTCCGTTATGGCCGAAGCCGTCGTACGTTCCAAAATGACCTTGTCAAAATCGGCTAAGTGTTGGTGTACCGCATTTAAGTTAACAGACGCCTTACTTACTGGTGGAATTAACTTCATTAAATCCGTTTTAACAAGTGTAGGAGACGTACTAGGAAGGTTTTCATTTGACAAACTTTGGGGCACAAGAACTGTCAATTCAGCTAATTCCTTTTGTAAGCGAATGCGTGTCTTTTTCGAAAATTGATCTTTGTTATGTTGATCATAACCAATTGTATGGAATTTTGAAATCATTTTAGAATGAGTTTCATCCGCAAGTGACTGTGTCTCCTCAGTACTACGAACAAAAGGTGCTTCTTTCGATTTGCCAATTATGGTCATATCATAAAGACCGAGAATATGTTCCTGAGCTTGTTTTGCATAACCTGGATTAGGTGGTAAATCTTGAAGACGCTTAAGTTCGAGTTCTTTAAATGATTTAGTTAAAGATGAACCTTTTCTGTGGAAGCGTATTGTTTTAAAAGCTGTTGTTCTTTAAATTTAAGAAGTTTGGTAGCATTAATTTCCGATTCAACCTTTTTTGACTCGAGAGTTTCGAAATCCATTTTAAGTTTCTGAAAATCATTGAAACCGACTCTATTGCTTTTAATTCATTGAAAAGATTAACTTTTAATGATTCTATTTCTTTCAAGTGTTCAATCTTTTCAAAACGAAATTGGTCAAATTCAGAACATGTTATTTTCTTTGCTTGAGAGACCATTTCAAAAGTTTTGACCTTTTCTTTATGCAACGCAAGCTCAGCATTTAGGGTGGAATTGGTATCTATGGATTGTCTGAGGGCCATATGCATTTGATCAATAATATGTTTCGGCACCATGACCAAATCATGTTGAGCATAAGATTCCATACCCGTCGTAGCATTTGGTTGAGGTTCACTCAAATGTGTAGGATTGGGTACCACATCATTTGAGTTACTAGTTCCCGAATGCTGTTCGAGGTTGTCATTTTCATGCCCAACTTGATGTTGGTTATCATCAATATTATTAGATGTGGTTGGTACCTCACTGACGACATCAGAACCGTAGTGAGAGAGATTAGCAACGAGAGCAGCTTGGGCAGAGTGAATGTCATCACAATCCGAATCATATGCGTCAAGATCATCTGCTTGATAAGCTGCATTAGAAGTAGAAACGACTGCAATGCCTTCAGTATCTGCTGCCCCTGGGTCTGCAAGAAATGCCAACTCCTCTGAATCCAAAATCTTCCCCTTAGACTGAGCATCAACCAAATACATCTTCTCACGAAACCATGCATCATCCCTCCTCCTTTTCGGCTGAGTGCATTCCCTAGCCATATGACCTTGTCCTTGGCAATTGTAGCAAGTCACAACCTTCTTAGGACCAATAGGACTTCCATTTCCACTAGCTTGAGAATTCACAGCTTGATTGTTCCCAGTCCTTATAGGAGGTCCATATGAATTTTGCCTTCCCTGAATGGGTTGCACCGTCACTTGACCATCTTGAACAGTGTCTTGTTGTCGAGGATTTGATGAGGTGCGGAGCTGATTGTTTGTTGGTGGAAATCCTCTAGTTGCAACAAGTTTTGACAAGTAGGCTGTGAGATTGTTTAGAACATCAGCTGGCGTATCATTTGGAGTAAAGACCGGTGCTTGGATTGGTGGAAGTTCATTAGAGTAGAAAGCTTGTGCTGGTTGTGCTTCTATTGGAAAATATCCTTGCTGAGGAGTATAGCCCATTGGAGAAGTGTTGGCTTGTGATGGTGATGTCTGATATGGTGGTTGCTGTGGAAAATATTGTTGATGAACACTTTGTTGAAATGATTGCTGTGGCATCATTGGTGGTTGATAAGATGGTTGCTGTGGTTGCTGATAGATGTGTGGTGGTGGCTGCTGCAAGTATGATGGTTGTTGATAAGTATAAGCCATGTTTTGTTGAGAAGCATACATTGCAAGTGGATCATGAACTTGAGGTGTAGACAACCGAGCCTCGATCACATGGCATTCGTGTTGTTGAAGAAAAGCTTGAAGTTGATCCACATTGGTGTTATGCATGTCCTTAGCTAATTTAACATCCGTCACGTATTTTTTCCATTCTGAAGGAAGAGTGTTCAAATACTTGGTGTTCAATTGAAAGGTAGGAATTGTCATTCCATAGATATTGAGCTCATTCAACAATATGGTAAATCTCAGATAGCAATCATTGAGAGTCTCCCCTGGCACATAGGCAAACTTATCAAAAGTATCATAAAGCTTACACTCTCGTTCTTGTTTAGTTAACGAGGTGCCTTGCATGAGAACACAAATTCTATCCCATAACTCTTTGGCAACTTTATGTTTGCTGACGAGTTTGTAGACATCTGGAGGAAGGGCTTGGAGAATGATGTTTGTAGCATACTTATCACATTTGTCTTGAATCTTCATATCTCCAGTCAATTCACCCGTTGTGCGAGGACGAGTAGTTGTACCTTCCGTCAGTGTACCATAATCTAATGGTCCATTGAGCACCGATGCCCAAATGAGATGTCCATTCTCCTTGTTCAATATATAAAGTTCCATTCGGGAAGCCCATTCCTCATACATAGTCTTCACCAACATTGATGGACGATTATCCGTACCCGAGAGGATGGACTTATCCGTAAGAGATGTGTACTCCATTTCAATAAGTTAAGATTTACAAACGTTGATCGATCAATGAAAGAAAGTAAATGTGTTTGTTGTTATGAGTTGAAGTCGAGAAACAATGTTAAAATCCCCTAAAATATGTCCTCGATAAACCGTGTTTATCGATCCTTCTTGTTGACTTAATTTTTTGACATCGTTGTCTATTAGGATGAATTATTAATTGAATGATTTTGGTTACACCGTTAAAACTCTATTTTTAGACTTAATCTCTATTCACACATAAGTCAATGATGTATCCTCGTGATCATTAAGACAAAATAATATATAAGAGATACCAAGTAGGAATAAGGGAGTTTAGGTATATAATTAACACTCATGAGATATGATCGTGTTGCTAACTTATAATAACAATGATCTCGTTACACGCTTAGCATGGAATTGGATGAAAATCGAGGACGACGAAATTATTTCTAACGAAGCATTCACATGTTCTTGTTCTATGATCCCAAAAGTCACTTTCTCGTGATGAAAACATTACATTATGTCTAAAACACGTGTAGTAGTTTATTTAAGTTTACGTCTTCAATAAATGTCATCGTAAAATGAATTTTGGAAGTGCTATGATACTTAATTCTAGCATTGCGTGGGGATACGACAATGGTTTAGTATGGGGGAGTGATGAGACTGTAATTATACATAGTCTCATCGTCCAAATCGGGCTTAAAACGCTTAAAATATCATCAAAATACCCAAAAATGTGCTTGTGTTTGTTCATTGTGTATTTCAGGTACGTATATCGTGAATTCACCAAAAGATCAAAGGAATCAAGCAAAAACGAACACGGGAAACGAAGCCGCACAAAGAACCGGGCCCAAGAATGAAATTTCCAAAAATACCCTTGAAGTTTTGAAGATTGGCAAAATTGGTCCCTCAACTTTGGAAGACTTGTCATTTTATACCCTTGTAAAAATCCAAAATTACATTTGGGTCCCTAAAATTTTAAGATTATACCATTATGGTCCTTGAAGAAAGCTAAAATTGCACATAAGGTCCTTGTTCAAAGTTTAAAAGATGGTTGTGCCAAAAATGACAAGTGCACCAAACTTGTTATAAAAGGAATTAGCCTAAACTTGTCACCAGCTTGTTATGAAGGAAATTTAGAACTGCAAGGGTGCGTTTTGCCATTTACCAAACCCATACCCGTTCTATACCCGCTACTAGCCCAGTCAAACCCACCAGCCCACCAACAAAGACCCAAAACCCGGTTTTGTTATAAACCTGGTCAACAAGCTAAGTCAAACCCCTTAATTTCCCACCAAAATACCCATTTAAAACGTACTTTACCCAAAACAGATTAAACTTTCCATAATCCCCCATAAACCCTAAACTAATCCCAGGAACAATTAACTCTTAATCAAAGGGGTTTTATTTGAGTTTTTCCAGAATGGTAATTAAAGGTGTCCTAATCAAAACCCACCACCCACAACACACTCCCGTGACCTCCAAGTGGGTCCCCCATGTTCCCCTGCTGCACTCAAAATGGCAAAAAGAGAATCCCTTAGTCCTCCAACGGTTCTGATGCACTTCCTTGGTCCCAAAGGTTCACAATGAACGGCTATGATCAACATATGACAACTATCAAGCACATGGCATCATTTGACCATCTTTCAAATTCGTCCAAGGGTAGAACTGGAATTCCATTGATTAGGGTTTATCATTTTATGTATTCTAGACTTTTCTTTTCCTTAGTATAAATACAAGGTGGTTTGTACCTTGTGTTCTTGTTCCAGATTTTGTAATTATTAAAAATTATTAATGAAAATGAAAACTTTTAATGTTTCAAAATACTGAGTTCCATTTCTTTCATGTTTTAGATTAAGCTTTAAGTTTCAGTTGAGTTTTGTTGTGTTACTTTTAATTATCAAAAAGGTTTTTCTATCACAAGGATTTGGTTAAAAACATGCTCTCCTTTTTTTTTAGTTTCAGAAATTAGCACCCCAAGCACAAGAGGAAGTGAAAGTGGATCCTTGTGCTTGGGTTTGTTAAGTTTCATAAGATTACAAATTACTTTCAAGATAATTTGGTTCAAGTTAATTTTTCATGAAAAAATCAGTTTTTCATTTTTTTATTATCTTTAAACAATAAGCTAAAAGCAGCTTATTTAATAAGCTTGTTTTTTAGCTTAAAAGCTTTTGTAAACAGGTCACTTTCTCTGGTTCTTTCTTTTGGCAGGTTCATTTCTTCAAGTTTTTGAAGATATTAAGGGTGTTTGGGACTGCAGTAGTCCCCACCCTAGTTCTCTACATCAACACTCTTCCACAAGCTCTACACAAGCTCCCATAAGCCCTCAAATCATCCCAGGTGGAAGGCATCAGCCTGGTAACGGCTTGAACCCCACTTGGCTATTTTTTTTAGTTTTATGTGAACTGATGTGATTTTGTGAGAAATCTGTTCATGTGTTTGTTTTATGATTTGATTTTACTCAGTTGATGCTTGTATGCATGTTTAGGATAGTCTTAATCAGTTTAGATAAGATTTGAAAGCATTTGGTGTGTTAAAAATCGTATTTCTGTAATTAAGGGGTGTTTGGGATTAGACTATTAAGACTGCAGTTGATTGATATTGATTGAATTGTAAATCTATGCTTATGATTTTAGAGAGAGAAAGAGATAGAAAGATGGTGGATTTCACACTTCTAGAGAGAGAAAGTTAAGAACAACTATGTGTAAATTATGAAAAACCACACCCTCTCCATCAAAGGAGAGGGTTTATATACCCAAGCCTTGTAATGGGCTTGGGCTTACACGTTTGGGCCGGCCTACACAAGTTGTAGGCTTGGCTTGGACTTGTTTGATAAATAAAGAGTGTTAACTAAACTACGAGCTATTACATGGAGTATCATTGGAGTGACCGATCCTTCTTAATACGTAAAACGTATTTCTAACAATCTCCCCCTAAGGGAGGTCACTCCAAACAAGGGCGTTACCCGAGTTACAATAATAAAATAAACCTAGCATACTATGCTTGTCTTGAGCTCGTAGTCTTCGTCTTTCTTTTTCTTTTTCTTTTCTGGTGAACATGCTGATGTGATCTTTGATATCAATCTTGAGCATTAATCTCTTGCCTTGATCTCGTGCATCCATCACTTGTGATCTTCGCCTCTTCGTGACACCATGTCCCACATACTTATACCTTTTGTAATTCTTGAAAGCTTCAGAGTTCGCTACAGCAGAAGACTTAACTTTTAGGCTTTCTTGAATTAGATGAGATATTAAGTGTATAAAGTATAAGCATGCGGGGACGACTTCTTCTTGGATCCCGCAACGCCACCGTCTTCAAATGCCGCAACATAAGTAGACACGAACGAAATGGCTTTGAACATTTCATTCTAATTCGGTAGCATTTTACCTCCGGTCGGTGAAGACCGTTGGACGATATTGGATATCGTACCCGTGACGGATAGTTTCAATTAAGTAACTTCCTGACAGGTTTTCGCGGGTAAACCCGTTCTCTTTACTCGACCGTCCAAAGCTGACTGCGAACATAAAGAGTGTATCATTTGGATAATAATATCCGCATGATTTGAAGCCGTCAATTCATGTTCCTGGAACAAGTGAAATTCAATTAAGAACCGCACCATCGTTGCTTTCCAGTTGTCACGAGCTTGATTCGTATAGAATCTTGCAAGTTACCTACCAAGTGCTGTTTGAGGTTAACACTAGAAGGATTTCCACTCATCACTGTGAACACTAAGGTATCACTCTGAGTGTTCTGGCAAGATCACAAAGATATTGCGTAGAGGCCTAGAACGTGTTTAAATTCAGTTAAGAATTAAACAGCTGTTGCTTTCCAGTTATCACAAGTTTGATTCATCAAGAATCGCACAAGTCACCTACCATGAGCTTTTTGATATTCGCTCAAGAAGGATTTCCATCTTCATTGTAAATACTTTCGTATTACTCGGATGTTCAGGCAAGATCATGAAGATTTTGCGTAGGACTCTTAAGATCTTTCTTACTTTTCACAGTGTGTGAAGAAGCAAGGAAATATGAAAGTGTATCCTAATGAGATATTTGATGATCTCAAATGGCTCTAGACTCGATCGTGCACTTTGGATTTTAGTGATCGGAGGCTGGAGAGGAGTGCCACCTTTTCAATACCAATTTATTCGGAGTGAATAAATCAATAGATAACGTGTTGTCTCCGTGTGAATAAAACAAATATCTTTTAAGAGATATCTGAGTTAGCTGGGATGGGTTGTGCATTGCATCACTGGGTCCATGATGTCTGTCTTCAATATCAAGAATCATTAACATTGATCTCAATAGCATATGTATTGACCCGGTTTCTGCCTAAGTTGTAAGGAGGGCTTCTTTCTTTACACCCTTTATCTTTACAATTCTTTTTCATTCTTCAACCCCTTCAATGCTTACCAATACGTCATAACTAGCACCTTGTTGTGATTGTTCCAGTGCTAACTTAAGTACTTGGTCGGCATTCAGCTACGTTCACAATCTTTCTCCATCTTTCCTAAGGACTACTATTTCTAGCTATGGAATGTCCTTGGGAAGATTCCTCCGGTTCTGGAAGAATCATAGGACTTAACCTATCCTACCATCCTTATGTCACCACAATCTTCATCGTCGTGAAATAAATGGGTTTTGGGTAAGTATATGTCACCATGAAAATCTATTTTGATATAGAAAATCCATTTTGCTCCCCCTTAACATATGCCACGATATTCGAAAACATTTCGCATATGTAGAGATGAGCCAGCACATTAAGTCAAACCATTTGTGATAATATCCCATATTAAATCACATTTTCTCCCCCATATTAAAAATATTAACCCAATCGATGTTTTTAATATCAATTGATTTAATGAAGTTTTAACAAAGTTTTTGGGAAGAAAAATGCGAGTCCGTTTTATCTTTATGATACCAACTGTGTGAGATATGATACCGATTTGTAACATGATCACATATTCACCATATTAGAAAAGAATTGACAAGGTTGGACCTGATAGATGAGAACATCATATGATAAGATCAAATGGTTCTTGGCAGCATATGTCGGTCGCCTCGTCACGTCTGAAGTCATCTCTTGACACCACATGTACGATTGGTATTGTTGTCTTGACACCAACTTGTGAACTTGGCACGTTCGGCATCGAAGATTCTGAATGCTTGACAGTTGCTCCCCCTCAATTGTTGACCCGTGTTCTATCGAAAGAGCTGTAGTCGTCAGTTGAGTAGTTGCATCGTCGAGTATGTAGATACCAATTGTAGATTTCTATGGTTGTAGAGATGATAGCTTCATAAAAACAAGACTTCTCTTGTTTTAACAAATAAATGCACTGAAACGTACATAGATCTGTGTTAGACCAAGTTATAAAGTAAACTTGATCCCTTACAAGGTTTTAAAGTAAACCTTGCCCGAGAAAATTAATTCCCGTTGTGAGCCAAAGCTTTCATAAGAAATACTTGACTTTAATATGAAAACCGGGTTGCAGTCTGAAATAACTACAAGCCATATAGGCATGTTTTATGAAATATTTACAACTTTTGTACGAACTCTATTTATGGCGCCGTGTCGATTTAATCAACATTTCTAAGGCCGTAAATATTATCGTACCAAAAGACATGCCTTTGAAAAATAAAGTAAATATATTTTTGGATTTTTCTAGATTTTTCAATTTTTTATGGATTTTATATTGTTTTATATTTTTGTATTTTGCTTTTGTGGATAAAAATATAAACAATATATACAAATGATCACCAAGGATACGGAGAATAGTTTTACCACCACTATTCTTTCGCTTCATCTGCTAGTTCCTTTAGAGTCTCAGGCGAGAAGGTTCTCATTCCTAGCTTGTCTGCCAAAAATTCAATTCGAGCGCGATCTAAAGCCTTCGTGAAAATATCCGCCAATTGATACTCAGATCGGACAAAGTAAAGCTCGATTACTCCATTTTCCACTTGCTCCTTGATGAAGTGGTAGCGAATGTCAATATGCTTCGACCGGGAGAATTGAACGTTGTTGCAGCATAAGGCAATTGCACTCTTGTTGTCACAGTACATCGGAATCTTGTTGAAACCTAGACCATAGTCGGTTAATTGCGATCTCATCCAAAGAATTTGAGCACAGCAACCGGACATAGCTATGTATTCTGCTTCCGTACTTGAAATTGCAGCGCTTTTTTGCCTTTTCGATGCCCAACTGATTAATCGATCTCCTAGTAGTTGCAAAGTTCCACTCGTGCTACGCCTTGTATCTTGACAACCCGCGTGATCCGCATCTGCATATGCCATTAGTGCAATAGAAGAGTCCTTCGAATACCAAAGTCCCCGATTAATGGTTCCTTTAAGATATCGAAAGATCCTTTTAACAGTAGCTAAGTGTAACTCAGTAGGCCTAGTTTGATACCTGGCACACATACATATAGCAAACTGAAGATCAGGTCGACTGGCTGTGATATACAGAAGAGTACCGATCATTCCACGATAAAGTGTCGGATCAACGGCAACTCCATGTGGATCTGCATCAAGCTTAGTTCGTTCCACCATTGGAGTATCCACGGGGTCGCAAGATTCCATCTTATACTTCTTAAGCGATTCAAGGGCATACTTGGATTGATTGATAAAGATGCCTCTGGGACTCTGAGATATCTGAAGACCTAAGAAGAATGATACCTTGCCCATCATTGACATCTTAAACTTGGAAGACATGAGTGTCCCAAACTCATCCGATAAGGTTTGGGTCGAGGCTGCAAATATAATATCATCAACATATATTTGTACCATAATCATATCTTTACCTCGTTTCTGAATGAACAGCGTATGATCCACCTTGCCTTTTGCGAAGCCTTGGGTAATGAGGAATTGTGACAAAAGATCATACCATGCGCGAGGAGCTTGCTTCAACCCATAGAGAGCCTTCTTAAGCTTGTACACATGATTAGGATAATTAGGATTCACAAAACCATCCGGTTGTTGAACATAGACCTCTTCCTTGAGTTCACCATTAAGAAATGCCGTCTTCACATCCATCTGATAGACGACCATATTCATATGGGCTGCATAAGCGAGGAATAGTCTAATAGCTTCCAAACGGGCAACGGGTGCAAAGGATTCCATAAAGTCGATGCCCAATAATTGCTTGTATCCACGAGCTACTAGACGAGCTTTGTTCTTCAATATTCCGCCTAACTCATCGAGTTTCACCTTGTAAACCCATTTCAAAGTGAGTAACTGCACTTGATCCGGGCATGGGACAAGTTCCCAAACATCAAGACGTATGAATTCGTTAAGTTCTTCTTGCATAGCTTCTATCCAACAGGATTGAGTAAAAGCTTGTTGCCATGTCTTAGGTTCAACTTCAGTGAGAAAAGCATCAAAGTGACAAAACAATGCACTTTCTTGTAACTGACTTCGTGTGGATACCGGACGATTAGGGTCACCAATAATAGAATCTATAGGATGATCCTTTGTCCACTTGCTGTCATGTTCACGAATCCGTGGATTGGAGTAAACTGTAGAAGGAGCTTCCTCTGAGGTGGACGACCCGGCTTGATTAGGGTCGGGAATAGATACACTAAAGAATGGAAGTTCACGCATTTGAGCGAATTCCAAATCGTGATCATCATCATCCTCTTCATCATCAATAGGCATGACATGGGTAGTTGAAACATGTGTTGGTTGAGAATTACTTGTTGAAGGTATATCTTGACCAATTGTTGGTGCAGATGTATCTGATTGTGCAACGGTTGCTGGAGCGACAACTTCGGTTACCGGAGCTATTACTTCAGGTTCTGGAGCAACAATACTTGGAGGAGTAAAGAATTCATCAAAGAACGGTTGAAACAACGTATCCCATTCCTTCCTAGTAGGTGGTGTAAATGATGATAAAGTAGGGTTGTTTGGGACAAGACCAGAACTAATATTACTGGGTCCCATTTCATGAAGTGCGGGTTCAGAGCTGCTTTGCTCAGAAGCCATTGCTGTCAGCTCATCAAAATCAACATTCATAGTTTCGAGGATCTTGCGAGAGTTACGGTTGTAGATTTGGTATGCCTTCTTTGCGGGTGCGTAACCAATGAAAATACCAATATCAGCCTTTGGTTGAAGTTTTCCCAAATTGTCACCATCATTATTTGGATAGCAAAGAGAACCAAATACATGAAGATATGACAAATCTGGTACTTTTCCATGGAGAAGCTCATAAGGTGTTTTACCATGGCGTTTACGAATTAGTGACCGGTTTTGGGTGTACACTGCTGTAGATACTGCTTCTGCCCATAAAAACAATGGAGCCTTTGCGTAAATTAACATCGTTCGAGCAGCTTCCATAAGTGTGCGATTTCGCCTTTCAACGACACCGTTTTGCTGTGGAGTGCGAGCAACGGATGTTTCATGAGAAATGCCAACTTCTTCATAATAATCACGCAAAATTTGATTCACAAATTCGGTTCCATTATCTGTACGAATGCGTCGGACAGTAGTGTTGAGACGCACTGAATCATCTTGAGAAATCCGATGATGAATTTAGGTGCCTCATTCTTTGCTTTAAGAAATTTCACCCATGTAAACCGAGAGTAATCATCGACAATGACGAGGATGTACTTTTTGCCACTAAGACTTTCAACACGCATTGGCCCACAAAGATCCATATGCAAAAGATAAAGTTTCTCCTGGTTGGTGTCTTCCGTCTTGGGTTTGTAAGATTTCTTAGTGCTTTTCCCCATTGTACACGCGGAACACAAATGATCCTTGTGAAATGAAAGTTTAGGAAGACCACGAACAAGTTCGTTTTTCGCCAAATGATTAATAGCGTCAAAGTTAAGATGAGATAACCGGCGATGCCATAACCATGACTTAGTCTTCGATGCTTTGGAGAGAAGACATACGGGAGAAGCGGCCATCATGTCTTGTAGAGACAAAGTATACAAATTATTCCCTCGAGTACCTTTCAATAAATCAACCCCTTCCATATTACGAATGAAGCAGGTATGCTCTCGAAAAGCAACTTCTAGGTTTGCATCACAAAATTGTCCCACAGAAAATAAGTTGTGACCGAGACCTTCCACATAATACACTCTTGAAATAATAACATTCCCAATATGATATTCACCATAACCCATTATTTTTGCAATATGATCATTTCCAAATCTAACCGTACCAAGAAACTTGCTGATGAAATTTCTGAGCTGAGAGCGATCTCCGGTCATATGCTTGGAGCAACCAGAGTCCAAATACCAGAGAACAATTTGGACCACCTGTTTTCAACAACAACAGTAGACAATGCATTGGAAACTATTGGTTCCGGAGTGTTAGCAGATACAGATATAGAATTATCAGAATTGCTAACATTTTTGAGACCCTTAGATTTCCTGCGTTTTCTAATGATAGTTTTAGCACTAACAGGTTTTACTGTTCCAACTTTCTTAGGTTTTGGATTATTCGCGGGCACTACAGTGGGAGTAGACCTATTTAAAGGGCACTTTGTTCCTACAGTAGTGTTGGTGTTCCTAGTTAAAGGACACGCTTGTGTTTTGGTAGCCTTGGTACTCCTAGTTAAAGGGCACTCTTTCTTCGCTGTAGTGGGAGTGATCCTAGTCAAAGGGCACATATTTCCTACTATAGTGAAAGTTCTACCAGTGGGGCGCCACATCCAGCCAACTTGGGTTAACACTTTCCCAGTCGGTTTCCATTCTAATCCATTTTTCCGGGCATGCATCTCATTCACATGGTCAATAAGGCAAGAATCATGAGGACTAGAAAACATACATTCATTGCAATTCCAACATTTTAAATTAGAATTCACAGTAGGCTTAGAACGCTGCACAACCGCAGAGCCTTTAGGTTTAGCTACATGATTCTTTTTATTCAAAACAGAAATAACATTCCTAGGATGGGCTTCTACTTTCTTCTTCACTTGACTACTAGATGGGGGCAAGATCCTATCATTCTTCTTGTTTCTTTTAAGCTTAGATCTTTGAGCCTTAGTAGTGGTGCTTACTCCTGTAGAAGGCAACACGAGAATATTAGAAGCTGATTTTGATTCCGCCTTATCTTTAGTGACCAAAGTTTGAGATGGTTTAGTCCTAGGGCCCTTGTTAAGTGGTGTGACGGCAATAAGGGTTCTTTTGATTGCACTAGAGGACGATGCTGAGATAGTGGCTGCGTTATCCACAACATTCTTACCTTTTAGAGTACGAAGTGTTTCCTTTAACTCAGCCAAGACCAGATTCTTATCACAAATTTGTTCCCTCAAATCAGATATTTCCATCGACTTTCGATTCAATTGTTCAATCAATGATTGATTCTGTGCAGTTGTATCAACACATGCGGGCTGTACTGAATCGAAGAGTCGTGTATTTTTCTGTTTTAAGTTATCAACTTTGGACAAAATCTTGGAAACTCGATTATCTAGATCAAGTTTAAGATTCTCAGCGGCCTCAAGTACGTTCACACAGTTAAGCTCCTTAGATTTCTCTATTTCTATCGGCAAAGAGTTAGCAACTTTGTCACTTGGCTGACGCTGTTTTGATTGTAAATTCAATCGAAAATTCTTTTCAAAATTTGCATCATCAATATTTACACCTTCGAATGACGTTTCAAAGATTTCTTGAATAAATTGTTGCTTGCATTCAAGCGAAATACAATGTGTTTGAATCTCATCAAAACGTTTTGAAAGCGATGAATATGAATCTTGAAGCTTTAAAAATTCAGCGTCAGATTCGTGACAAGTACTATCTACCACAGTATCCACAGATTCAACATTATGCACAATAGAATCATTATCAACACTTGTATTCACACAGACAGAAACTATATCATGAGACATCACTTGTTTCAGAAGTAGATCATTATGGCGTGAAACCCGTTCTATTTCAAGTAAACTGTTTTCATAAGCATCTTCCATTTCATTGAAAACACGTCTAACTTCTTCTATTTCCAAAAACAAATCTTGATCAATATTACGAAGACAAGCTTTAACATTCTTTACAAACGGAACAATTTCATCTCGAAACGCAGCTCTAGTGTGCTCAAAGTTCCATTCACCTTCCGTTATGGCCGTGGCCGTCGTACGTTCCAAAATGACCTTGTCAAAATCGGCTAAGTGTTGGTGACCGTATTTAAGTTAACGGACGCCTTACTTACCGGTGGAATTAACTTCGTTAAATCCTTTTTGACGAGTGTAGGAGACGTACTAGGAAGGTTTTCATTTGACAAACTTTGGGGCACAAGAACTGTTAATTCTGCTAATTCCTTTTGTAAGCGAATGCGTGTCTTTTTCAAAAATTGATCTTTGTTATGTTGATCATAATCAATTGTATGGAATTTTGGAAGCATTTTAGAATGAGTTTCATCCCCAAGTGATTGTGTCTCCTCAGTACTACGAACAAAAGGTGCTTCTTTCGATTTTCCAATTATGTTCATATCATAAAGACCGGGAATATATTCCTGAGCTTGTTTTGCATAACCGGGATTAGGTGGTAAATCTTGAAGACGCTTAAGTTCGAATTCTTTAAATGATTTAGTTAAGAGGTGAACCTTTTCTGTGGAAGCGTATTGTTTTAAAAGCTGTTGTTCTTTGAATTTAAGAAGTTTGGTAGCATTAATTTCCGATTCAACCTTTTTAGACTCGAGAGTTTCGAAATCCATTTTAAGTTTCTGAAAATCATTGACAACCGACTCCTTTTCTTTTAATTCATTGGAAAGATTAGCTTTTAATGATTCTATTTCTTTCAAGTGTTCAATCTTTTCAAAACGAAATTGGTCAAATTCAGAACATGTTATTTTCTCTTCTTGAGGGACCATTTCAAAAGTTTTGACCTTTTCTTTATGCAACGCAAGCTCAGTAGTTAAGGTGGAATTCGTCTCTACGGATTGTCGGAGTGCCATATGCATTTGATCAATAATATGTTTAGGCACCATTACCAAATCATGTTGAGCATAAGATTCCATACCCGTCGTAGCATTTGGTTGAGGTTTACTCAAATGTGTAGAATTGGATACCACAACATTTGAGTTACTAGTTCCCGAATGCTGTTCGAGGTTGTCATTTTCATGCCCAACTTGATGTTGGTTATCATCAATATTATTAGATGTGGTTGGTACCTCACTGATGACATCAGAACCGTAGTGAGAGAGATTAGCAACGAGAGCAGCTTGGGCAGAGTGAATGTCATCACAATCCGAATCGTATGCATCAAGATCATCCGCTTGATAAGCTGCATTAGAAGTAGAAACGACCGCAATGCCTTCAGTATCTGCTGCCCTGGGTCTGCCAGAAATGCCAACTCCTCTGAATCCAAAATCTTCCCCTTAGACTGAGCATCAACCAAATACATCTTCTCACGAAACCATGCATCATCCCTTCTCCTTTTCGGCTGAGTGCATTCCCTAGCCATATGACCTTGTCCTCGGCAATTGTAGCAAGTCACAACCTTCTTAGGACCAATAGGACTCCCATTTCCACTAGCTTGAGCATTCACAACTTGATTGTTCCCAGTCCTTGTAGGAGGTCCATATGAATTTTGCCTTCCCTGAATAGGTTGCACCGTCACTTGACCATCTTGAACAGTGGCTTGTTGTCGAGGATTTGATGATGTGCGGAGCTGATTGTTTGTTGGTGGAAATCCTCTAGTTGCAACAAGTTTTGACAAGTATGCGGTGAGATGGTTTAGAACATCAGCTGGCGTATCATTTGGAGTAAAGACCGGTGCTTGGATTGGTGGAAGTTCATTAGAGTAGAAAGCTTGTGCTGGTTGTGCTTCTATTGGAAAATATCCTTGCTGAGGAGTATAGCCCAATGGAGAAGTGTTGGCTTGTGATGGTGATGTTTGATATGGTGGTTGCTGTTGAAAAGATTGTTGATGAACACTTTGTTGATATTCTTGTTGTGGCATCATTGGTGGTTGATAAGATGGTTGCTGTGGTTGCTGATAGATATGTGGTGGTGGCTGCTGCAAGTATGATGGTTGTTGATAAGTATAAGCCATGTTTTGTTGAGAAGCATACATTGCAAGTGGATCATGAACTTGAGGTGTAGACAACCGAGCCTCGATCACATGGCATTCATGTTGTTGAAGAAAAGCTTGAAGTTGATCCACATTGGTGTTATGCAAGTCCTTAGCCAATTTAACATCCGTCACGTATTTTTTCCATTCTGGAGGAAGAGTGTTCAAATACTTGGTGTTCAATTGAAAGGTAGGAATTGCCATGCCATAGATGTTAAGCTCATTCAACAATAGGGTAAATCTCAGATAGTAATCATTGAGAGTCTCCCCTGGCACATAGGCAAACTTATCAAAAGTATCATAAAGCTTACACTCTCGTTCTTGTTTAGTTAACGAGGTGCCTTGCATTAGAACACGAATTCTATCCCATAACTCTTTGGCAACTTTATGTTTGCTGACGAGTTTGTAGACATCTGGAGGAAGAGCTTGGAGAATGATGTTTGTAGCATACTTATCACATTTATCTTGAATCTTCATATCTCCAGTCAACTCACCCGTTGTGCGAGGACGAGTGGTCGTACCTTCCGTCACAGTACCATAATCTAATGGTCCATTGAGCACCGATGCCCAAATTAGATGTCCATTCTCCTTGTTCAACATATAAAGTTCCATTCGGGAAGCCCATTCCTCATACATAGTCTTCACCAACATTGGTGGACGATTATCCGTACCCGAGAGGATGGACTTATCCGTAAGAGATGTATACTCCATTTCAATAAGTTAAGATTTACAAAGTTGATCGAACAATGAAATAAGGTTATGTATTTTTGTGTTGTTGTGAGCTAAAACCGAGAAACAATGTTAAAATCCCCTAAAATATGTTCTCGATAAACCAAAAATTGCAAGTTTGTTCGAAATTTTTTATGGAAAAAATTGTGATTATCGGAATGCCAGATCGGAATGTCAGATCGTAATACTTGATCGGAATGTCAGATCGTAAAACCAGATCGGAATGTCAGATCGTAACACCAGATCGGAATGTCAGATCGTAATACCAGATCGGAATATAGCCCTGTCGAAATGTTGTTGGTATCGGAATGTTCAGATCGCAAAGCCCTGTCAGAATGTTCAGATCGCAAAGTGGCTGACAGAATTCGAGCAGAGTAACGACTTAAAATACTTCCTTATACCCGTCGGAATCTCAGATCGCAATAGCTATCGGAATGATTCAGATCGGAATAAGTGATAAAAATCCCACGATCGCAATGTAGAAACCAAACCCTTTCCGATGGAAGGTTATTGCGATGGAAGCCCAAGTACAATTTGTACTTTCCGATGGATGTTTCTGCTTAAATTTCGGAATGATAGAACACAACCTTTTTGCACTTTTGATCCAAAAAATTGATGTTTTAATGAAAAACCAAGATACCAAGAACACTTTTAAGCACAAAATCCTATGTTGCACTACTTGATACTACGATCAAAGCAAAAAATTTTGAAGATTTCGGCAAAACACACTTATACTATACGAATTGTTTAGAAAACAATACGCAACACAAACACAAACCTATATTTCATCCCAAGCTCTGATACCATTTGATTGAATTGTAAATCTATGCTTATGATTTTAGAGAGAGAAAGAGATAGAAAGATGGTGGATTTCACACTTCTAGAGAGAGAAAGTTAAGAACAACTATGTGTAAATTATGAAAAACCACACCCTCTCCATCAAAGGAGAGGGTTTATATACCCAAGCCTTGTAATGGGCTTGGGCTTACACGTTTGGGCCGGCCTACACAAGTTGTAGGCTTGGCTTGGACTTGTTTGATAAATAAAGAGTGTTAACTAAACTACGAGCTATTACATGGAGTATCATTGGAGTGACCGATCCTTCTTAATACGTAAAACGTATTTCTAACAGATATTTGCTTTATAATCTGCCTAAACATACTCTTTAGGTTAGTTTTAGGAGTATTTAAAACTTGTTTTTCACTTTGGTTAGGATTAAATAGATATTGCATGCTAAAATTTGGATAATATAGCTAGAAAACAGTAAGTGCCTTTGATTGACTGTTTTTTTGTGGATTAGGTTCACCAAAGTCTGAAATCTGTTAGGGTTAAGTGCAATATAGGATTGTGTATCAGTTATATGCTGTTTGGTCAAGTTTTGTACACGATTTGAGCCTTCAAATTTCATTTTTGTGCACTTTTGAACAATCACTGTTCATCAGATACTATTAAGCCTTAATCAGTCACTTAATGTGCCCATTTGTGTGAGATTTGTGTTATAATCTTGTGTGTTTTATTGTTCTAATAGACTCCCTACACTCCACTGAGTGTAGGGGTGCCCCATTGTCCATCAAAAATCAAGCAACAAACAAGATCCAAGCACATTTGTGCACAGACCTCTTTTTTTTCATTATCAGTGGGAACAAAGTTCCCACTGTTAGTATTAAAGTTCCCACTGCTCTACTACCAGACAAAGAGAGAGTGAGGTGTCTGTAGAAACTAGAAGGAGGGGTTGAATAGTTTCTCTTCGATTGGTGACCAAATTAAAATTACTTTCAATTTAGTTTGTATCAAAACTATCTTTTACTTGATGCTAAGTTGCATAATGATTAGGTTCAATTGAAATACACTAGCAAGGATAATAAGCAAGTATAATGATAATGAAATAAGTAAAGAGCAAGGAAGGAGACAACCTAGTGGGAAGACACCAAGATTTATAGTGGTTCGACAACGAGGCTCTATCCTCGTTTCTACTACACTCCTCGAGTACACCTACTCGAGATTTCCACTATATCCACAAGCTCCCTTCTCGGCAGAGAAAACCTTACATCGTTGCTTACATTATTTTCCGACACTAAGCTAAATGTCGAGACCTAATCTTTAGCTAGGACCAATCTACACGACGTTGCCTACTTCACAATTTAACGACACAAGGTTAGATGTCGAGTTCTAATCTTAAGGTAGAACCAATCTTCACGACGTTGCCTACTTCACCATTTTACGACACAAGGCTAGATGTCAAGTTCTAATCGAAAGCTAGAACCAATCTTCACGACTCTTCACTTTGAAGCTAAGTGAGAACTTCACACAACACAACTACTAATCACTTTAAATTTTAGTGAGAACTCACAAGACACAACCACATCACTTTATATTTTAGTGAGAACTCCTAATCAAATCTATTACAACTCAACTAGACTTATCCAAGTACACACATGTAGCTTGGATTTACACAACACAAATCCAAGCAAACACATATGCAATGGATGTACACAATAAATCCAAGTATCCACAAATAACTTGGATGAACACAACTAGTCCAAGTATTCATAAATACATTGGATTGACCTAAAACAAAAAGGGTATCATGATGAATATGACTAGCTCATAAATTCATCTTTATCACTACACTAGTGAGTGAGTGATCTTCTCATTGGACATGGTAAAGGAGGGGATCAAGAGGATAATCATATGTAAACATCCTTAACAATTTAAGTGATCATTTACTAATGATTATGCTATAGAAAATAGAAAGAGGGCTGAGAAAAATGTCCAAGAGGCTTGCTGGAAAATGAGATTTGACCCACTATTTAAAGGAGACAAAGTTACAACGGATCTATAACGGCTACTGTGCGCGGTACCTTATCTCACCCGCGGTACCATATCATTAAGGTACCGCGTAGGTACTTAAGGTACCGCCACTAGACTCCGCTCCGTTTTTTGTCTTTTAGTGGGGTGGGAATATCTAAGGTGTTTGAACCCTTCAAAGGATATTCTAACAGCATTTGGAATATGCCATTTTCAAATTTTCATTTTCCATTTTAATAAAACATTTTCTAAAAAAGAAAGTTTATTAAAAAGTCTTTTGTCTTATTAACAAAAGTGAGTTTTAAGGATAATCATTTTGATGATCACTAAGTATGATTAAGAAAGGTTAGTGATATGATTATTACCTTGATGATAGTGTTAGTTAAATAATTCATTTTGTGTTTTACACTAAATGTGTTGTATGGTTTGTTGTGATCAAAACTAAGAAAGATTAGTTAACACTAATAATGTTTTTAGGCATTATTGCATTAACAATGTCACTTTCAGAAACATGTTTTTTTGTCTTTAGTGATCAAAAATAGGAATTAGACTTTGAAATCAGTTTCATTATTTTTCTTATTTTATTTTTTATTTTTCTGTTTATTTAATTTTTCTGTCACTGTTCATTTGCTATTTTTAGGTTTAATTGCTATTTAAATTACTTTTTAATATTACTATTTTTGTCTTTTAGTGGTAAAAGTTTATATTTTTCAGTTTTAAAATTTTTCTTATATTTAGAAAAACATTTTAAGATTTTTAGTTAAAAAGGTTTTTACTGCTCACTTTTTAATTAATTTTTAGAATTAAATTAGTTTAATTAGGGTTTTAATATTAATTAGTTTTGTCTTTTAGTGCAAAATTTTACATTTTTCAAACTTTTTCATTTTTCTACTGTTCAATAGCATAAATTAGGATTTTTAAAAATGTCAAATCATTTTTAGCATTATTTTATTAATTTTTTATGATTATTTTCGTTTAAAAAGAGTTTTTAGTGATTTAAAAATAGAAAAATAGTTTTGAAAATTTAGAAAAAATACTTTTTAGTCTTAAAATAATATAAGTGAGTTATTTTTTCAATAAAATAATATTTTGGACATTTTGTTAATTATATTTAATTTTAGGGCTTTAATTAGCATTAAAAATTGAATATTTAATTAATAAAAGGTTTTAAAATATATTTGTTGGATTTTTATTCTTACTTATATTATTTTAGACTTAGTTTTAACTTTTAATTAATTTTTAGGTTTAATTTTTAATTTTGTCACGTTTTACGTATTTACGTTCGCGTTTTACGTCATTACGTCGTAGTATAATCGTAGTCGTAGCTCGTCTTTACTTTTTCTCTCTTTAAACCAAAAACGTCACTAATCCAAACTTTGATTTTATATAACTGGCACATTAATCCACACACCTCCTTCGAGAACGAACCCGCATTTGTTCGGTTTCGCGTTTTTCCTAAAGCGTGCAACTTAATACTTGCCACTCATACGCGCTTTTCCTAAAACGTGTACGAAAACACTACATCAATTTTTGGCGCCGCTGCCGGGGAGGTGTTTTTAGTGTGCCATTATTATTATCGTGTTTGTGTGAGTAGTGCGTTTTTGATTTTCAATTTTTGGAAAGCGTAAATATCGTACATACTCATTTTTGTTATTTTTCCTTATTATATTATAGTATCCAAATAAATCGTGTTCAATTTTCCAATTAAACACACAACAATCATTTTACTATATTGTAGATATATTGGTTTTCGTTTTTCTTGTGAATATATTATTACTATATTGTATTTACGTAAGAACAATAAAAATACAACTACTCCAAAAGCATGAAAACGCAACCTTGATTCGAGATTTCATCACTCGATCATTGTATTCGAATCTAAAGCAAAAGTTTAAAGGCAAAATAGATAAATACTTTCGTGAGGCTTAATTTCAATTAACACAAACTATAAGGTGGGTATAAGGCGGTTGTATTTCACGACCTAAGGGAAAAAGGCTCTTAAGTGCTACCCCCATTCTACGCTTAGTGCTACCCCCATTCACGAGAAAGTCGATTCGAGGGGAGATTCGTAGATTTGTGTCTAAGTAATACATTCAAAAATCCAAAAAACAAATTAAAAACAATCAAAAACCAAAAAAAAAAAAACAAAATTGAAAAAAATTGAAAAGCCGTAAAAAGAATCTTCTTTGCTACCCCCCATTCTACGCTTAGTGCATGCACACTCGATCGAAGGATTATTATAATTCTAGCGACGCTTCGAATCGACGCAATCGTAATCGAAGGAATCGACGACGTAGACGAGAATTAGAAACCGACGTTCCTAATATCGTTGTTGAAGAAACCGTAGAGGAGATGGCCGACAATCGTTCGATGATGGAATTTCTCCAAGCACCCACCGAGGGTTATGGAGACGCGATCGTAATTCCCGCTATCGAAGCGGAGAATTTTGAGATTAAGAGCGGAATGCTTTCGTTAATCCAAGCTACGAAGTTTCGAGGTCGTGAAGCCGATAATCCTCACGACCATATTCGGAATTTTGATCGTCTTTTGGCCACGAGCAAGTTTAAGAACGTCGACACCGATGTCGTCAAGCTTATGCTTTTTCCGTACTCGCTCGATGGTGTCGCCAAGGATTGGTACGAGAAAGAGCCACCTAATTCGATAGTTACGTGGAAGGATCTCGTTTCCAAGTTCGTTAATTATTTTTTCCCACCGTCTAAGACAACGTTTTTCAAAAATTAAATTACGAAATTTGAGCAAAAACCGAATGAATCTTTTAAAGACGCGTGGGATCGTTTTAAGGAATTACTTAGGCAATGTCCTCACCATGGTTTTTCCGAGTTGCACCAAATCGATACGTTTTACAACGGTTTTAATTTTCAAGAACAAGATTCGTTGAATTCCACCGCCGGTGGCAACTTTTTGTGCAAAACTCCGAAAGATGCATTGATAATTATCGAAAACCGATCCAAGGTTTACCAACTCCGCAACGCACCGAGTGTTGCCACTGTCGCCAATGTTAGTAATTCTAATCGCGACATTGAGAGGGTTGATGCGAAAGTCGACAAGTTGACGAATGTGTTTACGTCTTTTCTCGTTGAGATGCAAAAGAAAGACGCTCCCGCTACGGTGAAAGCGGTTGAGGTTTCGTGTACATTTTGTGGTGGACCTCATAATTATTACGAGTGTGCGGCTACGGATGGCCAAACGTCGAATGTGAGTGCGTTAAATGGAAACAACAATTTTCAAAATCAAAATAACGCGGGTCCATCACAACAAGGCAATTATAACCAAGGCAACAATTTTTATCAAAACCGAAACAATTTTCAAGGAAACAATCAACAAGGAAATTTTTCGAATCAAAATCAAGGTTATAATCAAGGTCGTAATTTGAATTGGCAAAATCGAGATAATAATCAAAACTCGAATTTTTCAAACAACAACAATCAAGGAAACAATTTTTCAAGTTGTAATCAAGGAAATTTTCAAAGAAGTAATCAAAACCAAGGGAACTTTAATTCTAATCAAAATAGTTCGTCAAACGATTTTCAAAATTACATGAAAATGAATGAGGCTAATATGAGACGATTAGAGGGAGAAATTGGTACTTTGAAAAACGACTTTACAAATACTTTGAAATTGCAAAACACAAAGATTGAGCAAGGGCAAATTGATATAAAAAAGATGTTTTCGGCCATTATGAACAAGTCCTCGGGTGCGTCATCGAGTTCGTTACCTAGTGACACCGTTGCAAATCCGAAAGAACAATGTAAAGCCGCCTCGTCTCGTGAGAAAGGTCGTGTGATTACCCCTAACCTTGAAGGATTTCGTGTTGTGTATTCTTCTCAACCCTCGACTTCTAAGATGTCTTATTGTTCTAAAGTCGATGGGGTGAACGTGGCGACCAAGGAAAAGAGTGCACACCCTCGTGTACCTCAAATTCCATCCACGGTTTAAAAAGAGAGCTTTATCGACCTTACCAAAGTAACCCTTGAAGAAACTTGTGCTTCGATCCTTCTCAAGAAACCCAAAAGGCGTATGCCGAGAAAGGAAAAGGATCCGGGTCAATTTCTACTACCTTGTGATTTTTCCGAGATTGAGGGATGTTTAGCCCTTGCCGATTTAGGTGCTAGCATCAATCTCATGCCTCATTCTCTTTGGAAATTGATGAGATTGCCTTCACTTACCCCCACGAACATGACAATCGAGCTTGCAAATTGTACTCCACTTATACCAATTGGAATAGCCGAGGATGTCTATGTGAAAGTTGGAAAGTTTGTTTTTCCCACGGATTTCGTTATATCCGATTACGAGTGTGACCCTAAATGTCCCATTATTTTAGGCCGACCATTCTTATCGACGGCTCGAACCGTAATCGACGTTCACGAGGGGAGACTTACTATGAGATATGGGGATGACAAAATGGATTTTTCGCTAGAAAATCCCAAGTGTTTAATGATAATGAAAAAACCGAGGTTTCCAAACCTAATGATTCAAATCCTAATGATTTCAAAATGTTCACTTTAGCGGAAAGAATGAGGCTTAATGCATGTTTTGAAAGAATTAAGAAAAACGGTTTTAAAGATGATGATTTTAATGATAAAGAGTACGTGTACCTAATTCAAAAGGGTATGTTTAAATTTATGGATGAAAACTCACTTTGGGATGTTTTTAGCGAAACAAGTGAAACACCAATTCCGAAGGGCGACGTTAGTGCCATCACGACAATGACCAAAATGGGCTCGTCTTCACCACCTTCGAAGGACCACGTCTTTGAGCCTTCAACTTCTAACTCCATCGAAGTGCCTCCTTTGCTTAGCCCAACACCTGTTGAGGCTAAAGATTTTATCGACATCGATCCTCTCGTCTTAGAAAAGTCACCTAAGCATAGTCATTCGACTTGTAAGACCATGGTTGTGAGTGCTCACATCGACTCTTTCTTTGACGATGACGATGGCGATTTTGCCGAGATTGATCACGTACTTCAAAATCCACATGCAATTTTTGATTCTCCTAAAAAGAAACATGTGAAGTACGATGATTATGAGTTTGATCCCGAGATTGAGGAAATCATTGAACGAGAGCTAGCTCTTATGCCTTCACTTCCACCTACAAGTGAGGTCGATCTTTCCAAAATCGAGGATGAACTAAATGAGTTAGAGCGTCTTATTTTCGATGACGAACCAACTCATGTGACCAAAAATCCAATTCTCGAGGAGTTACCTAATCAACACTCCTCAAATGAGAATTACGTTAACCACATTTGTGAGGATTTAACTTATCAACAATCCCCATAAAAGAATGATGGTTTCGTGCTTAATCGTGATCTTTTCGAGAGAGTTTCTAAGATACTCAAGGAGGGGAATGACAAACCTTGGTTTGACAAGCCTATCTTTGATGAAGAAATCGATGAGATCGACGTTCACGAGGATGACGAGTATGTAGACCCCGAGGGGGCGGTGTTCTTTTTTGATCGACGTTTTGAGAATTTATACAATCCACCACCCCCTAACCGCGACTTAAATGTGAGGATTTTTAGCGCGACTAATTTTGAATTTGACACGCCAAATATTTTCGACATTATAAAATCGGGATTTCATAAAGAGTTTTTAAACAATGAAAAAGGAAAAGATTTTAACAACGTTTTAAAAGATTTTTCTACATGTTTAACTCCGTCATCACATCGTTTTATGAGTGCTACCACCTCGTCTACTCCTTTTGACGACGGTTGGTGTGGTTTTAGTGTGGGGAAAGCCCCAAATGTTCCCTTACATTTCTCCACCGAGGACGAGATTTACGATCCCGGAATTGCTTGTAAAGGGAAATCTCGGTTTTCCACCGATGCAATAAATGGAAATCGTATCTATTTGCTTGGTGTGAGTCTACCTCGAGTAGCTCATGGGTTTGACTTACCAATTGCCCCACCTTTCTACTTCTCATCTCTTTTCTTCTACCCCTTTGGGGTTTTGATTCATGTTGGAGTGGCGTTGTTTCGTCTTTCATCCGAAAACGAAGACGCTATCTTCGACCCCGGTATTTGTGTATCGGGTTTTTAAAGTACTCCATGTACTTTTGGGCATTGTTTATCATGTAAGCCCCACCAAAAATGACCAAACCATGATTATCCCTAAATGATCACATTTATGGGGATTCGAGTCGAGCTTTTGACTCGGTTATCAAAAACAAGGTGCCTCGTGGGGGATTCTCATGCTTATCCTTGTAAATATTATCGCTTTCTTAGCTTAATGTAACGAGGGGACTTGTGCTCTTCCAACCTTTGTTCCGTGGTTGTTTGTGATTGTGATTTATTAGGTTCATCGTCATCATTGAAGCCTCTCGTGTTCGTTTTACGGATCACTCGAGCTTCGATCGTTGCCTTTGGAGATTCTGATATCCGATGATATCCTTTTATGTTCTAACGTTTATTTTATTAGCATAATTCATAAACGGCTTTTAGGTTATTCGTTTTACCCTTTCCATGCTCGAGATTAAGCATTCGACTTCGTCTCTAGTATGGGGGTGTTTACACCCCTAGACTCGAAACATTGAGGACAATTTTTTGTTTTAGTATGGGGGGTGAGTAGATACTTCACCTTGCTTACGTCACCACGCAATCCATTATTCATCTTTTTGTTATCGTTTTATGCAAAATAAGGCTAAAAATGGACAAATTTTAAATTTTT
This sequence comes from Glebionis coronaria, assembly GCA_025667525.1. Taxonomy (NCBI): domain Eukaryota; kingdom Viridiplantae; phylum Streptophyta; class Magnoliopsida; order Asterales; family Asteraceae; genus Glebionis; species Glebionis coronaria. Next base: position 71,015 of record JANFOE010001173.1, on the reverse strand, counting down.
TCTAGTTTTTCATAAGTGTTTAAAACACGAATGTAGGTTTTCCGATGGTGAGAATAAGAGTAATTTTTGAATCGACCGTGCGTGTTGAGCACTTAGCTTCGATTCCTTAACTTTTTAGGCTAAGTCTCTTAAATGAGGACGAGAAATGATAGAGTTATTTATAAGTCTCGTAATCGTCACGATCTCATGTGTAGTAATTATTAGCTTATTCTCCCCACGCTTTTGATAATAAATTGTTAATAAATATTGATTTAGCGGTTTAGTCACTATTGTTGGTTTCTAATTTGTTTTAGTAGCTTCCATGTAATTAAATTGGGAAAACATTAAGGTATCGCCAGCGTCATGGTTTCAAAGTATTGGCACCCGAATAATCGAAAGCTTGACCTAATAATAAGATTTCAAGTGCTCACCTAAATTAAGCAAAAATTTGAAGCTCACAAGGCCAAAAAATCTATGCCCAAATTGAAAGTGAATCAAGCCTTAATCTTTGAAGCTTTAAAGATCCAAAATTCGCTTTAGCGTGAGGATATACATCTTTGGCTAATAAAACCACCGATGAGGCGGATAATAAAAGGCAAGGCAAGACCGAAGTCATAATAAAAGCTTCATGGCGAAGTTGAATAAAAGATGGAGGTAAACCAAAGATAATAAGGCCCTTCCGTTAGGGGGCATATAAAAGTCTTGGTAATAAGTCTCATGTTCAAAACCGTTATACAACCGTGTTTATCAATCCTTCTTGTTGACTTAATTTTTTGACATCGTTGTCTATTAGGATTAATTATTAATTTAATGATTTTTGTTACACCGTTAAAACTCTATTTTTAGACTTAATCTCTATTCACGCATAAGTCAATGATGTATCCTCGTGATCATTAAGACAAAATAAAATATAAGAGATACCAAGTAGGAATAAGGGAGTTTAGGTATATAATTAACACTCATGAGATATGATCGTGTTGCTAACTTAGAATAACAATGATCTCGTTACACCCTTAGCATGTAATTGGGTGAAAATTGAGGACGACGAAATTATTTCTAACGAAGCATTCACGTGTTCTTGTTCTATGATCCCAAAAGTCACTTTCTCGTGATGAAAACATTACATTATGTCTAAAACACGTGTAGTAGTTTATTTAAGTTTACGTCTTCAATAAATGTCATCATAAAATGAATTTTGGAAGTGCTATGATCCTTAATTCTAGCATTGCGTGGGGACACGGCAATGGTTTAGTATGGGGGAGTGATGAGACTGTAATTATACATAGTCTCATCGTCCAAATCGGGCTTAAAACGCTTAAAATATCATCAAAATACCCAAAAATGTGCCTGTGTTTGTTCATTGTGTATTTCAGGTACGGATATCGTGAATTCACCAAAAGATCAAAGGAATCAAGCAAAAACTAACACGGGAAACGAAGCCGCACAAAGAACCGGGCCCAAGAATGAAATTTCCAAAAATACCCTTGAAGTTTTAAAGATTGGCAAAATTGGTCCCTCAACTTTGGAAGACTTGTCATTTTATACCCTTGTAAAAATCCAAAACTACATTTGGGTCCCTAAAATTTCAAGATTATACCATTATGGTCCTTGAAGAAAGCTAAAATTGCACATAAGGTCCTTGTTCAAAGTTTAAAAGATGGTTGTGCCAAAAATGACAAGTGCACCAAACTTGTTATAAAGAGAATTAGCCTAAACTTGTCACGAGTTTGTTATGAAGGAAATTTAGAACTGCAAGGGTGCGTTTTGCCATTTACCAAACCCATACCCATTCTATACCCGCTACTAGCCCAGTCAAACCCACCGGCCCACCAACAAAGACCCAAAACCCGGTTTTGTTATAAACCTGGTCAACAAGCTAAGTCAAACCCCTTAATTTCCCACCAAAACACCCATTTAAAACGTACTTTACCCAAAACAGATTAAACATTCCATAATCCCCCATAAACCCTAAACTAATCCCAGGAACAATTAACTCTTAATCAAAGGGGTTTTATTTGAGTTTTTCCAGAATGGTAATTAAAGGTGTCCTAATCAAAACCCACCACCCACAACACACTCCCGTGACCTCCAAGTGGGTCCCCCATGTTCCCCTGCTGCACTCAAAATGGCAAAAAGAGAATCCCTCAGTCCTCCAACGGTTCTGATGCACTTCCTTGGTCCCAAAGGTTCACAATGAACGGCTATGATCAACATATGACAACTATCAAGCACATGGCATCATTTGACCATCTTTCAAATTCGTCCAAGGGTAGAACTGGAATTCCATTGATTAGGGTTTAGCATTTTATGTATTCTAGACTTTTCTTTTCCTTAGTATAAATACAAGGTGGTTTGTACCTTGTGTTCTTGTTCCAGTTTTTGTAATTATTAAAAACTATTAATGAAAATGAAAACTTTTAATGTTTCAAAATACTGAGTTCCATTTCTTTCATGTTTTAGATTAAGCTTTAAGTTTCAGTTGAGTTTTGTTGTGTTACTTTTAATTATCAAAAAGGTTTTTCAGTCACAGGGATTTGGTTAAAAACGTGCTCTCCTTTTTTTTAGTTTCAGAAATTAGCACCCCAAGCACAAGAGGAAGTGAAAGTGGATCCTTGTGCTTGGGTTTGTTAAGTTTCATAAGATTACAAATTACTTTCAAGATAATTTGGTTCAAGTTGATTTTTCATGAAAAAATCAATTTTTCATTTTTTTTATTATCTTTAAGCAATAAGCTAAAAGCAACTTATTTAATAAGCTTGTTTTTTAGCTTACAAGCTTTTGTAAACAGGTCACTTTCTCTGGTTCTTTCTTTTGGCAGGTTCATTTCTTCACGTTTTTGAAGATATTAAGGGTGTTTGGGACTGCAGTAGTCCCCACCCTAGTTCTCTACATCAACACTCTTCCACAAGCTCTACACAAGCTCCCATAAGCCCTCAAATCATCCCAGGTGGAAGGCATCAACCTGGTAACGGCTTGAACCCCACTTGGCTATTTTTTTTGAGATGTGAATTGATGTGATTTTGTGAGAAATCTGTTCATGTTTTTGTTTTATGATTTGATTTTACTCAATTGATGCTTGTATGCATGTTTAGGATAGTCTTAATCAGTTTAGATAGGATTTGAAAGCATTTGGTGTGTTAAAAATCGTATTTCAGTAATTAAGGGGTGTTTGGGATTAGACTATTAAGACTGCAGTTGATTGATATTTGCTTTATAATCTGCCTAAACACACTCTTTAGGTTAGTTTTAGGAGTATTTAAAACTTGTTTTTCACTTTGGTTAGGATTAAATAGATATTGCATGCTAAAATTTGGATAATATAGCTAGAAAACAGTAAGTGCCTTTGATTGACTGTTTTTTGTGGATTAGGTTCACCAAAGTCTGAAATCTGTTAGGGTTAAGTGCAATATAGGATTGTGTATCAGTTATATGCTGTTTGGTCAAGTTTTGTACATGATTTGAGCCTTCAAATTTCATTTTTGTGCACTTTTGAACAGTCACTGTTCATCAGATACTATTAAGCCTTAATCAGTCACTTAATGTGCCCATTTGTGTGAGATTTGTGTTATAAGCTTGTGTGTTTTATTGTTCTAATAGACTCCCTACACTCCACTGAGTGTAGGAGTGCCCCATTGTCCATCAAAAATCAAGCAACAAACAAGATCCAAGCACATTTGTGCACAGACCTCTTTTTTTACATTATAAGTGGGAACAAAGTTCCCACTGTTAGTATTAAAGTTCCCACTGCTCTACTACCAGACAAAGAGAGAGTGAGGTGTCACTTTCAGAAACTTGTTTTTTTGTCTTTAGTGATCAAAATAGGAATTAGACTTTGAAATCAGTTTCATTAATTTTTTTTTATTATTTTTCTGTTTATTTGATTTTTCTGTCACTGTTCATTTGCTATTTTTTAGGTTTAATTGCTATTTAAATTACTTTTTAATATTACTATTTTTGTCTTTTAGTGGTAAAAGTTTATATTTTTCAGTTTTAAAATTTTTCTTATATTTAGAAAAACATTTTAAGCTTTTTAGTTAAAAAGTTTTTACTGTTCACTTTTTAATTAATTTTTAGAATTAAATTAGTTTAATTAGGGTTTTAATATTAATCAGTTTTGTCTTTTAGTGCAAAATTTTACATTTTTCAAACTTTTTCATTTTTCTACTGTTCAATAGCATAAATTAGGATTTTTAAAATTGTCAAATCATTTTTAGCATTATTTTATTATTTTTATGATTATTTTAGTTTAAAAAGAGTTTTTAGTGATTTAAAAATAGAAAAATAGTTTTGAAAATTTAGAAAAAATAATTTTTAGTCTTTGAATAATATAAGTGAGTTATTTGTTCAATAAAATAATATTTTGGACATTTTGTTAATTATATTTATTTTTAGGGCTTTAATTAGCATTAAAAATTGAATATTTAATTAATAAAAGGTTTTAAAATATATTTGTTGGATTTTTATTCTTATTTATATTATTTTAGACTTAGTTTTAACTTTTAATTAATTTTTAGGTTTAATTTTTAATTTTGTCACGTTTTACGTATTTACGTTCGCGTTTTACGTCATTACGTCGTAGTATAATCGTAGTCGTGGCTCGTCTTTACTTTTTCTCTCTTTAAACCCAAAACGTCACTAATCAAAACTTTGATTTTATGTAATTGGCACATTAATCCACACACCTCCTTCGAGAACGAACTCGCATTTATTCGGTTTCGCGTTTTTCCTAAAGCGTGCAACTTAATACTTGCCACTCATACGCGTTTTTCCTAAAACGTGTACGAAAACACTACATCATGTATCAAGAAAAAACCAGCAAAAACACAAAAAAAAAAAATTTGGTTCGTGTAAAAATGGATCAAAATAGGCGTATGAATCAAGAACACAAACACATGAACAATACAATCATCCCATGGCTCTTGATACCGTTTGTAGGATATGTAAATCTTGCTTATGTTTTAGAGAGAGAAAGAGATAGAAAGATGGTGGATTACACACAATTCTAGAGAGAGAAACTTAATAAGAACTATGTGAAAAATGATTAACCACACACTCTCTCCATCTAAGGAGAGGGTTTATATACCCAAGCCTTGTAATGGGCTTGGGCTTACATGTTTGGGCTGGCCTACACATGTTGTAGGCTAGGCTTGGACTTGTTTGTTAAATAACGATGTCTAGACTACGAGCTACTACTTAGTATATTGTCGGAGTGACCGAATCTTCCTAAATACGTAAAAACGTATTTCCAACATTTCAATACTTTGTGGGTGAATACTGCTTGTAAGTCCTTGATGTGTCGTGGATAGTATAGGTGATAATTAAGATTACGTTATATGTAACACCCCCAAATTTATACAACTCAATACAGCGGAAGACTCGTTGGTGTTACGGGATAGCACATTACTCACATCATAGACAACGCATAAAAATCGCGTCGTTTAATAATAAAGCATTTCCATTCATAAAATATCAAAGTTACATAGGTCCCAAGTCATTATATTTCATACAAAGTTTTACAAATTATTTGAATGGAAAATATTGTTTAAGTGCGGGCCATGAATTCTTGTTGTCTTCCCGAGAATTATCTTCAAGTACCTGAGATAAAACATGTTAAAAGAAAAGGTCAGCGATAACGCCGAGTGAATTCCTAGAGTTTAATAAACCATCAATATAATATCTGTATAAAATTATTACCGAAAGTCATTTTGTACAAATCATTTTAATAGGCCATAAAATAGCCAAAGTCATTTTATACAAATCTTTATCAAAATCATAATATAGGCGTTTGCCTTAAAAATCATTATACGAGCCAATGTCGTAAAAACATCATACAATACGTCTTATGACGTTGTATGAAAATAAAAACCGTTATATGAATATGGTTATGAAAACCAAAACACGAACATAATATCAATAGTATGACCCTGTATTGCTAGTCAGGCAATACATCGTAATTCGGAGCGTCTAGTAGTATTTCGTTAATCGGATTATTATAAGCCGCATGACATTGTTACCTTACTAAACCAAACAACGGGTAGCTAAACCGATACTCAATTTGCCCATCTAAATTAGCGTGTAGTCACAAAGGTCACGCTATGGAAATCTTCTCATACATAAATTCGCTTACCAATCAATGTGGCACGACGGGGATCAACCGTCAAGGCGCGAACTGGGGTGATCGTCCCCAAATAGTAATATTATATGCATAAGCGTCTACCAAATCCCGGTAGTTCACAATTCATGCTAATGGGACTTTTAGTGACATAACCTAACTTTAATAATCCATTTTATTTCATCTATCGGGTCCTTTAATCATTTATCGGGTCATACAATCGGGTCATACAATCATTCGGGTCCAAATCAATAAACAAACAATCGGGACAAATGGTGTCCTATTTTATAAAAACTAACATGTTATCTCACTCGCGGGTTTCTAAAACATTTCATAAAAACATTTAAAAGAGTGCGAGGCTATGAACTCACGTTGATGTGGGAAGGCGGGTTATCGGCGATTTGGATGTACGGTACGTGCTTCAATCACGGAAACCTAGACAAATAATACTCGTCTTAGACTCATGTCCAATGACTTTATAAAAATAACAATTATGTATACATATGATGATTTTATATATATGATGATCAAGTGGGTTTACATATTCTCTTTTACTCTTTTTAGTGTTTACGTATTGGTAACTTCTTACTAGTTTACTAGTTTTACCTATTTACGTGTCTTAGGTCCAATAAACTTATTATAAGTTCTTTAACTTGTTTTAATCCATTTTATACTTATATTATCAGTATCTATATTTTCCATGTTGAGACCAAATGGATTAAGCCCAATAAGTTCTTTTTATAAGTGTTTATCTTATTTAGTCCAATTATTAGTCCAATAGGCTTAGTTAGCTCGTTAATGTCCGTATGTCCTATAGTTCGGGTTTTATCGGTTTTTACTTGTATTAGTTACTTATATATCAGTATATGACTTTTAAAAACTTTACATTAGACGGGTTTGATCGTCTAAGTTTTAATTGGCGTAAAACGTTAATTTTACTGTAATAGCCGAAAAAAAGTCGTAAAAATCTAGTTTATAGTTTTTATTACTAATAAGTATTATTCCACTACCATTTTTATAATTTATACACTTATTTTACCTTTTACGTATTTATATAAATAAAATCCATAAGTTAGTGGGTTTTTATTTTACATTTTATACAATATAATTTTGAGTGCTTATATAATAATAATAAACATAAATTCTCAAAATCTGATTTTTATTTTCATATTCACCAAAACTGCCATATCTAGAGTTCTATATGGAGATAGAAGCTCAAATTTTTATCACATAAACTAAATGATATGTGATCCATTTAACTCTCCTATAGCTACTGTTGAATCAGCCTCTAAGTATTTTCTAAAAATCGTCCAAAACAGTGAACTCAGATTGGTACTCTAAACTTGTTTTGATCATATCTCACTCATTACAATGACTCCATTGCATGGCCAACTCTCACATGTGTACAAGACCCATAGCTTACTGTATATCAATCTATTCAAGTCATTTTACCAGTTTACCATATGATTCTTTACTGTTTTATACAGCCATCTAAATTAAGCAAGATTTTAACCTTGTTTCTTATAGTTTTTCATCTTTTTAAGCATGTTTATCAACACCAAATCCCCACACAATATTTTTAATCATCATTCATCATCATATACATATACATAAGTGAAATAAATACAAGATTACATAATCAAAAATAACAAGAGGATGAGGAGGACAATCTTTATACCACCAAGTTGATGTAGGTTGTGATTTGGACATGGATTTTGATGGAGAAACTTGTGAATAACCAAGACCATCTTCAAGACCACCATTCTTCATGAACTCCTTGTGGAAAATCAGCCCCAAGACTCCATGGAAACTCCTCCTTGGATGTTATAATCACCACCAATCAATAGGATTTCAAAAGGGCTTCAACATGTGTATGAATAACACATGATTTCATGGATGAAATTGATCAAAAGGGGTGTTATGGTGGAGTGTTTTTGAACGGCACAAATGGAGGAGGAAGAGAGAATTGTGTGTGGTATTGCATGTTGAAATGAGAAGAGTGGTTTGAGGTTGCTAGTTTTGAGATGTTGTAAGCTTACATTGTAAGCAAAGGACAAGTGTTTAGCTTGTTAGCTAAACTTTGACACCTAAGTGGTCTGGTGTGAAGGGTTGGATGGTTATAATGGGGGTGGGGAAAGTGTCCCACTTGTCTCATCCCCATTTATTTACGGGTACTCCTCGATTCTAGTTTCCTCGATTTGCGTGCCCTCGGGTCGTTTTACGAAAAACGTTTTTATAAATTATGAATCAACGGCACAAAACGAATCTAATAAAAATTGTCTCATCAAAAACGGAGTTCGAAAACGTAAATACGTAATCCTAAGGTTTACGGTTTAGTCGTAAAGGACGTTAAATTAAAATCGTAAGTCCTAATCTCTTCTCGTAAATTTGTGAGTTTATGAACCAACACAAATTTAAAACTCCAAAATAATATTCCCGGATAAATTTATTTTCTGAAATGCCGGACTGTCACCGAAGACGGTGTATGTAAACGTAAACATGTAACGTTGAATCCTCCGGTTTAGACGTAGTCGATGCTACTTCAAGACGTAAATCCAAATTACGTCCCAAAAATAAGTGAGTTCATAATATAACATTAAAATAATGTTTTCAAATAAATATTGAGAATAAAATATCGACCATAAATTGACGGATTTTCACAGCATTTACCCCTAAACAGGATCTTTGTCCTCAAAGATCATATTACCTTACTACTCGCTTCTTATAGAGTTAAAGCCATGTGGGTATTTCCTCCACATTTGGTTTTTTCTCACAAGTGTAATTCATTACAATACGCGAGTTTCAGCAAACATAACTACGGGAATAAGATCAGGCTTAATGTTGACTTACTTTCTCTATCCATGATGTTCACGGGTTTTTGATGAATGCAACTTTTCGCCGATCTAAGCTTCATTAAGGAATAGTCAGATTTTCACTTGATAGGCATTTTATCAAGTTCGATATACGATACCTAATTCACGCAGCTCTTGAAGTCCTAGGGTAGATCCAGCTTATATGCCTTTCAAACCAATCTTTTACCTCATCTCAATGGTCCCATACAACGGGGACTTATATCCCATGATTTGTCAGATCATTAATTCATTTTTCCAAGGTTAAAAGTTTTGGCATAACTTTGCTACCCATCTGGCACTTCAAGATCTACATTTCATATTCATATAACCTCTTGCCCACTACCGGCAGTCAATATTCAGATCCTAATTTCAAAAATCATTTCAGATCTCGCGGGTCGGTTATTTTGTAAGGTTAGGTTCGCCATCGTAGGAAACCTTAAACCTAAAAGACATGTCCAACTCACAATGGGTGTATGTCGGGTGTCTTTATCTCAACTCCTGCTTACAGATGCTCTAATATTTAGATCCTAACAAGATTCGATCTCAATCCTAATACGATGATTATCAATGGTAATCCTTCCAAAGGAAAACGATTATACGGTTCATTACCAAAGGTCATTCATTCAAACATAAAACAACACTTAAATTACTTTGTATCGTTACTTTACCTCGTCCCTTCGATTGGGGTGGTACATAGTACTCTCATCAATGTTCGTTCTCAATGATTTCTGAGCAAATCTCTAGAAATTCGATGCGAAGCGAGGATCTTGATAGAGATGATCGATACGGCACACCATGTTTACATAACTCTTTTGCATTTATCATTAACGGGAATGATATCAGCAGATTTGGTCAGTCTGTCGACGATGACCCAAATCGAATCAAATTCAGATGATGACCTTTGCAATAGCTAGACGTTTACTAATGTGTGAGGCGATGTCTGCCTTCACAATTTATCATTAGTAAAACTTCTTCAGACAAAGATACTTTTAGTCAGAAATGACATCAATAGAATACTTATACTTACAAGACTCCAACATAACTATATCTCAAAATCTCCATATTTAGGCAACCACAAGTGGCCTTTAAAACATTTAACACTATTGGCTTCTCAATTCTAATGGTTCACATTAGCCGCGAACCACTTTTATTATCTATATTATCCTTTTTATAAGCATCGGCTATATTTTAAACTGTTCGGCAATTTATTTTTCACTTTCATTATTAAGGAACATTTCCTAATGGATTCTTTATCTTTTATACATAATGTGTCAGTAATTACGTTCACTTTCCTGATGAAATAAATATCATAACCGTATTTATTCAAAATTCTTTCTTCATATCTTCTATGTTTTAGTTTCGTCTTTACTATTATATTTATCTGTTTTACTCAATCTGACGTCTAAAGCGTCGATAATTATTACATGTAAATTAGCAATAATTATTTACATTTTATGAAACATAAACGTAAAAAAAAATTTTAAATTTCTTAGTTCGACCAATTATATAAAATGTTCAAAATAAATTTGAATTTAATTAACGCGATTTTTGCAGATTTATCGAAAATAATTAATAAGATTCGTAAACGTTTGAAAAATCTTTGGTTATACTTTGGTCAAGATTTTCTTAGTTGAAAAGCAAAAAGTGTCGTTTCAAATTTCAAGTCATGGTTTAAATGGTTTCCTCAATCCTTCTTAAGATGTCTAGAAGTATACAAAAACATTTACCCCTAAACAGGAGTTTAGTTAAATGTTTTGGTTATAAGGGAATGATCCCTTAAAAATCCTTTGTTAAAACATTTGTCAAAATATATTTGCACCTTCTTTTTAGTAATACTCAAAGTCTTAAAAGGGCTCTTAATTTTAAAGAGTCAATATATTTCATTATCTATTATTCACACGGTCAACTAATATAAAGGATTTAGTCTTTAATCACATGTTAAATATTAAGATACAAGTTTTCATTGTTCGGCCAATTCAGGGCAATCTATAAATAATTATTAACTCATTTTTATTCTCATAAACAAACAAATAGTCCTTAATGATCACAAGCATGAATTTATCAAATTACAGCCTACACACGTGATTCACCAAATTTATGAATACTACATGTGTACTAGTCAATCCAAACGACATCACGTGAAACTCATAATGTTCATTACAAGTACCGGATGTAGTGATTGGAATAGATAGTCTTCTTCGCGGACGCGTAGTTGATAATAACCATGCCGTGGATCAAATCTTTAAAACATACGCTAGAACCTTGTAAATGATCAAACAAATCTTCCATTTCGAGTTATGGATATCGTTTTCGATTGTCAATTTACTCAGTTCACAGTAATCTATAAATATAAGGAATGATAACACCATAGCTCTTCATGATGACGAGCTCGGTAGAATAAAATCTTTCTCCGACAACTCTCTCAGTTGTATGGTAATTGCTTTAATTCAGATGGTGCTGACGTACAGTGCACAAGCCACAGAATTATCTTTTCAATAAATTAATATTAACTTCTTTCTAGATTATAATATCTATGACTAATTCACAACCATTCATGGTATAAATTCAAGTCCAAATACAGGATATCGTCATCCACCAAGAATTATTTATATCACTTTTGATAATCAACATCTTATCTTTTAGGGGAATTCTACTCGAGTTCCCATCAATTAAGACAATGTCGTCATGTCATAATCAATCAATCCATTCTACTGGCATTACCAACTTTTCAGTTTTATTGCCGTCGATAAGATGTGAACTTCTCAAAAGACTAATAATAACTCATAATCCTTCACAAATTCAAGGATATCAGAAGACATAACTAACCTTAAAAGAGTAAGGTCAACGCATAATCTATGCGAGAGAATTTCAAATCAGATACAAACGAAAACATTTAACGAATATGAATATATCCCATGTTTTCATAATTTGAGTACGCATTCGAAAGCTCCTCGGATCGTTACCTAGGTCATTCAAATGAAATCAAATCATAAGAAATGATAAGAATGTCAATACATCCAGTCGGGTATCAACACTCGGTAATTAGATACTTTTCCTAGGAATCTCACTACGGGAGAATTGGACAAGAAAGAATTGTCAATTGTCAAGTAAGACAATTTCCACAGATGAGTAAATTCGACTCAGAAGAATAGATGCTACAGGCACATATGTAGGTGTCCCTAACACTATGTCCTTATTTTTCACTTCTTGCAGATCTCATAAATTTTAATGTTTCACAATCTTCAAAGAAAATTTAGTGTTTATTCATTAGTTTTATGGTGACTACTAATCAGTCTTGCATGGTCCATTCCAAATTGTATGTAGGCGCGCAACTATATACAATTTCAAGATTAACGATGCAATACTCAGTTCGTCAAGATTTTATCATCATGTTTATAATAAAAACATTTTCATGCTTAATTCTTAAATAAGAATCAAAAATAAATTTACAAAGATTTTCTTTATTATGAAAACAATTAAGTTTTACAAGGTGTTTTATAAACAACTTCATTTCGATAACGATCACTTATAAATCTCGCTTTAAATAATCCATATAGTGATGAAAATTCAATTTTCTCAAGGGATACTGTTTTAGTTTATAAAAACAATGAGTAATCTGCAAAAGAGTGATGAAAGCTTGTTCACCAAGAACTAACTACAATATGATAGGAAATGAGCTTTAGCCAAATAATCATGAGGTTCATGACCTTGATGGCACTCAAAAGAGAATAATCCACAACGTAACTCAAATCGAGATGAGTACCTGTTCAATGGTTGCATCACTAGTGCGAACATTAGGATGAAGCAATAAAGGATAGATAACATTGATACATGTAGAGTTTAGCAATCAAAGGTATTCTTTTCATTAATCACAAACAAGTCAAAATTGTACCGTAACACATTACGTGTCACTATGTCATACAATTCTCAGAACTCATCCTACCAACTAATATCTCAGTTATGTTAGGGATTTTTAAAAGATACCACAATGAATACTAATCTACAAGAGTCATTACGTGTTCCACATGTCCCGAAAGATCCATCGGTCCCAATTCAGAAGAAGATTTCTTCAATTTATTTATTGGACACTGGGCATCCTCATTAGTGGACAATGGCCTAGGAACAACCCTTAACACGAATCAATAATCAATTAAAACCTTATAATTCAATTACAGAACTTAATGACTTCCTTTTAACAATCTCATATTCCATACGGGTTAAATTTTACTTTATTCAAGTTTCAACCAGTTTTATACTCAATTCGATATCCTACCTCATTTCCCAATACTTCAACTTTATTCTTAGGCCTTAATAGGGCAATAAAAGCTCGATATGATCAACACTTAATTTCCAATCCTATAGCTCTTTCAACAACAATTATCAAATGAGTCACTATTATGAAATGAATCACACATTCAATTAGACTTCTCGGAAAGGTACTAGTGGCATGAGGCTTTTGGGTAATGGTTCCAATGACAGCCTCAAGTACAACATTCATCCTTTCGATTTCAAATTTAAGAAGTGGGTGACAACGAATCAGATGACACCTTTCCAGGTGGTAACGTTTTGTCAAACTCCACTCTATAAGGAAAGATCGTCATGACATCGATATCAGATTTAATATCGCCAATTCTTCTTTAATATCACAATCAACTAATATCTACATTTCTACGATTATCAACCATTTGTTGGGATCATAAATATTCACAACTTGGTTTAGATCTAGGATGGCTAGAATGCCTATGATAATAGCTTCGATTAATTTACTAGGGGATTTAGGGTTACTTGTGACAATCTACGTCGTATAAATACCTCGTATAAATATCGAAATAATCATCAAACAATCATGTATTCAAATTACATCATATATATATATATATATATATATATATATATATATATATATATATATATATATATATATATATATATATATATATAATCCAAGTTATATATATATTAAAATAACACTTCTCAGTCTGGCCTTGTCGGTAACTCGGGAATTCTTCGGCACCGTTATAGTCAAAAGATTTTTAGACATTTTTAGAAAAATGTTTATTGTTAAAAGATTTTGAAATGTTTTATTCAAAACCTTGGTTTTAAAAATCTTTCGTTCTCTATAACGAGAGCTCTGGTACCAAACTGTAACACCCCCAAATTTATACAACTCAATGCAGCGGAAGACTCGTTGGTGTTACGGGATAGCACATTACTCACATCATAGACAACACATAAAAATCGCGTCGTTTAATAATAAAGCATTTCCATTCATAAAATATCAAAGTTACATAGGTCCCAAGTTATTACATTTCATACAAAGTTTTACAAAGTATTTGAATAGAAACTATTGTTTAAGTGCGGGCCATGAATTCTTGTTCTCTTCCCGAGAATTGCCTTCAAGTACCTGAGATAAAAAATGTTAAAAGAAAAGGTCAACGATAACGCCGAGTGAATTCATAGAGTTTAATAAACAATCAATATAATATCGATATAAAATTATTACCGAAAGTCATTTTGTATAAATCATTTTAATAGGCCATAAAATAGCCAAAGTCATTTTATACAAATCTTTATCAAAATCATAATATAGGCGTTTGCCTTAAAAATCATTATACGAGCCAATGTCATAAAAACATCATACAATACTTCTTATGAAGTTGTATGAAAATAAAAACCGTTATATGAATATGGTTATGAAAACCAAAACACGAACATAATATCAATAGTATGACCCTGTATTGCTAGTCAGGCAATACATCGTAATTCGGAGCGTCTAGTAGTATTTCGTTAATCGGATTATTATAAGCCGCATGACATTGTTACCTTACTAAACCAAACAACGGGTAGCTAACCCGATACTTAATTTGCCCATCTAAATTAGTGTGTCGTCACAAAGGTCACGCTCTGGAAATCTTCTCATACATAAATTCGCTTACCAATCAATGTGGTACGACGGGGATCAACCGTCAAGGCGCGAACTGGGGTGATCGTCCCCAAATAGTACTATTATATGCATAAGCGTCTACCAAATCCTGGTAGTTCATAATTCATGCTAATGGGACTTTTAGTGACATAACCTAACTTTAATAATCCATTTTATTTCATCTATCGGGTCCTTTAATCATTTATCGGGTCATACAATCGGGTCATACAATCGGGTCATACAATCATTCGGGTCCAAATCAATAAACAAACAATCGGGACAAATGGTGTCCTATTTATAAAAACTCACATGTTATCTCCCTCGCGGGTTTCTAAAACATTTCATAAAAAAATTTAAAAGAGTGCGAGGCTATGAACTCACGTTGATGTGGGAAGGCGGGTTATCGGCGATTTGGATGTACGGTACGTGCTTCAATCACGGAAACCTAGACAAATAATACTCGTCTTAGACTCATGTCCAATGACTTTATAAAAATAACAATTATGTATACATATGATGATTTTATATATATGATGATCAAGTGGGTTTACATATTCTCTTTTACTCTTTTTAGTGTTTACGTATTGGTAACTTCTTACTAGTTTACTAGTTTTACCTATTTACGTGTCTTAGGTCCAATAAACTTATTATAAGTTCTTTAAATTGTTTTAATCCATTTTATAATTATTTTATCAGTATCTATACTTTCCATGTTGGGCCCAAATGGGTTAAGCCCAATAAGTTCTTTTTATAAGTGTTTATCTTATTTAGTCCAATTATTAGTCCAATATGCTTAGTTAGCTCGTTAATGTCCGTATGTCCTATAGTTCGGGTTTTATCGGTTTTTACTTGTATTAGTTACTTATATATCAGTATATGACTTTTAAAAACTTTACATTAGTCGGGTTTGATCGTCTAAGTTTTAATTGGCGAAAAACGTTAATTTTACTGTAATAGCCGAAAAAAAGTCGTAAAAATCTAGTTTATAGTTTTTATTACTTATAAGTATTATTCCACTACCATTTTTATAATTTATACACTTATTTAACCTTTTAAATATTTATATAAATAAAATCCATAAGTTAGTGGGTTTTTATTTTACATTTTATACAATATAATTTTGAGTGCTTATATAATAATAATAAACATAAATTCTCAAAATCTGATTTTTATTTTCATATTCACCAAAACTTCCATATCTAGAGTTCTATATGGAGATAGAAGCTCAAATTTTTATCACATAAACTACATGATATGTGCTCCATTTAACTCTTTTATAGATACTGTTGAATCAGCCTCTAAGTATTTTCTAAAAATCGTCCAAAACAGTGAACTCAGATTGGTACTCTAAACTTGTTTTGATCAGATCTCACTCATTAAAATGACTCCATTGCATGGCCAACTCTCACATGTGTACAAGACCCATAGCTTACTATATATCAATCTATTCAAGTCATTTTACCAGTTTACCATATGATTCTTTACTGTTTTATACAGCCATCTAAATTAAGCAAGATTTTAACCTTGTTTCTTATAGTTTTTCATCTTTTTAAGCATGTTTATCAACACCAAATCCCCACACAATATTTTTAATCATCATTCATCATCATATACATATACATAAGTGAAAGAAATACAAGATTACATAATCAAAAATAACAAGAGGATGAGGAGGACAATCTTTATACCACCAAGTTGATGTAGGTTATGATTTGGACATGGATTTTGTTGGAGAAACTTGTGAATAACCAAGACCATCTTCAAGACCACCATTCTTCATGAACTCCTTGTGGAAAATCAGCCCCAAGACTCCATGGAAACTCCTCCTTGGATGTTATAATCGCCACCAATCAATAGGATTTCAAAAGGGCTTCAACATGTGTTTGAATAACACATGATTTCATGGATGAAATTGATCAAAAGGGGTGTTATGGTGGAGTGTTTTTTGACGGAACAAATGGAGGAGGAAGAGAGAATTGTGTGTGGTATTGCATGTTGAAATGAGAAGAGTGGTTTGAGGTTGCTAGTTTTGAGATGTTGTAAGCTTACATTGTAAGCAAAGGACAAGTGTTTAGCTTGTTAGCTAAACTTTGACACTTAAGTGGTGTGGTGTGAAGGGTTGGACGGTTATAATGGGGGTGGGGCAAGTGTCCCACTTGTCTCATTCCCATTTATTTACGGGTACTCCTCGATTCTAGTTTCCTCGTTTTGCGTGCCCTCGGGTCGTTTTACGAAAAACGTTTTTATAAATTATGAATCAACGGCACAAAACGAATCTAACAAAAATTGTCTCATCAAAAACGGAGTTCGAAAACGTAAATACGTAATCCTAAGGTTTCCGGTTTAGTCGTAAAGGGCGTTAAATTAAAATCGTAAGTCCTAATCTCTTCTCGTAAATTTGTGAGTTTATGTACCAACACAAATTTAAAACTCCAAAATAATATTCACGGATAAATTTATTTTCTGAAATGTCGGACTGTCACCGAAGACGATGTATGTAAACGTAAGCACGTAACGTTGAATCCTCCGGTTTAGATGTAGTCGATGCTACTTCAAGACGTAAATCCAAATTACGTCCCAAAAATAAGTGAGTTCATAATATAACATTAAAATAATGTTTTCAAATAAATATTGAGAATAAAATATCGACCATAAATTGACGGATTGTCACATTATAGGGTAAATTAGAAAATTACCTTTAGGAAAAAGTAATAGACTAATATTACCAATGACGAATTCAATTAAACACGTTCGTTGTACACGAAGATCGAGTGAATTTGAGACGTTTTTCTTTAATTTGGACAATCGATTTGAATTGGTTTTCGGGTTTTAAAACTAAAAGTAAAATCTACCAATTTTAAACTATTTAAAGTTATCCTAAAGTGCATGAATCGTAAACCCCGCTATATTTAATTCTAAAAACACAATTACTTAAAAATT
Source organism: Glebionis coronaria (assembly GCA_025667525.1). NCBI lineage: Eukaryota > Viridiplantae > Streptophyta > Magnoliopsida > Asterales > Asteraceae > Glebionis > Glebionis coronaria. The sequence goes on along the minus strand of JANFOE010001173.1, from coordinate 53,209 downwards.
AAAAATTATTTAAAATTTAAACTGAATAATATTCTATAAAAAAATTAATCTATTTAATAAAAATAACTTTTAAACTATTTTAAAAATCTAATTAAACTTTTTATTTTTTAAACAAAATTACTTTATTAAAAATTACTTAAAAAAAATCTATTTAAAAACTATTTTTTTATTTAAATCTAATATTATACAAAAAATCTAACTAATTAAAAATAAACCAATTAAACTATTTAAATTCAATAAAAACATTTTTTTATTTTTTTTTATTTTTAAATTTATCATTATTCTAAAAACTCAGAACTTTGTATAATAAAATTCTTTATTAAAACTAAATAACTAAAAGAAAACGTAAATCAAATTAAAAACGTTTATAAAATCTAAGTCTGCCAATTACAAGTTTTCTATATAAGTCAAATGCAAGACAATTAAATCAAAAGAGCATAGAGCTCAGGTGGCTATCACGCTTGGTTGTGAATCTGGGGGTCTTGAGTTCGAGCCCCATTAGTGACATATTTTGGAAAATTTCTTTTTGGACAGTTAAGATAACCAGTCACAGGAGGTGACAATTGATATTGAATATTTGGGACTAATAAGGATATCAGTCTGAGAAATAACAGTTTAAAAGAATCTGTTAAGACCAAATAAAAACAATCTAGCAGCAAATGATTAAGCTAAATAAAATTCGAACAATCCAAATACAAATAAGCAGAAAGAGATTGCAATTATAGCTAATAAAAAGGCATTCAGGCTACAACAGCTGGAAACTAACAGATAAAAACAATCACACCATCATGAAAGAACTTAACAACAGCCTTATGTTTTCTCAAACTCTAATCTTATTAAGCAGCCAAGTCAAACTTAAAACAAGCATTCCTACAATTCGAATAACAGCAAAATAATAGCAAGTATTGTAAAGCCCTACCAATCTTCTATCAGCATATGGATTCAACAGTCATCAAATAATCTAGCAGATTATCCATCCAAACAGATTAAACAATAACAGTCAATCAGCTATCATAGACATAACATAACCCAAGAGCAGTTCAAACTTAAATCAGCAACAAAAATAATGTAGCATAAATATTCATATCAGTAACATGTCATTCACCAAAAATAGAACTACGATTATACAAGATATCAGGCAATCTAGTTCAAAAGTTACAGATTAACCAAATAGGCATAAAACTGTATTAAACTAACTAAAACTACAATCCAATTCCAAAAAAACAGATAACTCAAGATAGCCTATCAGTTAAAACTAACAATCTCTAAACAAAATTAATCCTCAATCCAAACATTATCCGATTCATTAGCAATCGCAAATTAACTTAAAACAAGCATAAACAAATACGCATTATCTACTCAAACATCTAAAACATGTTAACAGTTAAACACAATTTAATCTAGAAAATTCGTAAAATAAAAGAGAGGAGCACCTTTTGGGATAACCTTTGAGTAGTAAGTTGTGCTGAACAACCTATTAACCGAAACTACACCTTAATCCACCATTAAAACGAACCAACAAACACCATCGAATCATACATCTCAAACCAAGCTAATTTGATTTTAAGTTTCTTCCAGTGGGGAAAAAACTTATCCAGTTCTTTACTTTTAATATTAAATTTAAACTATTAACTAGCTTAAATCTAACATCACAAACATTATTATGTGAAACAGTAATAAAAATTAATTTGTATATCACTTTAATCAATAAAAAGAACAAGACACGAATTAAAATAAAACCACTGAACTTTCGTTAATTTTCCAGAAATAATACAAAGCTTGATAAAAAAGAAATACAAGATTTAACCCTAGAACTATTTCTACAGAATAACTTTAAAGTAAAAGAAAGGATAAAAATTACAAGTAAATTGGGGGTTTTTATAGCCATCCCAAGGGCTTTGCTGAGTGAATATCCGAAGCTTCAAAGGAATATCCCGTTTTCTTTTCAGCCTTTGGATCTTCATTCTCTTTCCTCTTTGTTGATCGGATGGTTGAGAGAACACACACTAGCACACGGATTGCCAACGTGGCATCCGTGTGTTAGTTGTGTTTCTTTTGAGCCCTCTGATTGGTGGAATGTGGAATTTGAGGTGTTTCTTCCAATTGCTTTATGCCACGTAGCATCTGCTATCCATCTCTTCTCTCTCTTAAAACATGGGGGTTTTATTCCCACACACGTGAATTAAACGTGTGAATAAAAAGCCCCAAATAATATGGCCAATTTATTATCTAGGGTTTTGAGAACAGTAACTTAAAGTTACTGGTTTTTGTGGGATAGGGAAGATGATAGTAACATAGGGTGTATCGCCATTATTTAATAATGACTGTGTGGGTGAAAACAGCGTGTGGTGATATAAATGAGTGGGTGAGGAACGGTTAAATGAATAGACGTGTGAGTTGTAACGTGTATAAACACGTTTAATGTAAATGAGTTAAAAACTCTTAAAGTATTTTGTGAATATACAAAACCCTAAAAGCCCATTTACTTCATTCGTTACCTTTCCATTTGGGCTTGGGCCTCATTGTTTCTCATCCGTATATAACATTGAAAATGGGTTTCCAAAAATAAGCTTTTGTTATGGAAGTAAATAAGAATGGGTTTTTAAGCCCATTTTCCCAATGTGGGACCCACTTGGCCCATAAACTTGACAAATGGTGAAATCCGCTAAAGTTGAGCTCGAAAATTGGCTTTGTTGATCTTTATCTTCAAACTCGTGTCGGTTATTGCCGTTTTTCGCGAACTTGGTACCTACACACATCAAAACAACAAAACAACATATACAAGGCATTTTTGATACATTTCATGCATAATTTCATTGTTTTAAGATACAAATGATATGAGTAATTTAGCTCATATCAAACTCCCCCTTGCTAAGCAATTGCCGTGTCCTCACGCAATGATAAATTTAAACTCTAACTACACCATTATTCAACTTTTGACTTTTATTTTGCAAAGACATAATGTATTGCTTTCATTATTTGAAAAATAACTTTAAGGATCATAAAACACAAATAGATTCATCGTCCCCGACTTTTCACTTTTCCATGCCAAATGCAAAAACAAGATCATTGTCAATCATAAGCCCCAAAATTAAACCAACTCATACAAGTAATTTGTGTTAAACTCAATCTCCTATTATTCCTAATTGTTTCTCTAGATTTTATTTGTCATTCACCCACAGGCTCATTTGACTTTATTTGATATTTATTAATCCAAAAATGAAGGCAAGAACGGTGTGAACTCAACACTCAAAACCTAACCTCGACTTCAAAAACCATTGTCACTAAAGAAAGCCCACATCAAGGATAACTTAACACGATTTAGAGATAAATCCCGGACCCGAAAATTTGGCTAATATGGCTACTTAAAAGCAACAATAAAACCTCCAATGTCAATTATGACCTTATTAATGGAGTTAGCAACAATCACATCATAACACCTTGTGGCTCTTTAAGATGCAATTGTGCTCCTTATTTAAAATCCACACCCTAAGGCTCCTTGGACAAAAATAAGGGAATTGACTTCACCATCCCACCTTACGGATCATAACGATGAAGCAATTTTTATTCAACACGCCCCTTGACATACACCCTAAGGCTCTAATGACAAGGTTTGTGCTACATGACTCCCACCTGAAGGCTCCTAGAGAACATGTTTTTATTTATTCTTCTTTATTAATATGATATTTATAGTAAGCCAAATTTCCGCAATCCCATGATCAAAAGTCCATGACGCTGACACCCTTAATGTGTTCTCACTTTAATTACAAGGGAATAAAAAGAAGGAGTTACGAGTTAAGATATCAAGCCTAAACCGCTAAAAACTTCATTTATTAAGCAATTATTATTCAAGCGAGGAAAGTAAGTACGAGGAGATTAAATCAAACACAAAAATACTTGCACAAAGAAGAATTTAATCTTAGAAACTTATGATTGAACTCTATCATCTCTTGTTCTCCATATTGTAAAATTTCAAAAATGTGAAACAATGGATACTTAGCCTATTAAATCAAAGTTTTAGGTTTTCAAGTCATCTATAGGATCTTGCATCTTCTTATACTCTTTCAAGTTTTAGAATTTGCGTTTTAAAGTTCCCTTGATAAACGACTTTCTAGGATCAATTATAGGAGCTTGCGAAAAGTTCTTGTTCTTAACTCGTATGAATTAAGACTTTCGCGTTTTAAAGCTCCCTATATAATAGCCTAGCAAAACTTAATTCAAATACGTTAAGGAAAAGCTAAGGTTAAAAACCGAGTCGAGTCAAAAACTATTCTAATTTTCACCAACGGAAAGCCTACATTCGTGTCAAAAGCACTTATTTTCTTTATTAAAACTTAAAAATAACACGAAAAGTTTAAAATTTTATTGAAAAATGAGAAAAACAATACGTTTGGACACGAATAAAGCAATAGCAAGCGATTATATCACTCTAAATGATAAATTTTATAAAGAGAGAAAGACAAGTAGCCAAAGAAATACAAAAAATGCACAAAGAATGAATCAACAAGGACACATCCCTTGTTAACAGACTTTGGCAAGAACAAAAAACATATGGCATTGGACAAATCCCAAGCTCATAATACATACTAGAATTAGTCTAAGGAAAACAAGTACAAAAACAGAAACTTGAACCCTAGACTAACAACTAATACATCATTGCACTCCATGGACACCAAATCCAATTACTTAACCACAAAGAGGCCCACTTCTGAATCCATGGTCCTAACTGAATCAACCCAGAAGGAAGTATCCAGCAGGCCCAATACATCACAATGGGACACTCCCTATGGCTGAGCAATACAAGGAACAGGCAATAGACAACCTGTATAATAACCAAACTAGAATGCAATAGAACCAATCAAGGAATTGCCAGAGTAGCAGTTAAGCCATTTTGCCTCCTTAAAAGCCCTCCCAAGTAAAACCCAGTGGGAAACCAAGGGAGGGAAAAAGAGTACAACAATGACTTAAACATTCCTTACCCCATCAGCAGCATCAAACATGATAATAACCAAAGCTGCATCAACACACTTACCATCATCTTGGAAACCTTCTTGCCACCATAAGAAGCTACAAACCTGGGCAAACAAAAGAGAACCAAAGACGAAACAAAAACAATGTAAGCTATACATCAGCTCACATAACCCCATCATAGAAAAAAAAACTACCTATCATCTAATTCCATATCAACCACACTATCACCCCTTCCCTTGGCTATAAGACCAGGAAGACTCCACACCTCAACAGCAATACTCACGTCCGAAGACAACTTAAGAGTTAAACCAAGGAGCTTCAACCTGATATTATTCACAATAATCTCAATAATAGCATCAGGCGGCCTAGATACTTTAGCAAACAATCTGGAATTCCTTTTCTGCCAAATATAATAAACGGACGCGCCTAACACCAATCTTTGAATCACGCTCCAAACAGACCTACTTGCTCTCCTACTATAAACAGCAGAGATAACTTCAGCCCAAGCGAATGAAACATTACTTATCCTTGCCATAGTCTTCAACCTGTCCCACACAAATCTGGAAAATTGACAGTTAAAAAATAAATGAGCATTAGTCTCCAAAACAGAATTGCACAGTGGACACATCACCATATCAATGTGAAACCATTTAGACAGACGATCCTGAGTCTTCAATCTTCCTCTCAAAGCTAACCAAAGGATAAAGGAGTGACGAGGAATGCATTGAGGATACCATACATGCTCATACCATAGAACTTTAGGGGCATCAATTCTGAGAGCCTTAGTTACTTCCTTAACACTAAAATCAGTAACAGCTGAAGACTTATTATACCACAAGGCTTTATCCTCACCATCATTGAGAACAGGGACAATAAAATCAAGAGAGCTCCTGTCTATTCTCTCCCAATCATGAGGTCAAATCCAAGAATTATCGACGACTCTATCAGCAACCTTATCCTTGGTATTGTAACCCCTAGACCTTTTAAGCGAATCAGCAATAACATTACTAAGTAAACCTTTCCAATGCCATTTGTCAACCCACAAAAAATAGTTGTTCCCATTACCAATTCTAACGGAAACAAAATCTCTAATTCTATCTCTGAACATCATAATATGTCTCCATGACCATGAAGAATGACTAGGAACCTCACAGTCCCAAACACTCTTACCCTTTAGCCTTTAGTAACCAACCCATTTAACCCATAAAGACTGTTTCCTACTAAACACATTCCACAAATGTTTGATCATAAGGCTATTATTCATATCCCTAGTTGACCGTAAACCAAGACCACCCTGACATTTAGGTTTACAAATATCCTTCCATGCAACACTCGTAAAGCCCTTTCTACCATCATGGAAACCCCACAGAAAGTTCTTCATAATCTTATCAATACTGTCACATATATGTTTGGGCAAAACAAACATTGATGCCCAATACACACCCAATGACGACAAAACAGAAGAGATTAACTGAAGTTTACCAGCATATGATAAGTACTTATTCTTCCAGCCGAGGATTCTGCACTTAATATTGTCGACCAATATCCTACAGTCCAAATTACGAAGCTTCCTAGTAATCATAGGAACTCCTAAGTATCTAATTGGTAATGTCCCTTCCTTGAAAGGTAAAGCAAGACCAATTATTTCCTTAATATCAGCCGACACATTATTGAAATAAGCCGTGCTCTTTTCCATACTAGGATACAAACCAGAGCACATGCTAAACTCATCGAGACCTCTTCTAAGAATGCTAGCTGAAAATTCATCAGCATGACAAAGCAGAAGTAAATCATCCGCAAAGCATAAATGGGTGAGACTTAACTCTTTGCAGCCCTTATGAAATTTAAAGCCCTTATCCGATCTCATATGTCTCTTAATCATAAGATTAAGGACTTCCATAACAAGTGTAAACAAATAAGGAGACATCAGGTCACCCTGTCTTAAACCTCTACCGCTTTTAAAAAACCCATGGACCTCCCCATTAATACAAAGAGAGAAGGACGCAGTAGTTAAACACACCATAATCCAATTAACCATAATATCATGGAAACCAAACCAGAATGGTCCTAAGGAAATTCCAGTTAAATATATCATAATCTTTCCTAACATCAACCTTAAAAGCACAATTCTTAGACCCAGTGGTTTTTTCATATCCAGCTATCAACTCTTGAGTAATTAAGATGTTATCACTAATGTGTCTGCCAGGAATGAACGCACATTGATTGCTATCAACAAGACTATCCAAACCCTCCTTAAGCCTATTAGTCAAAACTTTGCTAATACATTTGTAAACTACATTACAGCAAGCAATTGGACGAAAATCTGAAAATTTCCTAGAAACCTTAAGTTTAGGAATTAGAGATACCAAATTAGCATTAAGTTCCCCAAGAAGCCTTCCTGACGAGAAGAACTCTTTCACAGCATTACACACATCCAGGCCAACCACACTCCAAGCCTTTTTGAAAAACTTTGAAGTATACCCGTTTGGACCCGCAGCTTTATCATCCTTAATATCAAACATAGCAGTCTTCACTTCCTCATCTACAACTAGTCTAATCATAGATTGAGCAATAATCGAATCAAGCGATTTAGAGAACAGCCCATCAATATCTTTAATCTCAAAACAATCATCACTATTCTGGAAAAGATTTTTGTAATACTCCACAAACGGAGCATACACATCATTTCCATAAAACATGTTTCCTGCATCATCACAGACCACCTTAATTCTTCTTCTACTATTCTTCCCTCTAAGAAACTTATGAAAGTAAGCAGTATTAAGATCTCCTTCCCTTAACCACTCTATCTTAGTCTTTTGTCTAAGAACACGCTCTTTATCGACAACAGCATCATGATAAGCCTTGGAAAAAATCCTCTCTTCCTCTCTTAAACGTGGATTAAAAGGGTCTTCATCTAGACTATGCTGGACACTCTTAAGCTCAACCTTCAACGCCTTCACCTTATCAAAAACATTCCCATTTTCCCTGTTAAGCCTCCTCATAAATCTCTTCATATTCTTCAATCTTTTAACCAGAATAAACATAAAATACCCTCTAATATCAACAAACCAATTCTCCTTAACAGTAGCAAGAAACCCCTCCTTTTCAGCAAGAAAATTCATGAACCTAAAAGACCTAGGTTTAGAACTTCTCACTTCAGGAAAGCAAACCACAGCCGGACAGTGATCTGAAGATAAGTAAGGTAAAAAGTTAGCAAAACTTCTACTAAATTTATGAGGGAAGTTCTCATTACACATGACTCTGTCCAGCTTCTTTAGAATACCACTACTCGGGTCATTCCTCTTCTGTATCCATGTATAAAACATACCGTTACTACACAAGTCCTCAACTTCAAGCGTATGAACACAGTCTCTAAACTCATTCATACCCGCAACTCAAGAACTAAAACAGCTCTAACTTTCTTCAAACGATAGCATAACATTGAAATCTCCAAGTAACAACCAAGGAGAATCACCAATGTCGGCTTTATGTTCAACCAAATTCTTCCAAAGTAATTTCCTACTCTTCTCATAAATCTCACCATAAATGAAAGAAACAAAAAACTTACTCGGGTAGCACAAAAACATAACCTCAAAATGAATAACCTGATCTATATGAGAGATCAACCTAGCATTTATCACAGCCGGATCCCATCCACAGCAAGCCTACAACCTTTCTTGCTATCAACCGAATTTGACACCCACGTCCAATTACCAAATAACTCATTCAAAACATCATTAACCGATTTCTTCCTTAACCTAGACTCTATAACACCAAACATACAAAGATGATTCTCTTTAATCAGCTCTTTTACTTCCTTCTGTTTAAGGGCCGAATTAAGCCCTTGAACATTCCACGCAGCTTGGCTTCCTATCATGGGAAACTAGATGGATCAGATGCCGCACCCCCTTGCATTTCTGCCATAGACACATCATGAATATTGCTTGTTTCATCCTGAGACATAAAATCTGCAGTGGCATTAGGAACACCCTCTACATCATTATAATGTCCATTCATCTTATCATTATGTAAATTCTCAAGAGTATCATCATAGTACTCTATCATATCCTCAGACCACGTAGTTTTCAACTCATCAGTCAAAGGTTTTCCTGAGTACACAAATAAGTCCACTCTTAATTTATCCCTTTCCCACGCCAACATAACAACTTTATCTGACTCTTTCTTCACGGCTTGTTCATAAAACTTACCAAAGACTGTATTATTCTTTTTTCCACCACATTCATCTACAATCCTTTTCTTAGCAACCTTAGTAGCAGTTTCATGGAGGCCTTCCTTAATTGCAGCAATATTCTCTTGTATTTCGTCAATTCTATGTTGGATAATACTCTCCTGCGACTTTGGATCAACTCTCATACTATTACTCTTCTCCTCATAATACTTCAACTCTTCCGCAGACCATTTCTTCTTATCATCTTACGTCACAACAACACCCGTTTCAACAATAGCATCGATGAACTTCCTCTTTTTCTCACTTACTTCCTTATCTTCTTCACTAACTAGAACATCAAACCTATTACCTGTAGCCACCACTGAAGTCACATTAACACTCTTAGGATTTCCAATTGTAACCGATCCCTTTACAGCAGATGAAACAGCCTTCTTACTAACAACATTACTCTGCTTCTCCTTCTCCGCTTTAACTTCATTACCTATCTGCTTAACACCATCATTAGTTTGTACCACTTTTTGAACAGAAATCTCTTGCCTATTACCTAAACTGCCTCTACCACCATTACTCCCAGCACTACCTCTACCCCCATTATAAGATCCCCTACCTGCACCACTAAACCCTCCTCTGCTATAACCTTCTCTTCTGTTAACTACACTCCTCCATCTATCATTACTGTTATCATTAACATTAACATTGTTGGTTTTAACTGGTTTCATAGTGTTCACTTCAGCAGAAGTCACACCCCTAGCCTTCTTAACTTGACAACCTTTCAAAGTATGACCAAACACCTTACATTTCTCACAAACAGGAGGTTTCCAAGGATATTCTACCTCCAAAATCATAGAACAATCTAAACTCTTGTAATAAATTTCCACCTCAGTTAGTAACTCTTTTGATGAATCAACCTCAACTAACACTCTAGCAAAGCTAGCTCTCCCATATGTCTTTTCACACATTTCCGTTGTGATTCTATCCATAATAATAGGAACACCAAGCCTACTCGCAATGCGACTAATTCCATCATTGTTCCAAGCCTCTAAAGGAACATTGTATATCTTAGCCCATATTGGGACCTTAGTGACTTCTGGCTTAGACATACAAATGACAGGTTCCCATTTCTGAATAAAAAAGGGCTTATTCTCAACAAACCATGGACCATTCTCCAACACTGTTTGCATCCCATCCACCGAATTGAAGTTGCAAAAGTATAACCCACTATTATTCATCATAACATCACTAAATTGATATGGCCTCCGCATTCTCCTAAGGTTACCCAATAGCTCCCTATGAGACATCTGAAATCCTACAAAGTGTCCGATACTAGTCCTACTCCATTTAGTACTACCGTCTTCAACAACCGGATCCATATCAGCCACTTCCTTACCCTTTTTGTTTACCAAACCATCAATATACTTCAACTTGTTATTTCCACTAACTTTACCCCTGTTAAAGCATTAGCAAATGAAAACGGCTTTTTAGTACCACTCTCACTTTCCTTCATCTACATATCCTTTGATCCACTCCCTTCACCCACCTCAAAATTACTCACCGATTCAATACCCTTACTAGCACTCACACTAGTGACCTTAAACAAACCAGGCCTTTTCCCCCACCAAAACTAACCTTGACCGGGCTTTTAGGCTTACTACCATTCCCAACTTTTGGATTAAACACCGGATTTTCAGCAAAGGGCACAGGCATAGGAACTTCAATACCACCACTACTCACACCTTGATTATCCTTAACCTTAATATTAACATTACTTTTACCAGCAATATTATCCTTAACAGTATCATTACTAGGATTAATGGGTGATTTACTCACTAAATTCTCACTAACATCAGTTTTCACTCCATTAACACCACTCCCCTTATTATTCTCCTCACTTGGACCCCAAAACATCTCAGCATCCTCCCCTGAGTTTACTGAGACGTTTTTATCACCTTTCTCAACAACCACTTCATCAACAATCTCCATTTCTTCAACACTTCCAACCAAATCTCCAGACCTAGCACTAGACCTAGTACTAACCCCTTTCTTAACAACAATATTCTCTTGATGTTCTAAACAATCCTTATCAATATATTTCATAGTGTTACCTGTACTAGAATTCATACTCCTAGTCGTCTTCACCGGCTTTAGCTTCCCTGATTACTTATGTGGTGGAACAAAAGAACCCACCAGCGGTGGTCCAACAGAACCCACCGGAGGTGGTTCAACAGAACCAACCGGATTAGTCATAGAAGGAGTATGGGGATTAGACATGAATCATGGTTTAGAGAAGGATAAGGAAATGATGAAGGGTGATTTAGGTTTGGGAAAGAGGGTTAGTGAAACGGTATAGGCGAAAAAAGAACAGTGTAAAAACTTAATAAAATGAATTTAAAATGGATGATATGAATGATTTTGTGGAAAAATTTTATATCAAAATGTGTATAAAGAATAGGAGATTATGGATCTATAATAAAATTCATGATCCCATGGTTGGATCAAAAATTAATCAATGATTTCTTAATAAAATGCTTTAGTGTTTTTAGAGAGAAGTTTTTTGTTTAATGAATAAACTTGTATTTTACGTAAATGAGTTTATATTTTGTCGTAATCAAAAAGGGGGAGATTGTTAATGCAAAGTAATGCCTACATTCGTGTAAAAAGCACTTATTTTATTTATTAAAACTTAAAAATAACACGAAAAATTTAAAATTTTATTGAAAAATGAGAAAAACAATACGTTTGGACACGACAAAAGCAATAGCAAGCGATTATATCGATTGACTCCCCCATGCTAAAACCAAACACTGTCCTCAATGTTTCTTAGCTCAAGAGTAACACCCCCTTGCTAAAACACGAAGAGTCTAATGCAAAATCCTAGCATGAAAAGAGAACGCAAATCTATAAGCCGTTTATTAATTATGCCTCAAGATAAAACGTTAGTCGATAAAAATCAAGGGTAAAGAATGTGCCCCTTTTTGGCATTCAAAGAATGGAAGATCAAGTGGACCGGCAAAAACCAAACACGAGAGTCTTCAAACATTAGGGTCATACCTAAGATTCACAACACAACAAAACACGAGCACGAGCTTGAAAGATCAAGCCTTATTAGTGTTAGAAAATAGAAAGAAGATAGAATGTATGGGACTCCCCCACAAGGCACCTCGTTTTTGTTCACCGAGTCATGAGCTCGACTCGATCGCCGCATTCATTGGTCCTTAGGGAAAGTGGTAAAAACCGGCATATTGGAGTAAAAACCAACATAAACCATGATGCCGGGGTCAAAGATTACATCCTCGTTGTCGGATGAAAAACGACAAATCTCTAAAAAGAGATGGTGGTCACAACTAATGGTATGGATGTAGCATGCTCCCCGAGATAAACTCGCACCAAGATGATTAAAAAGTCTTTCAATTATTGCATCAGTGAAAGGCCGAGATTTCCCTAAATCAACGATTCCGGGGTCGAATACCTCGTCCTCGGTGGAGAAAGGAATAGACAACAAGGTGTCGTCCCCCCATGCTAATCCTAAATCATATGAAGCACATAGTAATGGTGGTATAAAAGTCTCAACCATAGTGGTTTCAACTTGCATGACTTTGTTGACCTTGTCACTCTTATGAATGTGAACAAAGGGGTCATGGTACTCAAAACGAGTCGCATGAAAAACCCGCACATTAAGATCAAAGCGAGTGGGAAGGATAATTGGAGCAAAAGTAATTTCTCCCTCCGGGTCAACATTATCATCATCATAAATCGGGTTATCGAACCAAGAGCCTTCATCACCGTCATTAGACTCTTCCTCAAATTCCGAAGGAATGTCTATATAAAGAAACTCATCAACCTCCTTCATAAGAAGATCATCATCACAAAGGTTGTGAGATGTAGGAGGTATGATGCTCTCAAAATCCTCTTGAAACAATGGATTATTGTTCATTGAAGCTTCAAAGAGAGGATTTGAGTAAGTCACGAAAGTATCGTCATTCTTGTCATCACAAGAAATATCCGACAAAGTATCAAGTGTATCACACTCGGATACAAGATCATCATTCTCTTTGAAGGTAATTCATTGGTGAATTCCTCGAGAATGGTAGGTAAAACACAAGAATCACGCTCGATCTCGAGATCGGAAACGTCTTCACTTCCCCGTGGAAGTGGATCAATGATAGCAAAAAGTTCATCGATGAACTTATCACATGAATAGTCACTAACCTTACTCGGTGTGAAGTTAGGAATCAAAGGCTCTTCAATTGAAGATTGTGCCTTAGGAACATCAACATGATCATTAGAAGAGAGTGAAAATGAGTCCATTTTCAAAGATTGTTCAATTAGAGCAATATCACTCTCGGGATCAAAATTATCATTAACAAACTCACTAGCATCAAATGGCTCACTTAAGTAATCATCAATTTATTTTTCAATCTTAGCACTATCATCCTCGTGTGGAGTGAATGTAGATGAGGAAAGGTTACAACATGTTTCAACAAAGCAAGCTTCTTCATTTGAATTTAACTTTTTACTTTCACAAAATGAAGTTTCCAAAATTGGAAAAACACCTTTATCAAAAAGAGCTTTCTTATTACTTTCAATTGTTTCAACAAGTTTTACACTTTCAACTTTCTTAGGAGCAAGTCTTGGAATCTTTTCCGGTTTAAAAACAATGCTTTTATCTCCATAAAACAATTTAATTTCCTCTTTCCTCATATCAACTTGAATTTGAGCCGTGCACAAAAATGGTCGTCCTAAAATAATAGGCACACGAGGATTGGTCTCATAATCAACTATAGCAAAATCGGCTAAGTACAAGAAATTCCCCACTTTCATAATGACATTTTCCGCTATACCAACCGGTCGAGTGGTGGTTCCATTAGCAAGATCAATGATCATACGAGTGGTACTAAGTGGTGCATAGTCAATAGTCTTCCAAAGGGCTAGGGGCATTATGTTAATGCTAGCTCCTAGATCGGCTAGGCCTTTGCAAACCCCAAGCTCATTGAAAACACAAGGTATCAAGAATTGACCCAGATCTTTATACTTCTCGGGAAAGAAATCAAATAAAACAGAGGTACTAATCACATTCAAAGTAGCCTTAGTGACTTCTAGAAAAGTTTCCTTAGGTGGAGGCTTAAACTCAATCACTTCAACTTCATCTAAATTTTCACAATCATCATAAACGGCAATGGCCTTAAGCTCTCCCTTCGGGTTTGGAATGGTGTTACTAGGTAAGCAACCCAAAGAAGTAGATGGTTTAGACATAAATCCCTCAAACATCGAAAGCAATTTATTTTGACCTTGTTCCAAACTTTGTTGCATACGATTATGACTTTGCTCTAATCTTTGCTCAAAACGGGTTTGGTTTTGTTCAAGTCTTTGTTGATTAAGCTCAATCTTATTGTTTTGCCCTTTAATCGTATTTTGAAACTCATTTTTCAAAGTTGCCATTTTTCCTTGAATGTTGTTTTGAAAAGCTTTTAAATTTGCCTCATTCGATTTATTGTAGCTTGACAAATCATTTTGGTTATTGCTTTGAAAACCTTGATTGTTTTGATTAGCATTAAACCCATTTCCTTGATTGAAATTCCCTTGGTTACCACGGTTAAAATTATTCCCATTGTTTCCATTGTTGTACCTATTTTGAACCGGTGGAAAACCCGGTGGAGCAACATGATTTTGACGAGGAACTTGACCGTTAGATCCATAAGTTCCCATCGCGGCAAAAGCACTAGCTTGATCAAACCCCGTGTTTAAACAAGCATAATTAGGATGTGCTCCACCACATGATACACAAACATTCTCAACCATATTAATGGATCCATGAGGATTCTTCCTAATCTCACTCAGCAAAGTCGCAAATCCACTATCAATCTTAGAGTCCAGTCTAGCAATCTCGGGATTCACATTGGAAACAACCGGTGTGTTTCGTGAATATTGTGCTCTAGACTTATCCTCAATTATTCTCCACGCATCTCTCGGAGTTTTTCTTAAAAGATTACCACCCGCGGCGGCATTTAAAGAATCTTTGTTGTCCCACGTATTTGTGATGATTAAGCAATGAATAAAGAAAGAAAATAGATGAAGAAGAGATGAATTCCTAGAGAGAGAAAGTAGTGAGAGAAAGTAGAGAGAAGGAGAGGATTAACTTGGTGAGATTAGATTAGAAAAGAAGTTGTTACAAATAACCATCCCCCCTCCTAACATGCTAGGAGAGTAGTATATATAGTCCACCCACATGCGGGCTTTAATGGACTATATATTGGGCCGGGCTTGTCTTTTGGACTTTAATTAGTTTAAATCCAAGCCCGTGAACCACGACTAAATAACTACTTATTACAACGTTCTAATAAATATTAAAATAGAAACCTATGACCGAACATTCTTGTTTGACTCAATATTTTGAGGCTAACAATCTTGTTCAATCATATTAAGCCCATTATAAAAAGTATTTATTTGATGCAATTCCGAGAAACCGTGGTGTGGACATTGTCTCAACAAATCTTTAAATCTCTCCCAAGCTACCCCAAACGATTCATGCACTTTTTGTTCAAATCTCGTGATCTCATTCTTAAAGTGTGTTGTCTTAGATGGTGGAAAGAAATAATTCATGAACTTAGACACTAAATCATCCCATGTTAAGATCGAACCCGGTGGTTCTTTCTCATACCAAAGCTTAGCATTACCCTCGAGCGAGTACGGAAAAAGCATGAGCTTAATCACGTCATTCGGCACATCTCTAAACTTGAGAGTCGAGGTAATTCGATTAAAATTCCGTATGTGAGAATGCGGGCTACCGGTCTCATTACCACGAAATTGGTCGGCACGAATGAGCGTTAAAAGACCCGTCTTAATCTCAAAATGATCCTCCAAAATAGCCGGCACAACGATTGCTTCCCCATACCCTTCGGTGGGTGCACGGAGCAATTCCTCCATTGTTCGGTTATCGGCCATCTCTACAACAATAGGTGGAAGCTCGGGTTCCACTATTCGTTGTTGACGATTTCTATTTCTACGAGGAATATTTTCAAGCCTATTAAAATCAATCACAAGATGAGAAGAACGTAATTGCATACACTATAAAGACGAGAATTTAGAGGATTGAAGAAAAGAATTTAGACAAGAAGAAGAATATTTTTGGTATTTTATTTGGTATTGCTCAATCAATAATGATTGATAAAAAACAAGGAATAAGGATAACTACTATGGAAGTAAATTACCCTTGGTCGACTTTGAAACGATAGGTGAAAACCTAAACGTCTCGAGGTTCAATAAGTAAACTACAAAAATAAGATTTATTACTACTTGAGTCGGCAAACCAATAATAGGTTGTCCCTCTCAATATACGCACAAGCAAGCGGGGAAACGAGGTGGCACAAAGCACTTAAAAACCTTTTTCCTTAGACGGATTTTTATAGCACATCGCCTTATACCCACCTTATAGTTTGTATAAATCGAGTTCAAACTTCTTATTAGTATTTATCTATTTTGCCTTTTATTTTTTTTGTTTTGGATTCGACTACAATAGCTAGGTGATGAAATCCCAACTAAGGCCTTATTTGAAAAGTATGAAAATTTATTGTTCTACGTAATACAATATATTATTCACAAAAAACGAGAAAAACGATACATACTATATAATAACAAAACTTTCCGAGGACGGAAAGGGTCTTCAAATCAACGATCAACAATTCTCCACAAAGACGAATCGTAGACAAGATCCCTGGCAGCGGCGCCAAAATTTTTGATGTGTCGTGGATAGTATAGGTGATAATTAAGATTACGTTATAGGTTAAATTAGAAAATTACCTTTAGGAAAAAGTAATAGACTAATATTACCAATGACGAATTCAATTAAACACGTGATGAACCAAGTTCGTTGTACACGAAGATTGAGTGAATTTGAGACGTTTTGCTTTGATTTGGACAATCGATTTGAATTGGTTTTCGGGTTTTAAAACTAAAAGTAAAATCTACCAATTTTAAACTATTTAAAGTTATCCTAAAGTGCATGAATCGTAAACCCCGCTATATTTAATTCTAAAAACACAATTACTTAAAAATTAAAAATTATTTAAAATTTAAACTAAATAATATTCTATAAAAAATTAATCTATTTAATAAAAATAACTTTTAAACTATTTTAAAAATCTAATTAAACTTTTTATTTTTTAAACAAATTTACTTTATTAAAAATTACTTAAAACAAATCTATTTAAAAACTATTTTTTTTATTTAAATCTAATATTATACAAAAAATCTAATTAATTAAAAATAAACCAATTAAACTATTTAAATTTAATAAAAACATTTTTTTTATTTATTTTATTTTTAAATTTATCATTATTCTAAAAACTCAGAACTTTGTATAATAAAATTCTTTATTAAAACTAAACAACTAAAAGAAAACGTAAATCAAATTAAAAACGTTTATAAAATCTAAGTCTCCCAATTACAAGTTTTCTATATAAGTCAAATGCAAGACAATTAAATCAAAAGAGCATAGAGCTCAGGTGGCTATCACGCTTGGTTGTGAACCTGGGGGGTCTCGAGTTCGAGCCCCATTAGTGACATATTTTTGGAAAATTTTTTTTTGGATAGTTAAGATAACCAGTCACAGGAGGTGATAATTGATATTGAATATTTGGGACTGATAAGGATATCAGTCTGAGAAATAACAGTTTAAAAGAATCTGTTAAGACCAAATAAAAACAATCTAGCAGCAAAGGATTAAGCTAAATAAAATTCGAACAGTCCAAATACAAATAAGCAGAAAGAGATTGCAATTACAGCTAATAAAAAGGCATTCAGGCTACAACAGCTGGAAACTAACATATAAAAACAATCACACCATCATGAAAGAACTTAACAGCAGCCTTATGTTTTCTCAAACTCTAATCTTATTAAGCAGCCAAGTCAAACTTAAAACAAGCATTCCTACAATCCGAATAACAGCAAAATAATAGCAAGTATTGTAAAGCCCTACCAATCCTCTATCAGCATATGGATTCAACAGTCATCAAATAATCTAGCAGATTATCCATCCAAACAGATTAAACAATAACAGTCAATCAGCTATCATAGACATAACATAACCCAAGAGTAGTTCAAACTTAAATCAGCAACAAAAATAATGTAGCATAAATATTCATATCAGTAACATATCATTCATCAAAAATAGAACTACGATTATACAAGATATCAGCGAATCCAGTTCAAAAGTTGCAGATTAACCAAATAGGCATAAAACTGTATTAAACTAACTAAAACTACAATCCAATTCCAAAAAACCAGATAACTCAAGATAGCCTATCAGTTAAAACTAACAATCTCTAAACAAAATTAATCCTCAATCCAAACATTATCAGATTCATTAGCAATCGCAAATTAACTTAAAACAAGCATAAACAAATACGCATTATCTACTCAAACATCTAAAACATGTTAACAGTTAAACACAATTTAATCTAAAAAATTCGTAAAATAAAAGAGAGGAGCACCTTTTGGGATAACCTTTGAGCAGTAAGTTGTGATGAACAACCTATGAACCGAAACTACACCTCAATCCACCATTAAAACGAACCAACAAACACCATCGAATCATATATCTCGAACCAAGCTAATTTGATTTTAAGTTTCTTCCAGTGGGGAAAAAACTTATCCAGTTCTTTACTTTTAATATTAAATTTTAACTATTAACTAGCTTAAATCTAACATCACAAACATTATTATGTGAAACAGTACTAAAAATTAATTTGTATATCACTTTAATCAATAATAAGAACAAGACACGAATTAAAATAAAACCACTAAACTTTCATTAATTCTCTAGAAATAATACAAAGCTTGATAAAAAAGAAATACAAGATTTAACCCTAGAACTATTTCTACAGAATAACTTTAAAGTAAAAAAAGGATAAAAATTACAAGTAAATTAGGGGTTTTTATAGCCATCCCAAGGGCTTTGCTGAGCGAATATCTGAATCTTCAAAGGAATATCCCGTTTTCTTTTAAGCCTTTGGATCTTCATTCTCTTTCCTCTTTGTTGATCGGATGGTTGAGAGAACACACACTAGCACACGGATTGCCAACGTGGCATCCGTGTGTTAGTTGTGTTTCTTTTGAGCCCTCTGATTGGTGGAATGTGGAATTTGACGTGTTTCTTCCAATTGTTTTATGCCATGTAGCATTTGCTAGCCATCTCTTCTCTCCCTTAAAACATGGGGGTTTTATTCCCACACACGTGAATTAAATGTGTGAATAAAAAGCCCCAAATAATATGGCCAATTTATTATCTAGGGTTTTGAGAACAGTAACTTAAAGTTACTGGTTTTGGTGGGAATGGGAAGATGATAGTAACATAGGGTGTATCGCCATTATTTAATAATGACCGTGTGGGTGAAAACAACATGTGGTGATATAAATGAGTGGGTGAGGAACGGTTAAATGAATAGACGTGTGAGTTGTAACGTGTATAAACACGTTTAATGTAAATGAGTTAAAAACTCTTAAAGTATTTTGTGAATATACAAAACCCTAAAAGCCAATTTACTTCATTCGTTACCTTTCCATTTGGGCTTGGGCCTCATTGGTTCTCATCCGTATATAACATTGAAAATGGGTTTCCAAAAATAAGCTTTTGTTATGGAAGTAAATAAGAATGGGTTTTTAAGCCCATTTTCCCAATGTGGGACCCACTTGGCCCATAAACTTGACAAATGGTGAAATCCGCTAAAGTTGAGCTCGAAAATTGGCTTTGTTGATCTTTATCTTCAAACTCGTGTCGGTTATTGCCGTTTTTCGCGAACTTGGTACCTACACACATCAAAACAACAAAACAACATATACAAGGAATTTTTGATACATTTCGTTCATAATTTCATTGTTTTAAGATACAAATGATATGAGTAATTTAGCTCATATCAGTCCTCCAGCGATATTTGTGAAGTATGTACTGCTGCTTGATCCACTAGCGGTATTATGAAAATAAGTACCGTTGTTTCCATCTGACACAAAAGCCAAGTTAGACTTTGTAGTAGTCGCTGCCTTAGTCACTTCAATACATTTCACATCCATCTCATATGCTCTAAGATTTTTGTAAAGATGATCAAAAGGAATTGTTTCCAGATCATCTCTTGTGATGAAGTGCATATCCATTGCTTTCCACTCTGGTGGAACACTTCTTAAGAATTTTAAATTAGCTTCTTCATTAGGAATTACTTATCCATAAACTACCAATTGAATAAGCAACTTACTGAACCTTCCATAGCCACCATGTATTCCCTCTATACTGGAAATTGAGAAGTTATCAAATTCTTGCTTAAGAACAATCTTCTTTATCTTCTTAGATTTGTCATTACCCCCAAATCTAAGTTTTATAGCATCCCAAATAGCTTTAGCATCCTTATAATGATGAAATCTTGGTACGATGTCTTCTGAAAGAGCCATAGCCAAAGCAGTTTTGGCTTTTCTCTCTCTCTGATCTCTGCTTGTACCTCCTCAGCAGTCACAGCAGGTCGAGCATAGCATGTACCGTCTGGCAACCAGTGTAGCTTCTTAGGTGTATTCCCATTCATGATAACTTGCCACACAGTGTAATCTGTGTGATTCAAGTAATGTTACATCTACATAGCCCATGTCTCATAATTGTCACCTTTGAGAACTGGGAGTTTAACAGCAGATAGAGTATGAGAAGGTGTTGTGGTTGTAGAGGTAGCTACAGCATTCACGGCTTGAACACCTTCTACTGGTGCAGGATGCACAACATGTGGTTGTCCCTGTGGTATAGGATCAGGGTTCTGAACATCATCCAAGTGAGCATCATCACCTTCTGGCTGAGACATTGAGTTTTGGTGTGTGTGGAGTGTTTGGGGTCTTGTTCTTCTTTTTCAGAGTTTCTCAACAAGCTCGGATACCACTTGTTGATCCCTTTGATTGGATCTATATTCTGTTAAGAACTAGTATAATAGTTTGTAATCAAACTAAAACACTTTGAGAACTCTTACTCACACTAAATAAGTTATGCGGAATCTAACTTATAAAGCACAGAAGAACAAAATTACTTTTAACTATTCGATTCTCTTATTAATCGACTTGAATGAGGTACATGAATGACATTGTACCTATGTTCCTTTTATAGAGTAAGGAACCCTAGAAACCTTAGAATATTCAATAAAGATAACTATATCACAGACATATATTATCAATATTCTAACTATTTAAGTATATCACATAAGATATACTCTAACTATAACTATGACATATCTTATACAAAGATATATTCGTCCTAATCAATATAGCAGTACTTACTTTATAAGTAGCAGTACTTACTATGTACCGCGTTAACACTAACGGTACTTGCATAATACTAACAGTACTTAAATTATACTGACGGTACTTGACACTTAACAAATAATTCCCAACATATTATATATCACACATTCTTTTCCAAGTCGTTTTTAAGGTGGATCAGTAAGAATAAACAAAGAAGTTGCTGATATATACATTGAATTTATACGGGATATGGGTAATGCATGTTGTTCATTAGATCAAGATGCTAGGTATTTATCTTAACATCATTCTTAATTTATTTATTGTCACTGATTTTGATAATATGTCATAGCAACTCCATTTTTACTGATTGTAAGTTATACAATAATTAAGGCTGTAGCGCACTTCCTGAGCTCAAGAAGAAAACATCTTTAAATCTAAGAAAAAAGATCTCAACTGCAAAGGTGAAGTATGAAAAGCATGTTGCTAAACTGAGTTTGTTGATAACAACCCTATTGTTGATAAGTCTGTAGTTATACCTAAAGATAAGAAACCATTAATATGATGTGCCAAGGAAGTCGATATCAGTCATGAAACAGGGGTAAGTAGTCACGCAGAGCCTTTGTCCATGGAAATTTCTCATCCTATCGCGATAAGACTCCACTAGCTGCTACATGATGTTCAAGGTTTTAAAGCTTATCAACTCAGCGGGTTCAATAAAAGATGCATGAATGTATACGAAACCCGCCACCAATCAACAAGACTTACTAGCAGGTATCTTATAATGCCTCTTGAAACTAAAAATTGCTCGTGAAACACTATGCATCCACACTATTTTAGTAACTTAAATCCACTGTTACATTTTCCAAAACTATGTATGGTTGGTTCTATGGTTTAGACAAATTGCTTTCACTCTAATTAGTTACTGTCTTAGAGGTGTAGAATTGGCGCAAATAATTACATTTTGTATATAGTGATACGGGAAGCCGTAAATGAAAGGTTTACGACTCGTGTTTGGATTCTTATTCTTCTCGCTGGTTTGGACTTTCGAAGAAGAGTATGGTCACTTTACAATCCTAAAACTGGATCTGCTTTTGGGAGGACTTCAGGTTCTGCACTCTATAGTCTTATGTATATAAAATATTCTTCCATTACAAATATTTTGAGTGTTGTTAAACCAGTTATTTTATAATCTTTGTAGACATGAAAGAAGGGTCTTGGTCGTTAGGTGGCGGGTGGAATAACTATCTTTAGAGAGGAGAGTTACCATCAGCCTCTTGGATTGATGAAGTTACACCTCATCATCCTGTACGATAAACAAAGTGTTGATTATATAAAATTTGAAAATCAATTTGGCACAAATCTCTATGATCTTTGACACCAACATATGCCTGTTTGGCTTACAAGGATCAACGATCAAATAAGCTTGGCTAACTCTCTTACTTTGAAGATAACCGGAGCCACCAGTAGTATGCAAGATCCAGTTGGTGGGACCGTTGGCAAGAATGCAGATGGAGGTAATTTTCTATTAATTACGGTTAACTTCAGGTTTGATATTTTTTTATCTATTTGTATCATAAATTTGGGGTATACACGTAGGTTGCATGTGTAGAATAAGATCATAGGGGAATATTAGGGAGCACGATTTTTTAAATATTAGCTTAAACGCTTTGTTTTGCTATTTAATGTTGTTTCAAGGTTATCCGTGCAAGCAATTTTCATCTCATCGGCTTCTTAGTGCATTTAAGAATCGTTTCGGCTACACTAATGAGGTAGGCTCGCTAATCTATGAATCTGTTGAAATTTTTATTGTGCAATCAAAATATGCCCTACTGATCCGAATAAACGATATTATTATTTGACCCGTTACACATAAATTATAAATCCATAAGTCAGTCTCTTCATTTCAGAAAGAACTCACATGGTAAACCTAAGGTTAGCTATTGTTCTTATTGTTGGTTAATTAAAGCATATTGGCTAAATCAAATTTATTCATTAAATCTCACAATTATACCTTTGTACAGGTGGATTGGGCACACAATAATGATACCGCTTCATTTTAATCCGTCCCACACGTCATTTCTGATAGGGTTGGCTGCTATACTTTGTTCTTTCCTAAATTTGACCATTTAATAGGGTCCCAAACCATCTGTCTAATAACTAAATTTTGAAATGATTGTTGAGGCGGTTGGTAGTAAAGAATGTTATGATGAAATCAGTACTTATTTGTGAGCATCTGCAGCGTTCCTTATTTAGGATAAAATTAAGCCAAAGTGGAAACAAAGGTAATCTCAAACACATTAATCTAGAGTGGGATATCGAGCCATGTTATGTGTAAGTGATCCATGATGAATTGTGATCGAGCTACACCAATTTAATAGGGAGCTTTCTGAGATTTTTTGGGTTATTTGTCAGGAGTGTTTATGTTCTCAAATTGTGCACCTTTACTTTCAGATCGGATGAAGAGCTGAGATTTCAGTAGCTTGTAAGATTTAATTTCTTCATATGTTCGAGCGTTACTTGGTTTTTAATCGAGTTCAACTAAATAAGAATGTGTTGCCTTTTTAAGCCTGCTAACAAGCTCGGGCTCTTCATTTCCAGTAGGTATATCACTTTTGAGCTTTCTTTAATATATTATTTTTGTATATTTTGCAAGATTAAAAAGTAGTAATACATCTGATCATTGTGGATTTGATAACAAAGACAGTTGGTGATCATATGTTTCCTTATTTCTAATATGCATATGTGATACCCTATGGGTCATATTTCTATATTAATCATTAGTCTAATTGTATTATAATGTGTGAAAACTAAAGTTCAACCCTACTGAAATAAGAAGTGATTGTTGAAATATAAGTGGAACTTATCAAACCTTATTTTATATCTAATGTCTCGTGCATAACATGCGACTGATCTGTGTAGAGCTGATAAGTACGCCCTCGATTCTTAGTAAAAATATGCACAAACCTCGATTGTACATTAAGTTAGACTTTAGAATACCACTTGACCTACTTGATCTTAGTGTATACAAGTAATAGCTCATTCTATCCAAATTTTTTATTAGTGGCATTTCTGTAATTAAATTTACACACTTTTTCAAAGCTGACTTATGCTCCATAAAACTTCACATTTTCAATACACCCTCGAAACAAGAACAACCTCGTCAGCATCCATGAAAGGCGTCATTTTTAGTACTTGCTTAGTGGTTATATTCCTATGGTCCTCATGTCCATAGGACATTATGTGGATAATAATTCGTTTTGACTATATGTGGAAATTTCAACATCTTTAATTTCATTTGGGTTAAGTTAAACGTGTCAAATGTATCAAATGGGTCAAAGTAGCTAAAGTGGGAACGGGCCAAATAGATTCAAAGTTAAGTTATTACTGTAAAGTAACAGTCTTTGTATTTTAGTGTTTTTAAGAATCATTTAGATCGACAAAAAATGTTACCTATTCGTCTCTACAAGTACAACACTTGATGTAACACCCCACTTGGATAAGTGGACCGTTACGTGTATTTATGGCGTGTCATCAAAGCATAAGGTAAATGTCCTAAAACATTAACTGACCATAAAGGAAATACCGGAATCAAACATCGACAATCCAAACATAAGCCCAAAACATGAAAAGTAAAATACTGAAGGAAAGGACTAAACAATGTCCAAATAAGCAGAATAATGTAAGTACATAAAGTAAGAAGTCTGGATAGCTTCCATCCAAATGCACATGCTCTCAGAATCCTAAGAGCATCCTGGTGTACCTGCCGTTAGAACATGAAAGGGAACTACGGCTGAGCATAACGCTCAGTGAACGGATATAAAGCATGATAAGGAATTACTGAAATGAAACAGATGATGAAATACTGGAGCTGTAAGTCTGATAAGTAAAGTTGCATCGGAAATCTGTGTATAATCTGTAAAGTCTGATTTATAAATAATAAAGCTGAACTGTTATCTGTTAAATCTGAAAACATGCATTTACTGTATTTTTAATTGCTAGAGCTTATATAGGTCATGTGTTGTAACAACGGTGCATGAATAACTAGAGGGGTGACCTCGTCATTCTGTAGAGGGGTGACCTCTAAATAACTGTAGAGGGGTGACCTCTAAATACTGTGCTGGGTGGAGGGATCAGCTCCAATGTGAAGGATGTAGAGCACACACCACATTCACCCTAATAACTTGTAAACTGATAAGCCTATGATGCATCCATACGCCCCACTAAACATACACATAAAAATGGCCAAACTGAACATGAGTGGGACGATGGAGGATATCACTCTCCTGCATGTGAGTCGCGACACCGGTGCCTCTAGTGCCATGGTTACGGTACCTTCGTAACTAGTACATAAACTGGTCATGCTTGTATATAATGCTCAGGCAATTCATTTAGTTATTAACATGATTACTGATAATCTTAATCATATACTGGGGAAAACATTTGGCTGCAGACGGGGAATCTTAATCATGCATAGAAAGGAAGTCCTTATTGAAAGGACGGAAAGTCCGTACCTCTAGTCCAGTAACCGATTGAATGGAAGACTGAACAAATACTACTCGGGCTTTCACGGAAGCTACAATAATAATAGACGTGAATAAGTTACCTGATTATTATTTAATTTACTGTTCTTATTTTTCTCATTTGCTTATTTTATTTCTGACGTTCTGCACGTATTTTACTAACAAATATTCTCTTTAATTATAATTCACTCTTATATATTAACGTCCTACTATTGTTACGATATAAACGTATTTTGACGTTAATTAAAATACTATAATAAGTAACTTGTTAAAATGTAAGGTTTCTAGTTAGCAAGTTTCTAAAACAATTTAATTTGTATAATAAAATTATACCCTTTTAAAAATATTACAAATCTATTATAATTTAATTTATTTAAAACAGTACAATTAGAACATTTATAAAAGTATAAGTAATATAAAGGTATAATTTAAAATCTTTTTATTTTTATTTTTATACAATGCCCCGAGCCTACTGAGACACCACCTTCTCGGTCGCACTAAAACGATTAAACCAAATATATAAAATTCGGCTTACTGGAATTAGCGACAGAATTTTCTGTCGTTAAAAAGTTGTGACTAAACTGTCCCAAATCCTGTCAGGAAAACTGCGACAACTAAAACTGTCGCTAATTCTGATTTTAAGTCACTAATTCTTGTCCAATACTTTCCCACTGATCCTATACTCTGTTCCCACCATTTTAATAAAGTTTCCCACTGATTTTACAAAACCAAACACCCCCTTTTCTGATGACAGACCTAAACGCCCCCTTGTTGGTTCCCACATGTTTAAAGACCCAAACACCCCTGCTTTTCTTTTCTGTTTTTCCGCCGACATCCACAAGACCACCACCCCCTGGTGGTTTGTGGTTCCCACCGATTACAAGCCCAAACACCCCGTTGCTGAAATCCACGTCTCCCCTGGTGGTTTTTGAGGTCTCGACTGACAGCATAAGACCAACACCGAGAGTCTAAGACTCTCGGTTTCCTTCAAGTCTGAGCACCCAACGAACCCTCCATGGTTTGCATTTGTGAATCATGAAAAATTAAACGGATAAAACAAGATAAATGTTACCTTGATTTGTGCGACAGTGAATTAGAAATACACGGCATCAATCAAACCAAAAATGTTTTCTATTTTCTTGTTGTTTGTTCGTCAGCAGGAAGAGAGGAGGACGACGACTTTCTTTCTTCTTTTTTTTTGGCGGCATAAACCCTAGCAGCCTCAGCGTATGTTTTTTTTTTAATATTTGTTTGGACAAAAGGGGGGCTTACCCCGTGTTTTCTTTTGTGCTCATGGGCTTGAGCCCAACATCTTTCTTTTCTTTTTTTATAAGCCGGCCCAAAACCCCTTTTTTATAACTTAAATTAATCCACGTACCTTCGTATTAATTTTAGTTTCTGAACGTAACTATCTTTGTGTTAACATATACACTTTCGCAATAATTATTTTCCTGAATACTTGTATAAAGTTTTTATTAATTAAACTGCGTATTTAATATTTCGAATATCAAAATACGGGTTTTACAATTCTTCCCCTCTAAAAAAATAATTCGTCCCCGAATTAAGGATACAACTATAAGGATACAACTATACCGGGTTTTATAATTCTTCCCCTCTAAAAATAGAAATTCGTCCTCGAATTAACGGTAATTAAGCTGGTGAAGCTTATAAAAACTGAAAGGACATATAAGCTAAAAGGACATGAAAGCTAAAGAGGCATAAGAGCTGAAAGGTCATTCGTCTCCGATTTAGAACATAATGTCACTGAAAGGGTATAAACATGGCATAACTGAACTAAATATGCAACGTGACATGACTGAAAGAATTTAACTGGATTTATTGAAGGAAAAGGATGAGAGGTCTGAATGGACTCCTCCGTTTCGATTAGCTTCCCGCTCGAAACGATTCCTTCAAAGGTCTAAACATAATTAAAATCTTGGTCCTGATGACCATGACCTGATGAATACTGAATAGTTCTTGGTTCCATACTTAAGATGGATTTTCTGAATCTGAAAGAATGAACAAGCTATAGCATGTGGATACATGAAACGGTACATATAAATATCCTGAAAGATAACATTTACATATCTGAGCAAGCTGCTGAAAACATATAAGGGCGACTACGTTAACAATTTCGAACGTACTACGTGAGCAATTGTGAACGTAGTTCATAATTATATGAGGAACGCTGGCATGGAATATATCATGAATGTGATACGTGAATCATACTGTGAACGTGGTACTAGAACATATCATGAACGCATGCTGACTGAGGAATGAATGCCAAAAGATATGGCTGAGATGTGAAACGTCTGCCTGGTTATGGAATAGATGTGCTATACTTGGGTCTGGTTTCTCAAGCTCCCTGTAACCGTATTCGGAAATAAGCTGTGAAACGTGTATCGCGGAATGGAACACGTACTTGAACGTGAACAATGTTATGAACGCGAACATGAGCTTAAATCCTGAGATAGCATAAAAACATGAACTGAAAAAACATCATACTGCGAATGAGACGTAAACGTGAAAGTGAAAATAAACATGAACGTAAAGTGAACGTAAACATACACATGATCGTGAACATGAATTCTGTCTGATATGATGATCGATGGAATGCGTCGAAATCATACGATTTACTACTAAATTTTCTGGAGGTCCGCTATTGCGTAATCCTTCCGGAAGAAAGGAAACGCGTAGGTTGATTACATGGTTGACGATAACTTATATAGTATCATACTTTCTTTGAGCATGTGGTAGCTGATATCAATTTCATGGAATTTCATCTCATTTCTGCTCAGAAATTACTAAGGATCATAATAACTTGCTAACGTAACGGTGTTTTGTCTTAAACCTGCGGTATATCAGGCATCTAGATATTAACATAGCTGCATCAATGTGTGATACTGCTTCCATCAAAATTCTACTTGAGATCATAGGATATTCTGGTGAAAATCTGGTTGGATAGTCATGGAAGAATTTTTAGTGAGAACTGTCAGCAATTTCTGCGGTAGCAGTTAATTGAGTTCTAAAAAATGTGTGTACTTCGTTCACAGGCGTCGGTCGGGACCATCAGGTGATGGCCTTCACCTGCGCATGATTGTTTAAAATTTCTTTCTACTGAAATATGGTGGCTCAGAAATGCCACTTTGTTCAAGTGAGATTTATATCTTGAAAGTTTTGTATAAAAATAACTCCTATTGAAGATTATGTACAACTGTGAGAAGATAGTCTCGTGTTCTTCTGTAGCATTAGGCAGATCAGACTGCGATCAATGAATATACTGATGATATTGCCTGAGAGTCATGAAAAAAAAATTATTCATAATTTCATAACATAGCTGGAGCATTAGGGAGCTCAGAAGTATAAAATCAATTTTTTTTAGAGAGACTGTAATATGAGCAACAACAGTCTGGAAACGTCATGTTCTTTCTCTCACCACTGATGGTAGCATGATCGGAAATTTGTTCTAGAAAATGTTTAAGACATCGTAGTAGGTCAGATAAACCTGCTATTTATGAAATGAACATTGATTAAGAATGGTGATCTTGTAAAAAAAATTTAGTGGTCGATACATGATCTCATGATACCGGCCTTCTTCCTGATAGACATAAACGGTGCACTTCCTAGTGGTGCGATGGGGAGAATAAGGCCTCGCTCCGGTAACTTTTGCAGCAAATGATGCAACTCTTTTGACTTAGCTGAAGCCCTGAAATAAAGAGTTTTGGAACAAGTTCTATTCTTGAGACAAGCTTGATGTTAAATTCTACCTCATGGTTAGGAAGGAATTTTTTTGGAAACTTTCTGAAATTATATCTGAGCACTCTGAAATGATATGCTGATTATGAATTTTAAGGAATCTCAGAAGTGAATTTATAACTGGTAGCTAAAAGTCTTTGTAGCTATGGACTGGTAAGTCACACGCTTGTAAGGCAGAAATAAATTGTACTGATTTTTCTGGCAGAAAGTATAATGATTATATTTGGGATTTAGTAAGACGGATCTCGTCGTTAACTGAAAATAAGACTTTAATAAATATGGTGATACTGTTGAGTCCTTTCTGGCTGTGAGACAGGTAACTACCTGATTTGTGATAAAGCTGACATAGGAATACGTGAAGTGAACCTGGCGACTTTTCACTGAATGTGTTCGTCTGTAACCTCACAAAATGAATACTATGTGTTTAACCTGAATAATACTCTAGTGGTGGTGATTGAACTTTTAATGATCTGATTCATGCGTGGTATAATAGAACGGGTATACCCCTTTCTGAAAGCTACCCTAAATTACTGAGGGTCTCGCTTGGAAACATACTGGAGTTAGGAGTTCTGACTCGTACTCGGAGAAGATATTCGTATGACGTGTATCACGACTGGTGTCCTAGTGTCTTTTGAAACGATACTTGAGAACTACGTCTTGACTGTTGTCTGGACATGTATTTTAATGGATGAACCTGGGCAAGGCGGAAAATTTTTTTTGGTAACTGTTAGGATTGGCGGACCGGTTAGACTACTGACCTCTTGTATTTCTGGTCACGTCTGTGCCGGAGTTCCGATGGTTACTGACTAATTAATTATAAGTACGATGGTTGTCACTACTGCTTTGTCTGTCACTTTATGACGGTCATTATCATGATCGTGATTCATGTAACTATTCTGCTGAGTGGCCGGCTGGGTTCCGGTTCCCACTCTTCTGAATGAATGGTTAGTTGAGTGAAGTGTGACATCTAGCTGAGAAAAGTAAAAGCCTGGAATAGAATGGTAGTGTCAAATGGTAAAAGTTTATTCTTGTTAGAAATTTCAATTTTAAAGTTTTCGTCCTTATTCTGCGAGTCTTCATAGTATAAACAGCATCAGCATCTTGAGAAATCTCCAAAGTATCAGCAGCATCAGCATTTGTGAGGTCTTCAAAGTTTTAGCGGCATCAGCATCTAGCGAAATCTTCAACTCACGAGCAGCATCAGCACCTGGTAGAATATCGACAAGTGGAAATGCTTGAGATGATTGAGGATCGATTAACAATATCCATGGAGTAGGGTACCTGGTGTACACCTGGACTACTGTACATGAAGTACAAAATGAATACTGCACATGGAGCATATCTGAGACACTGTACGTGGAGTACACATAAAATACTATACATAGAGTATAACTGAGACACTGTACATGTGGTACATATGGAATACTGTACATGGCACTGGTGGAAATTTTATGGGATGATCGATACTGGTGTCGCTTGTCTGACATGATCAAAGAAATAAATTGATTTAAACGGTAGTAAACTGAACTGAAACAGTTAACATGATAGGCTGATAATTTCTGCGTAGACTTAATGTTGGTTGTATAGAGTTTCAAGAATATGATTCAACAATTTCAACAATGGTCAGCATGAAGACATGCCTGAGGAAGGCCAAACATGATTTATTATGAAAACAAAATTTTACTGTAGTCCTCATGTATCTTAGCATGAAACACCATCACTCTGCTGATAACATAGCCCTCGTAAGGATACATGAAACTTAATCAGCATGAAAACACATCAACGTGATAGCATGAAAACTTGACTGTTACAAAGAACATAAGAGTATAGTCAACTGAGGTTTAACATTAACTGATGTAGATGGCTATGGTTCAGTCCACAAAATTCAAAGGAGAAACATGCGACTAAGTATGGGCGATTTTGGTTCGATCTATAGCTGTCAAAATTTATGAGAACTGTCATGTATAGAAATTTACAATCTGGGACTAAATATGGTTGGCTGTATTCCAATCCATACTTGTCAAAATTTTTGAAATGTCCTGATATGACCAAGGTGAACAATTATGAATCGGTTCACAAAACAACCTTCGACTGAATAGCATGAAATTTGACCTGAACAATGGTGAACGTTTATGGCTGGTTCACCAAGTAATACTTGACTGAAAACATGAATCTGTCATGAGTAAGGGTAAACGCATATGGTCGGTTTACCAATACAAAATCTGAACGGACAAGGGTGAACGCCTATGGGTCGGTTCACCAAAACAATATTCACAGAAAAGCACATGCGACTAAGTATGGCCAGTCCGGTACCAACCTTTTACTTAGTAAAAAATTTAAGAAAACCGACTGATAACTGAAGAAAAATGACTGATACATGCACGAGAAACATGTAAGATAACAACGCCAAAATCTGGGAAGTTCCTGGTGACTACCCACTAGTCACAGGTCAAGTTTTAGAGCCTACAGGTCGAACCTTGCGCTCTGATACCATAATTGTAACACCCCACTTGGATAAGTGGACCGTTACGTGTATTTATGGCGTGTCATCAAAGCATAAGGTAAATGTCCTAAAACATTATCTGACCATAAAGGAAATACCGGAATCAAACATCGGCAATCCAAACATAAGCCCAAAACATGAAAAGTAAAATACTGAAGGAAAGGACTAAAAAATGTCCAAATAAGCAGAATAATGTATGTACATAAAGTAAGAAGTCTGGATAGCTTTCATCCAAATGCACATGCTCTCAGAATCCTAAGAGCGTCCTGATGTACCTGCCGTTAGAACATGAAAGGGAACTACGGCTGAGCATAACGCTCAGTGAACGGATATAAAGCATGATAAGGAATTACTAAAATGAAACAGATGATAAAATACTGGAGCTGTAAGTCTGATAAGTAAAGTTGCAGCTAAAATCTGTGTATAATCTGTAAAGTCTGATTTATAAATAATAAAGCTGAACTGTTATCTGTTAAATCTGAAAACATACATTTACTGTATTTTTAATTGCTAGAGCTTATATAGGTCATGTGCTGTAACAACGGTGCATGAATAACTGGAGGGGTGACCTCGTCATGCTGTAGAGCGGTGACCTCTAAATAACTGTAGAGGGGTGACCTCTAAATACTGTGCTGGGTGGAGGGATCAGCTCCAATGTGAAGGATGTAGAGCACACACCACATTCACCCTGATAACTTGAAAACTGATAAGCCTAGGATGCATCCATACGCCCCACTAAACATACACATAAAAATGGCCAAACTGAACATGAGTGGGACGATGCAGGATATCACTCTCCTGCATGTGATTCACGACACTGGTGCCTCTAGTGCCATGGTTACGGTACCTTCGTAACTAGTACATAAACTGGTCATGCTTGTATATAATGCTCAGGCAATTCATTTAGTTATTAACATGATTACTGATAATCTTAAACATATACTGGGGAAAACATTTGGCTGCAGACGGGGAATCTTAATCATGCATAGAAAGGAAGTCCTTACTGAAAGGACGGAAAGTCCGTACCTCTAGTCCAGTAACTGAGTGAATGGAAGACTGAACGAATACTACTCGGGCTTTCACGGAAGCTACAATAATAATAGACGTGAATAAGTTACCTGATTATTATTTAATTTACTGTTCTTATTTTTCTCATTTGCTTATTTTATTTCTGACGTTCTGCACGTATTTTACTGACAAATATTCTCTTTAATTATAATTCACTCTTATATATTAACGTCCTACTATTGTTACGATATAAACGTATTCTGACGTTAATTAAAATACTATAATAAGTAACTTGTTAAAATGTAAGGTTTCTAGTTAGCAAGTTTCTAAAACAATTTAATTTGTATAATAAAATTATACCCTTTTAAAAATATTACAAATCTATTATAATTTAATTTATTTAAAACAGTACAATTACAACATTTATAAAAGTATAAGTAATATAAATGTATAATTTTAAATCTTTTTATTTTTATTTTTATACAATTCCCCGAGCCTACCGAGACACCACCTTCTCGGTCGCACTAAAACGATTAAACCAAATATATAAAATTCTGCTTACTGGAATTAGCGACAGAATTTTCTATCGCTAAAAAGCTGTGACTAAACTGTCCCAAATCCTGTCAGGAAAACTGCGACAACTAAAACTGTCGCTATTTCTGATTTTAAGTCACTAATTCCTGTCCAACACTTTCCCACTGATCCTATACTCTGTTCCCACCGTTTTAATAAAGTTTCCCACTGATTTTACAAAACCAAACACCCCCTTTTTTGATGACAGACCTAAACACTCCCTTGTTGGTTCCCACATGTTTAAAGACCCAATCACCCCTGCTTTTCTTTTCTGTTTTTCCGCCGACATCCACAAGACCACCACCCCTTGGTGGTTTGTGGTTCCCACCGATTACAAGCCCAAACACCCTGTTGCTGAAATCCACGTCTCCCCTGGTGGTTTTTGAGGTCTCGGCTGACAGCATAAGACCAACACCGAGAGTCTAAGACTCTCGGTTTCCTTCAAGTCTGAGCACCCCACGAACCCTCCATGGTTTGCATTCGTGAATCATGAAAAATTAAACGGATAAAACAAGATAAATGTTACCTTGATTTGTGCGACAATGAATTAGAAATACACGGCATCAATCAAACCAAAAATGTTTTCTGTTTTCTTGTTGTTTGTTCGTCGGCAGGAAGAAGACAGAGGAGGAGGATGACGGCTTTCTTTCTTCTTTTTTTTGGCGGCATAAACCCTAGCAGCCTCAGCGTATGTTTTTTTTTAATATCTGTTTGGACAAAAGGGGGGCTTACCTCGTGTTTTCTTTTGTGCTCATGGGCTTGAGCCCAACATCTTTCTTTTCTTTTTTTTATAAGCCGGCCCAAAACCCCTTTTTTATAACTTAAATTAATCCTCGTACCTTCGTATTAATTTTAGTTTCTGAACGTAACTATCTTTGTGTTAACATATACACTTTCGCAATAATTATTTTCCTGAATACTTTTATAAAGTTTTTATTAATTAAACTGCGTATTTAATATTTCAAATATCAAAATACGGGTTTTATAATTCTTCCCCTCTAAAAAAAATAATTCGTCCCCGAATTAAGGATACAACTATAAGGATACAACTATACCGGGTTTTACACTTGATATATCGTCAAGGGCTCTTCCAGACCTCCGTAGTAGATTATTCCCTGCATCACTTTGTAGGGATTTGAACCTCATTCTCCTTAAATTGAAGACATGTGTACTATTGTATCAGATATATACATTATTGACTCCGAGAAGTTATTATATACTCGATCTCGAACTTAGCAACATTTTGAAAAATAGCTATTCATCTTTGAATTAAAACTTGATCAAAAGAAAATATATTTCATGTAACTAAACAACAAGTATACCCTGATGTCGCTCCATTACTGATACGTGTATTTTCTATTTGGGAAAATTCTTGAAACCCTTCACCAAATGAGAATTTCTCAAAATGTCTTATGCAATCAACTTAATCAACCTAGCGACTTGCCTAAAAATAAGAAAATTGTACTTTATTTCTTATGACGCATGTCATAGAATGCCAGACAAAAGTATATATGTGTGTAAGAAAATTGTCTTTATTCAACTTCACTTTATTTATTATGAAACTTGTATTAAAAAAATATTTTTTATTAAAAAAGTTTCTTTAAATTTAAACTAATTTTTATGCGACTTGAACCTTTATTTATTAAAAAATTATTTTTTATGTTTTATTTAAAAAATTTATAATAAAATTATTTTTTCAAAAAAATTACTTTTCATAAAAAAAGATTTTATAAAAAGTTTATTTTTTATAAAAACAGTATAAAAATATTATAAGAAAAAAAATTTATATAAAAAATAATTTTATTATAAAAATTACTTTTTATAAAAAAAAATTCTTATAATTTTTTTTTTAAAATTGATTTTTTTATAAAATAACTTTTTTAAAAAAAATATTTTTAATAAATAAAGGTACAAGTCGCATAAAAATATAGTTTAAATTAAATAAAGGAAAAGGTTTTTTTTTAATAAAAAATATTTTATAATACAAGTCGCATAAAAGAGTAGGAAAAAGATCCTCATAGACCCTTAGTTTAGCATAGACTCAACTAACCAATCACAACCATCCATTTTTATCATGTAACAAAAAAACTCATTTTTTAAAAATTAAATATCTCACAAACCGTTCATCGTTACGTAAAACAAAACATATCATCGCGACGAGAATTAAATCATCTATCTATCGAGGGGCACATGTAGATACTTTCGACGAACTTTTTTTTTGACTTTTTTTCTTAAGTCACGTCTGGAGAGAATCATATATGATTCGTTATGAAACATATATGTTTCTCAGAAAATCATATATGATTCATATCACGAATCATATATGATTTTCTGAAAATCATATATGATTCGTGACGAGTCATATATGATTTGTGACGAATCATATATGATTCTCTCCAGACGTGACTTAAGAAAAAAAATAGAAAAAAAATTCGTCGAAAGTATATACATGTGCCCCTCGATAGATAGATGATTTAATTCTCGTCACAATTGTGTATTTTTTTCGTTTGATGATTTACCATTTGTGAGATATTTAATTTTTAAAAAAGTGGTGGTAAGTGGGTTGTAACACCCCCACAAATGCTATGCGCAGCGGAACTACAACATTGGGTGCTACACAGTATTCATTGCACACAAGATATATCAAACGACGCTAAAAAGACGTCAACTTAAAACTTGAATTAGAAATTGTTAGATGATACATGTCCACGGTTTTTCCAACCCCAATTTGGTACAACAGAGTTTAGCGTTTTCGGTCCCCATGAATCTCAACCCAAGAATTTCAGTTTCCCAACAACATTACATTAAAACTTTAAAAATGTTTAAGTAGAAAAAGGAGGAAAAACAAGCGGACTCCAAGCCATACACACAACATCCATCCCATGCATGCTCCATTCTACACTTCAGCGGTTACCTGAAACACATGCCAAAATTTGGTCAACGAAAACGTTGAGTGGAATTCATAGGTTTTACAATTCATTTGAACGTATATAAAATAAAAACCATTCGTGATCATTTATAGACTTGTCGATCAAACAATCTATATTCAGGATACTGACAATTGTGTTTAAGCTCAAGACACTAATCCGTTAACTCAATCACCCGCGTAATAATTACCGGCGTGATTCAGATGAAACCAGTGCCCCTTCTAAAGGCATCAGTTGCAATTATACCTTATTTCTCATACAAGATAATCTACCGCAGAACTTACTCAACGTACAGCTTCTCGGCTAGCATTTGGTCGTTAGCCCCGTAGTACTACAAATTGCATAAGCGGCTATTTCCCCCTACTCGAGGGCAGGACAATAGTTAATAGTTCATGATTTTAGGGACTTTTGCAACTTGGTACTCAACACAATTTCTAAGGCAACTTTCGGGTCTAACAATCATTCATGATATACGTTCCTTTTAAAAACTAGCATGCATTTCCCTCGCGGGTAAAACAATTTGAAATAAATATAAGCGAGGCTATAAATTCACACCTTATATCTTAAGTAGTCGGTAGTTCGAGAGATGATCACTGACGACGATATGGATGCCCGGGTAAATCAACACCTATCAACAAATAACGCGTAATGAGTAGTCTCATTTTAAATACCTTACAGTACTGTATAAAATACATAAATAATAGTCACTTAGGACAATTATAACTCACGCCAAAAACAAAACAACAAGCATCACTCATTTTACACCATTCGTTCTTATTATTTACGCTATCCATTTTTATCCATTTCCGTCGGTACTTACCGAAAGTACGGGCTGTTTTGCTCTACTTAACCATTCTTATAAAATTTGACAAAATTCTCAAAAATCCTATAAGACCTGTAGATAACATGTTTTTAATCCCAATAAAAGTTTTTACTTTTACGACTCGTTACTCAACGCTTTTCAAAAACTACATTTTACGGGCTGAAATTGTACTTCGACCAACTTTGACCTGTTTGACCCATTTGAAATGTACCTTTGACTTCTTTGACTCCTAAGTCAACTTATAGACTCATTTACACAGGTTTGTGACCAAAATTTGACCCTTGACCATTTACCCATTCATACTTGTGGTCCTCGGGATTTGACTAAAACTATACATAAATTCGGATTATGAAAGTCCTCGTCTCCCGGTACTCGATCTTTAAAACCTCATAACTTTTAGCTCGTTTTGAGTCACGGGCTCTACCTTATACCAAATTAAAGATAAGAAGACCCTCTACAACTACATTTAGTTTTCAAGACCTGTAGGAAAAATGATTTTTATAAAATGACCTTAAACTTTCTGCCTAAATTTGGCTATACCAAAACCATGCTTAAACTCGATTCCAAACCTATCCATCACTACTAGGCATCATCCTAAGCTTCCCCAAACATATCCAAACACAAATTTTCAGTCCTACCCCTATTGATCAATCAACCTCATAATCTAAAATCAAAGAAAACAAACATGCAACCACTTAAACCTATTTAAAACATCACTAAACACTAAACCAAACACAAGATAATGCTCAAAATTCATCAACCACCATGGCTCCCCAAACACCCCTTGTGCCGTGGGGTTTGGGTGACCAAATCACCACAACCAAATTGATTTTGGTGGGTTTTATTGGTGATTATACTCACACTAGGCATGAATTTAACATGCATCATCACA
Source organism: Glebionis coronaria (assembly GCA_025667525.1). Lineage (NCBI taxonomy): Eukaryota > Viridiplantae > Streptophyta > Magnoliopsida > Asterales > Asteraceae > Glebionis > Glebionis coronaria. Next base: position 14,789 of record JANFOE010001173.1, on the reverse strand, counting down.
ATTAGCCTCAAAAACGAATTTGATTGTTCTTGAAAAATTTTGGAAAATTTATTTGAATGCATGTGGGATTTAAGTACATAGAAAGGTGGGGAATGACAAGATTAGATGTGGTCTAACCTTAATTTCAATGAAAATCAAGTAGAAAAAATTTTTGATGGTGTTCTTGGTGGGTTTGGGGGTGACCGTCGGCTAGAGGGCAAGAGAGGGAGAGTTTTGATTTTGTTTTTGTGAAATGTTACTATGTGTTTGTGTTTGTGCATTTTTGTGTGATTGGGAGGGACCAAATTGCAAATAAAGGTTTCTTTTGGCCTTAAGTTAAAAACGTCCTCAAAACTTTGCGGGTTCGACTTACTAGTCAATTTTGAAAATTTTACGGGAGTCGAAAATCATCCCGAACACTCCAAAATATTTTTGGGATACTTTAAATGTACTCGGAAGGCTATAAAACTCACCCGACTCAACTTAACACGAACCGTAAATAAAATTCTCGAAAAATTACATTATCGATAAATCGTCAATAATTATATAAAATTGGGCATCCATCGGGATCGTAATCGTCATCGTCCTTCTTGAATCGTCAATCGTAAAAATTATAACCTCGAACATCGTCTTTAACCAATATACTTATATATATAGAAATTAAAATTTATTAAAAATTTCAAAAATTAGCGTAATTTAGGGTAACGTTAATGACCTTGGTTCTAGGGTGTCACATCCACCCCTCCTTAAAGAGAGCGACGTCCCGGCGCTCGCCTCTTCTTGTACTCACATTTCGTTCTACTGGAACAGATGAGGATATCTTTCCTTGAAAAAGTCCTCACGTTCCCAAGTGTATTCCGGTCCACGCTTAGAATTCCATCGGACTTTCACAATAGGAATTCTACTACGCTTCAGTCTCTTGACCTCTCGGTCCATAATTTCCACAGGTTCTTCCACAAAATGCATTTTGTCGTCCAGTCGAATCTCGTCCAAAGGAATCACCAATTCCTTATCCGCCAAACTCTTCTTCAGGTTCGATACGTGAAACGTGTCGTGAATAGCACTAAGTTCGCTCGGCAATTCTAATTTGTACGCTACTGGCCCAATTCGTTCAACGATCTTAAACGGTCCAATATACCTCGGACTCAACTTTCCTTTCTTCCCAAAACGAATTACACCCTTCCACGGCGATACCTTGAGCATAACCATATCTCCAACTTCAAACTCCAACGGTTTCCTTCTGTTATCGGCATAACTCTTCTGTCGGCTCCTCGCAGCAAGTAGTCGGTTCTTGATTTGCACAATCTTCTCTGTCGTTTCTAAAACCATTTCGGGTCCAGTCAATTGACTTTCTCCTACTTCACTCCAACACACAGGCGATCTACACTTCCTTCCATACAATGCTTCGAACGATGCTGCCTTGATACTCGCATGATAACTATTATTATATGAAAACTCCACCAGAGGCAAGTGGCGTTCCCAACTTCCTCCAAAATCAATCACGCATGCTCGGAGCATGTCCTCCATCGTCTGAATAGTTCGTTCACTCTGGCCGTCAGTTTCCGGGTGATAAGCCGTGCTTAAACTCAATTCAGTGCCCATCGCACGTTGAAGCGATTTCCAAAATTTCGACGTAAATCTACTATCGCGATCCGAGATGATCGATAACGGCACTCCATGTCTACAGACGATCTCTTTCACGTACACACTGGCGAGCTTTTCCATGCTGTCCGTCTTCTTCATAGGTAAGAAATGAGCAGATTTCGTTAACCTATCCACTATTACCCATATCATATCACATCCACTAGGAGTTCTAGGTAAACCCGTCACGAAATCCATAGCGATTTTCTCCCATTTCCATTCTGGGATCTCTGGTTGTACCAACAATCCAGATGGTTTCTTATGTTCTGCCTGAACCTTCGCGCAAGTCAAACACTTACTAACGTAACGAGCAATATCCGCCTTCATATTCGGCCACCAATAAACTTTCTTCAGGTCGTGATACATTTTGTCCGATCCAGGATGTATCGAATACTTCGACTTATGCGACTCGTTCATAACCAATTCTCGAACTCCAGGCTTTCCTTCCTCTGATGAACACAACGGTAACCAAATCCGATTCTCAAAATATCTCAGTCCGTCTGACCTAATCACGAAAAGAGGTTTCAACATTCGTCCCAAGTTCTCAGCTTCAACATTCCCTTTCATTAGTCCTCTCCCTTGAGCCTTCAATATAGTTTCGGTTAAGTCAACGCTCTCAGTCATCACTAAAGCTCTAACCCTCAAAGGTTTCTCCCGTTCCTTCCTACTCAGTGCATCCGCTACAACATTCGCCTTCCCAGGGTGGTAGCGAATTTCGCAGTCGTAATCACTTAGTAGTTCAACCCATCGTCTCTGTCGCATATTCAACTCCTTTTGATCTAAAATGTGCTGCAAACTCTTGTGGTCAGTGAATACAACACACTTCGTCCCATACAAATAGTGCCTCCACAACTTCAACGCAAAAACTACAGCTCCTAATTCCAAATCGTGCGTCGTGTAGTTCTCCTCATTCTTCCTCAGTTGCCTCGACGCGTAAGCTATCACCTTTTCACGTTGCATCAATACCGCTCCATAACCCTTACGAGACGCATCACAATACACTACAAAGTCTTCGGTTCCTTCAGGAAATGATAAAATCGGTGCGGAACATAACTTGTCCTTGAGCGTTTTGAAAGCAAGTTCTTCCTCAATTCCCCATTCATACACCCTATTCTTTTCGGTAAGCCTTGTCAATGGTTTTGCAATCAACGAAAATCCTTCAATGAACCTTCGATAATACCCAGCCAAACCAAGGAATTGTCGAACTTCAGTCGGCGTCGTCGGTGCTGACCATTCCCTGATCGCTTCTACCTTGGCAGGATCCACACGTACTCCCTTACTATCAATCACGTGACCTAAGAACTGCACAGATTCTAACCAAAACTCACACTTCGAGAACTTCGCATACAGCTTCTCCTTCCTTAACAACTCCAAAATCTTTCTTAGGTGCTTCTCGTGCTCCTCCTTACTTTTAGAGTAAATAAGTATATCGTCGATGAAAACAATAACAAACTTATCTAGATACGGCTTGCACACGCGATTCATGAGGTCCATGAATACAGCAGGCGCGTTCGTCAACCCAAACGGCATCACTCGAAATTCAAAGTGTCCATACCGCGTACGAAAGGCAGTTACAGGGATATCCTCCTCTCTTACACGCAGTTGATGATACCCTGATCTTAAATCGATCTTTGAGTATACACTGGAACAGATCAATTGCAAGGTTCAATTAAGTCGATTTTAAAAGCGTAATTTCCTAACTTCAAGGTACACCCTTTCAGTATAGAATTCGTACTAACAATTTTTCCATCGGCTAACTCAACGTTATAACTAGTCGCTAACAACACCGGTTTTCTATCGATATGACGACTAAATTTAACATCTACAAAACTCTTGTCGGAGCCAGAATCAAACAAAATACTAGCATAACAAGCGTCTAGCAAAAACGTACCGGTAACCACATTAGGACCCTGTGGTTTATCAGCCGTTCCCACTTGATACACAGCAGCCGCGTTGTTACCTCCCCGCTTATTTCCTGCCTTCGGGAAATTCACTTGCACATGACCTCTCTCTCCACAACCATAACATCCCCTCATTCTGATAGCATTAGCCCCAGTGGCTACTCCTCCCGTTCGGCAACCAGAAGTCCTATGACCTGCCTTTCCACACTTGCCGCATGCAGGCGGGCAATTCCCGACATGGTACAAATTGCACCTACCACAATGGGGATTCACTTTTACACCTCTAGGGTTCGTCACTGCCCTCATCCCTTCGTTCCTTCTTTGGTTAAACTGCTGATTTCGGTTCGGCCCATGGTTGTTTTGATTTCCACCTCGGTTCTGGCCCTGGGATTGATTGCTTTGTGCCGCTTCCCATTTCCTCTTGTTTCCTTCAACAATGGAGTTCTGCTTGTCCTGGAGCTTGACGTCCATCAATGCGTGAGCCATCTGGACCGCTTCATCAAACGACCCAGGTTTTGACGAAGTTGTTTCACCTTTGATATTGCTGGATAAACCCTTAATGTACTGTTTCATTTTCTTGGCATCATTGGCAAAAATGTCTGGACACAAAAGGCTTAACTCATTAAACCTCCTAGTGTAAGCAGCTATATCGTTGTTCTTCAAGGTCAAGTGCCTCAACTCATCCTCCAATTGCCCCAATTCCTCTTCCGGGCAAAACTTCTTAGTCAACAGAGCTTTTGTCGCATTCCACGTCCTTGCATTCGCTACAGCCAATCCAACCGTAGCTACCTGAGTATTCCACCAACTTAACGCATCATCAAGAAACGTAGCAGCCGCAAACTTCACTTTGTCCGCTTCTGCACAACCGCTGATTTCGAACGTACTTTCAACCTTTTCCAACCATCGTCTAAGTTCTAAAGCTCCACCCGTTCCACGAAACTGCGTGGGACCGCATTTCATAAAGCTAGAATAGGTACACACTCTCGGGGCTTGCTGTCTCCCCGCGTTCCTTCCCTGGTCTTGATTTCTCCCGGCTCGGTCCGCTTCCAACGCATTTGCTATAGCTTCCTGAATCATTGTGTTTACACGATCGGCGGTCAACTTTGGAGGCATGGTGTTATCGAATATCTCTTTCTGCAAGACAGGAAAAATAGAAAAACAATGTAAGTATACATATCAAGTTTCCGAGACATAATATACCTACAACGACACATCACTACAGAGTCACTAATATTCATCAATTCACATCACAAAAGATCAAATTTAAGACATATCACAGATCATGAAAGGTAACATGGATTGTATTGATAATTAACCAAAATCGTGACAAGTATTGCCACTACAATCGTTCACCACAAAACTTAAGTCCTCAAGTTTCTCGTCATAATGCCATCATACAAAAGTCTAAAACAGTTCTATTACAATGATCAAAGAAAAATACAAAACAAGCAACTAGGCATGTGGTGATCCACACGGCCTCTTGGATGGCGGTTCGTCATCATCTTCCTCGGGTTCCTCATCACTATCGTCCTCATCCACATCATCCATTTTTCTCTTTCCTTTATCATCCGGCCCACATTCCATCTCCTTTTTCGTCCCTGATGTAGACCCACATTCAATCGCTACCTGACTTCCCACCGTAATACAAGCACCTCTAGTAGGCGGCTGAATCATGAACTCCATCTCCAAATCGTCCACGAATCTCCAATCCGGGGGCAATGATGCTCTAACTCGATGCTCCCAACTCTGCATCCTTGACAACCTCACTTGATCCTCCCTAACACGGTCAAGACTAGCGCTTAAATTTGCAACCATCGATCTTAGACTGTTGATGTCACTTTTGTTTACTATCCCATCATACTCAACTCTTGCAGTCCTTTCCAACAGTCTTTGATGTTCCCTTTCATTCTTATCAAACCTCCTAATTACCCTGGTCTCAACTACAAAACGCTCATACATCAACCTCTCCATCCTCCTCAAACGACCTGCGGGATCCCAGTAGTGTCTTGGTCTCGAAAAGTAGACCCTTGCAATATTCTCATGAATCGATGGCGACTTGGATGATTTGCTGGACTCTCCACCGCTCCCATTACTTACTCTAACCAATCCTGGCACTGTTCTCAAATAATCCTTACAATTGTCCATCGGGCGATTAAAGGGTTGCTGCTCATATCGACCGGTTGGTGGTACTTCATAACCCTTCGGCGAATTCGGAGATTGAAACAAATCAGGTTCGGTCTGGCCTACAGCATTCTCGGGAATGCCATCGTCCATTAGTTCCTCGGGCTCTTCCTCAGAATCCTCACTCTCGTCACTACTGATGCTAAAATTGTCCACCTCACTTTCATCATTGTCGTTTTCCGGCCCTATTTCCTCTTCTGGAGCGATCCATCCATTATCATTGTCCGGCGGGTTCGGAGGAAACGGTCCCCCTTCGTGACCTACGACGTAATCGTTTCCATTATCATTAGGCGGTACCTCGGCCATTCCTGCAATAACAGCGAATTTCGGAGGGTACATAAGTAATTATACAATAGTTATAAATACATGCATGCAAATGCAATGCAAAGGTGGTACATATGCCCGAAATGTAATAATATGATGCTCATGCATGATTAATACAAAAATTACGATGTCGGATATTCCACGTAAAATTCAACGTCTACATATAGTAATCTCCATACTTACGTAATAATTACCCACATATATACTTCACTCAAAAGTATACGTCAAATGCCACAATTACAAAAATAAATCTTACCGGAGCCATGCAGGATAGTTGTGTGTGCTTGGACCATTTCTTACGACACCAAAAGTTATAGTTTAGGATTTTCAAAAACGACCTAGTTCTCTATAACTCATGGCTCTGATTACCAATCTGTAACACCCCCACAAATGCTATGCACAGCGGAACTACAACATTGGGTGCTACACAGTATTCATTGCACACAAGATATATCAAACGACGCTAAAAAGACGTCAACTTAAAACTTGAATTAGAAATTGTTAGATGATACATGTCCACGGTTTTTCCAACCCCAATTTGGTACAACAGAGTTTAGCGTTTTCGGTCCCCATGAATCTCAACCCAAGAATTTCAGTTTCCCAACAACATTACATTAAAACTTTAAAAATGTTTAAGTAGAAAAAGGAGGAAAAACAAGCGGACTCCAAGCCATACACACAACATCCATCCCATGCATGCTCCATTCTACACTTCAGCGGTTACCTGAAACACATGCCAAAATTTGGTCAACGAAAACGTTGAGTGGAATTCATAGGTTTTACAATTCATTTGAACGTATATAAAATAAAAACCATTCGTGATCATTTATAGACTTGTCGATCAAACAATCTATATTCAGGATACTGACAACTGTGTTTAAGCTCATGACACTAATCCGTTAACTCAATCACCCGCGTAATAATTACCGGCGTGATTCAGATGAAACCAGTGCCCCTTCTAAAGGCATCAGTTGCAATTATACCTTATTTCTCATACAAGATAATCTACCGCAGAACTTACTCAACGTACAGCTTCTCGGCTAGCATTGGGTCGTTAGCCCCGTAGTACTACAAATTGCATAAGCGGCTATTTCCCCCTACTCGAGGGCAGGACAATAGTTAATAGTTCATGATTTTAGGGACTTTTGCAACTTGGTACTCAACACAATTTCTAAGGCAACTTTCGGGTCTAACAATCATTCATGATATACGTTCCTTTTAAAAACTAGCATGCATTTCCCTCGCGGGTAAAACAATTTGAAATAAATATAAGCGAGGCTATAAATTCACACCTTATATCTTAAGTAGTCGGTAGTTCGAGAGATGATCACTGACGACGATATGGATGCCCGGGTAAATCAACACCTATCAACAAATAACGCGTAATGAGTAGTCTCATTTTAAATACCTTACGGTACTGTATAAAATACATAAATAATAGTCACTTAGGAAAATTATAACTCACGCCAAAAACAAAACAACAAGCATCACTCATTTTACACCATTCGTTCTTATTATTTACGCTATCCATTTTTATCCATTTCCGCCGGTACTTACCGAAAGTACGGGCTGTTTTGCTCTACTTAACCATTCTTATAAAATTTGACAAAATTCTCAAAAATCCTATAAGACCTGTAGATAACATGTTTTTAATCCCAATAAAAGTTTTTACTTTTACGACTCGTTACTCAACGCTTTTCAAAAACTATATTTTACGGGCTGAAATTGTACTTCGACCAACTTTGACCTCTTTGACCCATTTGAAATGTACCTTTGACTTCTTTGACTCCTAAGTCAACTTATAGACTCATTTACACAGGTTTGTGACCAAAATTTGACCCTTGACCATTTACCCATTCATACTTGTGGTCCTCGGGATTTGACTAAAACTATACATAAATTCGGATTATGAAAGTCCTCGTCTCCCGGTACTCGATCTTTAAAACCTCATAACTTTTAGCTCGTTTTGAGTCACGGGATCTACCTTATACCAAATTAAAGATAAGAAGACCCTCTACAACTACATTTAGTTTTCAAGACCTGTAGGAAAAATAATTTTTATAAAATGACCTTAAACTTTCTGCCTAAATTTGGCTATACCAAAACCATGCTTAAACTCGATTCCAAACCTATCCATCACTACTAGGCATCATCCTAAGCTTCCCCAAACATATCCAAACACAAATTTTCAGTCCTACCCCTATTGATCAATCAACCTCATAATCTAAAATCAAAGAAAACAAACATGCAACCACTTAAACCTATTTAAAACATCACTAAACACTAAACCAAACACAAGATAATGCTCAAAATTCATCAACCACCATGGCTCCCCAAACACCCCTTGTGCCGTGGGGTTTGGGTGACCAAATCACCACAACCAAATTGATTTTGGTGGGTTTTATTGGTGATTATACTCACACTAGGCATGAATTTAACATGCATCATCACAATTAGCCTCAAAAACGAATTTGATTGTTCTTGAAAAATTTTGGAAAATTTATTTGAATGCATGTGGGATTTAAGTACATAGAAAGGTGGGGAATGACAAGATTAGATGTGGTCTAACCTTAATTTCAATGAAAATCAAGTAGAAAAAATTTTTGATGGTGTTCTTGGTGGGTTTGGGGGTGACCGTCGGCTAGAGGGCAAGAGAGGGAGAGTTTTGATTTTGTTTTTGTGAAATGTTACTATGTGTTTGTGTTTGTGCATTTTTGTGTGATTGGGAGGGACCAAATTGCAAATAAAGGTTTCTTTTGGCCTTAAGTTAAAAACGTCCTCAAAACTTTGCGGGTTCGACTTACTAGTCAATTTTGAAAATTTTACGGGAGTCGGAAATCATCCCGAACACTCCAAAATATTTTTGGGATACTTTAAATGTACTCGGAAGGCTATAAAACTCACCCGACTCAACTTAACACGAACCGTAAATAAAATTTTCGAAAAATTACATTATCGATAAATCGTCAATAATTATATAAAATTGGGCATCCATCGGGATCGTAATCGTCATCGTCCTTCTTGAATCGTCAATCGTAAAAATTATAACCTCGAACATCGTCTTTAACCAATATACTTATATATATAGAAATTAAAATTTATTAAAAATTTCAAAAATTAGCGTAATTTAGGGTAACGTTAATGACCTTGGTTCTAGGGTGTCACATGGGTTTTTAAAAAAATGGGTGATTATGATTGGTTGGATAGGTCTATGCTAATTTAAGTGTCTATATATATCTTAACTCAGTTTCATAAAAATGGGTCTATGCTAAAAGAGTATAACGCAGTTGCATAAAGACAACTTCTTACACACAAGTAATTTTGTTTTACACAAATATACTATGTGTCATAGAGAATAAGATACAATTTAATTATTTTTTAGTAAGTTGCATAAGTTGTATAAAATAATTTGAGAAATTCTTATTTGATAAGTGCAAAAAAAAGAGCGTGAAATCTTGGAGCATTTCAAAAAATAAGCCCTTTGTATTCTGAGATAGAATTTGGCTAAAACACATACCTACATAACCATGTGTATTACACATGAAAAAAAGCTCACATTCGAATTCTTACACATTTCATATCAAATCTTAATTTAAACATAATTATGAAAGTCAATGATGTACACGTACATGAGAGTTTAGATGTTTCACAGAAGGATGTAAGCTTGAGGTTTTGTTACCGATGGATAGTATCATCCTATAAGTGTAAATAAATGTTTAATAGTTTTAACTTTGCACATTACTAATGTGGTCCTGTCATTTGTAACTCTGTATTTTCTTAGCAAGTAGTTGTGTGACGATAAAAACTTGCTGCTCTAAGTTGTAAATCGGGTGATCGGGTCCCTTCAGGAACGCTGGCAATTGTCATTTTGCTAAACCTTAACTTATTCTTTAATATGGGTGTTTGAGATTTGCATTTACTGACTTATGTATGTTTGTTTATGGGTGTCTCTAATTTGGTTCAAGTGTAATTTTTGATTAATATTATCTTTTTAAGGGTGTTAGCAAATATCACAAGGCCCTCTTTATTAGTATATGTAACAACTTTCATGCATATTAAGCTTAACAATTTGGCATTGGCCGGATTGGTCATATTGTGATATGTTCGTGACTGCTTTTTGTTCCTGTTTGAAAAATATTGACTCAACTTCATTGCTTTGTTAGTTTAGGAAAAACGACAGTTATTTACACATCATAGGGTTAGTCGATTTGAATGCGATCTAATTCTAATTTCATGATATTAATCCATTTAGTGACACACTAAGAAGTGTTTCAAGATTACATGAACAAAGTTGAGATCAATATAAACCCTCTTTTTAGCATAAACTACATCAAACAATTACATTCATTCAAATCAACTTTTCATTTTTTTTAAATTAAATATCTCACAAATGCTAAATCATTAAGTGAAAAAAAAACACACTTACAATAAGAATTAAATCATTTTTATATCGATGGGCACCTGTATATACTTACGACAAACTTTTTTTCTAAGAAAATCGTATATGATGCGTATCACATATCATATATGATATAAAGATATATACATGTGCCCCTCAATAGAAAGATGATTTAATTCTCGTCATAATGGTATGTTTCGTTTTGCTTAACGATTAACGGTTTGTGAGATGTTTAATTTTTAAAAAATGAATTTTTTTGTTAGATGAAGAAAATGGGTGGTTGAGATTTATTAATTGAGTCTATATGTTAAAAACAATGTATACATTAAAATTTTCCCTACAATGGCATATCAATCTGAATTTTAACAAAGGTGTTCTACTCACACGGATGCATTAAAAATGACAAAACAAAAAATTATAAAAACTTGTCTCATAAAATTGTAATTTATAAAAAATAAACATGTTTAATACGTTCAAGATATAAATACTTCAAAAACTCATTTTGAACCAGGTAATTAATCTAAATACAAAATTTTAAATCTGGTACTTTAATCACATCAAAAATACTTATATAAAGATACAAAATGCATAACATATTTACATATAACAAAAAACAAGCTAAGGCATTCTAACAATAACAAGAAATAAAACAAATGTCATGACCATTAATCATGCATTGAGAACGTTTATACTAAAGAAAGCATTATAAGCAAGACTATGCTTACAAACAAATATTTACTCAAACGAAAAACATACAAACAATTAATTTCGTAAGTAGAAAAGTTAAACAAAAATACAAGTTATCCCGACTAATAAATTAAAAGACATTTATACTAAAAAAAATTTACAAACAAATACTAATCAAACAAAAAAATTAAACGACTATTATAAGTTATACCCGTCCATCGGACGGGTTTTGCCACTTATTATATATATATATATATATATATATATATATATATATATATATATATATATATATATATATATATATATATATATATATATATATATATATATATATATATATATATATATATATATATATATATATATATATATATATATATATATATATATATATATATATATATATATATATATATATATATATATATATATATATATACATATTTATATATATATATATATATATATATATATATATATATACATATATATATATATATATATATATATATATATATATATATATATATATATATATATATATATATACATATATATATATATATACATATATATATATATATATATATATATACATATATATATATATATATATATATATATATATATATATATATATATATATATATATATATACATATATATATATATATATATGTATATATATATATATATATATATATATGTATATATATATATATATATATATATATATATATATATACATATATATATATATATATATATATATATATATATATATATATAAATATATGTATGTATATATATATATATATATATATATATATATATATATATATATATATATATATATATATATATATATATATATATATATATATATATATATATATATATATATATATATATATATATATATATATATTTATATATATATATATATATATATATATATATATATATATATATATATTTATATATATATATATATATAGATACATATTTATATATATATATATATATATATATATATATATATATATATATATATATATATATATATATATATATATATATATATATATATATATATATATATATATATATATATATATATTATATATATATATATATATATATATATATATATATATATATATATATATATATATAAGAGGAGGGATATGCCACATAAGCATCCCATTAATCCACGTCATCACTTTCTTTTTTTAATTATTGTAATTTTAATTTTTAATAATTATTTTTTTGTCATCAGTTTGTGCCAGCGTGTTTTGTTAAAAACATAAAAACATCGAAAATTGTCAATTATATTACAGGATTCGAACTCGAGTCAAATAGTCCAATAACAAATGTGTCCGCCAGCGAACCAAGCTAAATGTTTTATTTAACTAATCCGAAACCAGATTAATATACTAACATAAATATTCTTGATCAATAACCAAAACAAAACTCTAATTCATAAACTAAACAATTAGTATTATGCAAAACCCTAATCAATATTCGGCTCATCTTATTCAACATCACCAATAGTTTCATCTTCATCACACCTTTAGATCTTCTAAGGTAACTTTTTTTATTGAATCCAATTATGTTCGCTAATCACTTTAAGGTAGGATAAATTAAAAATTTGTTTCATATACTTTTATGATTATGATTTTATTTTTGTGATTGATTTTTAGTTATGAATTGGTTGAGTACATATGAAATTTATATGTTTGAATTTCAATTCCAGTTTTAATTACTATATGCATATGATTAATCAAACCTTCCTATATAATTTGCAGTATGAGTGCTTATTTTTATATCGATTCTATCTTTTTCTTAGAAACCTAATATGTTTTTCTTTTCCTGTTCATGTAACAGTTTATACAAGTAATACAGGTATCCATGCTTATAAATGTGATTGTGAGTATTTTACACACAAAACCTTAACTGTATACAATGGTTATCTTTCCAGAGTCCTCTGTTATGTTCCCGATCACTCCATATAGATGATTTTGTGACTGATGATATGTCTAAAGCTTCTATAGGTGAGTAGTATATAACAGGAACGGAAGATGCTATTGAATATGCTAAGAATGTACAGGAGCGAGCCCCACTTCATGAACTTTGAGAAGTTTAGCAGTTGATGCATGAAAATTAATAGTTGCTTCCCGGTGTTCATCAGCTTGATCTCAAACATAGATAATATGGACGTCGTTACAACAAGCTCCCACTGTTCTTGCTTGAGATCTAAGAGTACTTCATTAGCATCATCATAAACTACTTGATCGACACAGCTGGCTTGGCTGGAACATAGATGATTATAAAGTCCCTGCCATGGCATTTGTAATGCTTTGGTTTCCAATTATTCAAAAATCCGTGAAAAACAAGCATCATATTCAAATTAAGTTATGTATATAACCAATTATTCGGTAACTGATGTTGTTGCTGTCAAGGAAGAAGTAAAACAACCTGTTTCAGATGATCTGAACTTGATGCATTCGTCTCCATGTGAATGGTACATATGTAATGATGAAGAAAAGAGCACTTGTATGGGGCGGTCCTGACCGAATGATAAATTATTGTCGCACTTGTGCAAGCTCTTCGTAAAAGAGGACATGTGGTCACAGTTACCGGAGATGGAGCAAACGATGCTCCTTCTCTACATCAGGTAAAGACATTAAGATAGTGACATCACAATTATACGTGTATAATCGAATCTAATAATCAATTTACAGACTAACAATTTCTTATGATTGTAGACTGATATTAGGCTTGCGATGGGGATATCAGGAACAAAAGTTGCAAAAGAAAGCAACGTCATTGTTATTTTGGTTGATAACTTTTCTTATGTTGTAAATGTGATTAATTTCATTTTCTTAAATATGGTTTAATTGATTCAACATAAATTGCCAACAGTAACAATATGGTGATAGATAGTTGATCATTCTTTTGTGTCTGCAACATACCACGTTGTTAGGTGGAGAAGATTTGTATATGCAATTCCAGCTCAGTCAGTGTGGGACGATAACTCAATATCATGCTTAAATATATGCTTAGTAAATAAATAAAATTGGCCGAGTTAATATATGAAACTGTTGTTCCACCGGGTTGTTTGGGATAAGGAGGTTTTATGACATGACAGTGTTTTGGATTCAATTAACCGCTACTCGAACTGCTCAGGGACACGAGACGATTAAATCAATCTGAATTCAAGAGCAGGTGACATTTTCTTCTTTAAAGATTTTGAATTTTCACCACTTTTATGCAAGCATTTATAACTGATTTATCTTGAATTCAGTTTAGATGCACATCCAAACACGTCTTTGGCTTTTCATGCTAATGGAGGCATGCTTTTTCAATGAACCTCGACCTCTTGCAGCTTCTATTCTCAAGTTTTTTCATGTTTTCTTTCCTGCAACATCCACTAATAGGCCCTTTGCAGGAGGTAACTTCACAATCTTGATTAATTATCACTAAGTTATCGTTATGGATTATTTGTAATCATATATATAGATCTTTTTTTGTGTTCCCTTAACATTTTCTTTGCTTCATCCTTAAAAGGTGATGTTTCTCTTTGAGAAATAGAAGTGAACTAATATTTTCTCAGATTGTCGAAATAGGCCTAACAACCTATCTGAATTCTGACCCCTAACAACTTACATGAA
>JANFOE010001172.1:0-391748 GCA_025667525.1 Glebionis coronaria | reverse complement strand
TATATATATATATATATATATATATATATATATATATAGGGATGAGATCGATAGAAAACTTAATCTCAATGGAAAACTTAGAAAACTTCATTCCAACCCATTGGATCAAAGGCTCCTCCCCTTTCATTTTTTCGCAAAAAACTACAGGGACCTGTGTGTCCGTCGTTTCATTTTACAAGGACTAGTTTTGTAAAATTTTCCCTACCATATAAAATTCATAAATAATTCATTTTTCTAAATTTTTTTTCCTCTGGTTATTTCCATTTCTCCTTTCTTCTCGATGTCTAATTCTATCTTTGTCCCGTGATTATTGTATCTAATATTCAGATAATCAACACCATAAACAACCTCGTTTATCAGATTCAGTCAATCTTACTGTTTAAATTTCACAAATCGACGATCAAAGTAAGTTTTATAATTATAATTTTGTTAGTTTTTTGTTATCTAAGATCAAATATAAAGCTTTTATATGTGTTGGTTTGAGTTTATTTGCACACATTATTGTTTATTATGAGTTAGGCTTGTTTTGAATTAATTTTGTTTCGATATCAAAATGTGTGTTCATAGATGTTATTTTTAAGAGTTTTGTGATATGATACAGTGTGTAGATTAGTTATTTGAAGATAATTTGATAAAACGAGACCTGGAAAACATCTTTATAAACTGAACACGAGGTGTATGATAAAATGCCTCGATTAAATTTTAATTGTGATGCACTAATTTCGATCGAGAAAAATGGTTGCTAGATAATATAGTGATAGATCATAAGTTCTAAGATGATAAGAAGTACGTACAAAAGTAGCTCGTAAAAAAAGTAGATTATAAGTTATGTTAATGATGTTCCAACTAATCATGTATCTGACGCAATCATTAATGACGAAGTCCTTCCTATCTCATTAAGGAAAGAAAACTCTAGAGCTGGTTCGTAACTTAAATATGTGGTTAGTAACATTCAGTTAATTAGGTAACTAGTGATTGTGGTTAATAGATATATATGTCAAGCATAATTTGCAAAATTCTAGTTTGGAAGCGCATAAATCATAGTCGAGATGGCTCACAAAAATCATTTGAGCGCCGCATCAGCAAACCATAGGCGAAACAACAACACAAATAACACGAAGATCTGTGTATCGTATAAGCAGTATCAGGTTCCCGAGGACAAGCTTGCTATGGTGTCTATTACACCATCTAAATTAATGCTATCACGAGTTTTACTCAAAAGGAATCCATATGTCAAGCCAACACGCACGCTTAAGGACGTAACTAATGTTGTAAGCAAACTTGAACAATGTAGGCGTGAACCTATAGTTCCACGCGCTATGTATTATCTCCATTAGGACATACTTGTTTAGAATTCACTTGCTGAGACTCACAATGATGACTTCTAATACGTGTTATAGCTGAAAATGATTGAGGCTACTATTCAACAATTATCATCCTCCGTCCCAAGGCATATACCAAGAGACTGTAAACGTGACCAGGCCACTGTTGACAAAGGGGGGGCGCATTCCAGACTATCATACTGCTGCTGCATACAAGAGCGAATGCAAATGAAGTGTATGGAGGTATCTGCCACATCATGCATATACTACTTATGACTAATATGGTTTTCCTCTATTATTACATGTTGTTATATAAATCAGGTATCCTTGAGTGTCTAATACTTTACAGTTGTGGCGTACAAGCTCGTTTGTTCATGTATCAGTTTGAACAAGTTTTAGTTCTTATAATTTCGTCCGGTTTTTCTAGCAAAAAAAAAGAATTAGTGTCTATATATATATAGATGTTTAACTACGAACAAATTATTCATAGTCCTGACCTTTTGTTTTAAAAAAAATACTACTGTATGTATAAAAAAGTTATTTGCCAAAATCACGTGACATATGAGCTTGTATGTATTTTTGGCTAAACTTCCATGTAAGTTATAATATGTATTTTTTTTGGCTAAAAACATATAGAATCTGGTCGAGGTGGCTCACTGATCTATTTGGTTTGATGATGATCCACTTGTATATGAATATGACGGCAGGAAAAGAGATGTATCGTTTAAATAGTTTCATCCCAAATGACTGTTTTTTGGATATTGATGATGAAAAAACTCCACTTCAAGATGCCTTTCTTCTTGTTGATAATGTACTCCATCAAGGAGCTAAAGTAATTTTAGATATATTACAGCAAGTGCATTATGCAATTATTGATATTTCTTTGTGTATTATTTTTCTTTAGTTCATGGGTGTAAATGAAAATACAAGGACTGGTTAATGTGGGGACTTTGCAAACGATGAGGCAGTGATGAATGATTCTCAAACTCCAATGCTTGGTGTCGGTGTTTCGTCAATCAAAGTTCAAGCCGAAGAAGCAGTTGAAAAAGCAATACTTTCTTCTTTAATTGGTTTATCAATCCCACCTGCCACCTGTTATTGGAGTCGTTTATAATATTACAGGTGGGAAGACTTGTTATGTCCGTAGTACTCTTCTTCTTCTTAGGGTCATAATTATTTTCATGGAACTTATTTCTAGTGATTTGTTATTTTTGTAAGATATGATGCACTATTTTTATAAAAATTGATGCCCTTTTTTTAATTATGCATAAGATATTTTTTTATGAGTTTGTTGTTCATTTTGTTACGAGTTTGTTGCTAATTTTTGTGGTGTTTTACTAGTGATTTTTATTGTGTTTTATTGTGGTCTTCGGATGCTGATTTGTGTAGTTGTCTCGTCTTAGTTTAGAGTATGGAAGTAAAATGGTGTTTAGTTGCTTATTTAAGTGGTATTTAATGGGTGTTTGACTACTATTTTTTAGTGTGACCTCTGGTGTTTAGAAGTTGCTCTAAGTAGTGTAGTGGTATCATGAGCTTGGTTACGGTTACCTCAATCGTGCATCCACGATGGTTAACATTATTTTTGTGTTGAACGTTTATGTAAACTTTTCTCTCATTTGATTAACATTATTTATGACTGCTGTGAATGATACATATGTCCTAAAATTTATTACTAGTATTATTTTTTGTAAGGTATGATGCTATATTTTTATAGATACTGATGCTCTTTTTTTAACATTAATATATCTGCACTTGAAAGTTAAGTATTCCACAATCTTTGGCATGTATTGACGTAACAAAGAATTGGAAAGTCAAACATATTCGATTCAGAAATAATCTAGTAGAACAAATCTCTTATAACTCAGAATAGCCCAAATCCAAACACCATTACTACGAGCAATAATCATTATGGGCTTTACGGATTTATAGTTTTCAACGTTTACTCAAGGTGCGCCTATACTGATGAATTACTATTTCTGGGATATTTGTGCATGCGCTGGGTTTGATCTCAGAACCTTCTTCCACTGCTTCATATATTTTTGTGAAACTGTTGTCAGATCTTTTTTCGAATTACTTGTTGAGCTGAAACATTATCAAATGACCACATTATATACATAACAGGAAAAAGAATTGCGTTCAGATTTCTAGCTAATAATGGCATATACCTTTGCAACAAAAAGAAACATGAATTTGACGTGCTCAAAATCGAACAAACCTACATAGAAAACCGATACTTTAGACCGGTATATTTGATACAATTAGTGAATTCTCAAAAAACATTGGATAAATAAGAGTACCCTGAGTGACCAAAACATTCAGATTCTGTCTGGTCCCATCATGTTCGTGCTTCTCGTCCCATGTCATACTCGATAGCTTATCAGCCGACTTGAGTTTAACATGTGCCAACCTCGGTAATTCTTCTTTGTGATGCTCAGGGACGACCGCTTTTTCTCGATTATATAAAAGTGCCTTACTTGAATACAAGTTTAGGTTATTTATATCTATAATCTTGTTTCAACAACAAATTGTGTAAATGTTGTGACTAAAATATCACCAGTGTACGCTTATGATCAATATATATTATATACTAGAGTTGAACTAAATCTAATCTAGCAAAAACTAGAATTTCAGTAACATATATACATTGTAAATAAAAGTATTTATAAAAAATCACCAGCATATACCAGAACGGCCTCAACCCAGGCCACTTCTCGAGCGAGTGTCGGCAACTTCTTTCCTAAAACATTTTTCTGATCTTTCCTTTTGCTCACCATCCTTCTCCTTCAAATCATCGATAACAAGTTAATGAACCACGACAAAATAAATGACAAATTTACATAAATATTTCTCACCATAAGTGTACAAGGAAAACATACCTAATAAAGAAGATTGGAAACTTGTTATCTTGGCATTTATGTCGTTCCAGAGTACACCCGCCTGATCCGTGTATGCAGAGTAAGCAAACAAAAATGTACCAAGCCTTTGGTTCAAATGTGTTGATCTACAACCATTGATTACAAAGAGACATCATAAATGTCCACGATAAAAAAGGATTTCATTTGCAAATCAAATGAACAGAATTGACGAAACTCAATGAGAAGTAGCAGTTTTTTAAGACAACACCAAAAAATTTGAACTTCTAGCAGTGAACTTTTGAGTGGAGTACCGACACCAATCTCACCATAATACTGAGCATCTAAGTGGTGATGAAAATATCACGATCTGTTTATACCCACCTTGTTCATAAACTTATGGACAAGGATGAAATGATAATACTTCAACCTGTTTACTATCAACCTACTCAACTATAATAGGGCATCATGCAGTGCCTCTAGTTTGCATGACAGTTTACTTGACCAGGTACTGATAAGATATAATGAATCCGATCTCCATCATACATTATTGCGGAGATTACTTAAACAAACAAACTAGTTCAATGATAGAGATCACTGATGCGCTAATACAGTCTTAAACGGATGCCCTAATGCACTCTTAAACGGATGCCCTAATGCACCCGTAAACGGATGCCGTAATGTACTCTTAAACGAAATGCATTTCACAAACACGTTGATTCCCTATACACACTCATTCTCTAATACAGTCCTAAAGAGATGCCCTACTAGTAAAAAGGTGCCTTCAACAAACGAACTAATTCTAATGCTTAAGGGGTGGAGGAAAGATGGAAACAAAATATGTGAGCAATTCTAAAACCACAAACAGGGGCATCAAAATAGAGGTTCGCTACAAGTCTATCACCGACTGTAGCCAAAATCGTTACTAGCAATATGCATTCCTTAAACTTGGAAATGTTTATTCGTATATCAGGCTTAAGGGTGCCTCAACTGACTGAGGACGAGTTTTTTTGTTCTTAAAACATCGCTCTGCTTACCAATATTTATGTCCTTACGCATGATAGCATCATCCGACTACATAGTAACAACCTCATCATCCGACTACATAAAAAAACTTAGGCTGGATTAATTACCGCCGATTAAAATTAGAATATGTATTCAGCATTTACAAAACAAGAATTCATAGTAAGAAACAAAATGACATGTTTAACTGATGCAATGTTAGAAACATATTTTTTTACCTTTCATCCAAAAACGTGCAGATCGACCAACACAATAAATGTACAACCCTTTGTACTAGAGAGGTCATAACTAATCACCAAATAAACCTAAAACAGAATAGAAAAAGCAAATCAGACATACGTTAAACAGATCCTCAATAAGACTTTAAAATGATTAATTCATTTCAGACTTTCCAAGAACCTACCCACACCAACACAACTTCACATACATAACAAGATAAAAGGTCGTGACATGTAGGTTGAACATCCAATCCTATGTCCCGTCATTTTTTCCAAGACATGGGAAAATCAGGTAAAGAAGGTACACCACACAAGCCTTTGCTACCAGAAAAGCTGCAAGGGTTTGGATTCAATTTTCTCATGAGGCCAGGCCGCATTTGCTACACTTGTTGGACACAGCCTCTATTCTCATATTAGCTAAGAATAACATCTTTCTTAAATAACATAGATGTGCTTAATCAAACATATGCCTTTAAATCATACAAACTGATGCCCTACATCATACAAACAATCATACGTTATTTCAATAAGCAAGCAAATTCCTTATATTAAAGTATCATTGCTTTAATCTCACTAGTTAAAGACTTATGCTATTAGCATACTAACTAATGCCCTAACAGATGCACTAATTAACAAAAAACATTATGATATTAATGTACTAACAGATGTGGTGCCACCTATTTTTAATGCACTATTCAAAGAAACAAATGTTCTAACAAGTTACACAATGCTCTAATCGTATTAACAAATGCGCTAACGCTTATTTAGATGTACTAGTCAAACATACAAGTACGCTAACTTATATCATGATCTTTACCTACAATAATGACGAGTAACCTGATGCTTTATATATACACATGTATTCTTTAAGACGTCATATCATTAAATAATAATCATATATGTTCCACATTAGTGAATCACAGTTATAAAATCTCATTTGGACATATCATCGAAGACCTGATGTGCAATTTTAATAAACACTTTTTTCATACATTTTCAATATAATTTTCCAATATCTTGTCGAAATGATGATCACATCATTATACACTTTCAACAAAACTTCAAAAAACATTTATATATTCTATTTAAATTTGACAAAAATGTTTTATGAGAGGATTACACAACACGTGATGAAGAATGTAAGGAGTGATTGGGGGATGACGGTGTACAGTGTGTAACCTGGTGTTCGAATTTTCGATGGTGGTGGTTTCCACGGTGGTTGTAACGGTTGTGGTGTGACATGAGCGATTAAAAGATCTGGGGATGAAGGGGAATTGAGTGGTAGGCGGCCTTTCGGTGGTGGTGGTTCCTGTGGCGTGGTGGTGATGGTGCACCATTTTGGTCAGAGCGGTGGTTATTGGAGAAAGAGTGGCTACTGGAGAAAATTGTGTTGGTCGGGTGTGTGTGATATAAGTGATAATGGAGTGTATACCCTTTATTTTTGTTAGTTTCATTTTATACCCCTGAAATTTGTATGTTTTTAAAATCTACCTTTTAATTGGTTTTCTAGGTTTTCTATGGATATGAGGTTTTCTCTAGAACCTATCCATATATATATATATATATATATATATATATATATATATATATATATATATATATATATATATATATATACTAGCGTCGTAACCCGCCCAACGGGCGGGGTCGTTTTTTTTCTTGTTTCAGAGAGTTTATGGTTCGTGCGTTTTTATTTTTTTGAATTTGTAATTTAACTTTTAATATATTTTATTTATAGTTTAAGCTTAAATAACGTTTATTTGTGATCAACGGTAGCAGTTGTTTTTTTTCTTCCTGTTGTTAACCAAACGTTAGGTGTGAATTTAACGGAGTCAGTATCACCTTGAACCAGTAAAGGTAAAATCATTTAAGACACGTTAAATTTTTCTAATCGACATCGAAACATAATTAAAAAAACCCAACATGGATTAAAATTAATTATAAATTCATTTATCGATGAACAAATAAAAAAAGTTGTATGTAAATTTTGTTTTTGTCAAATGGGCTATTGTTTTTAAATAACGTAACATCTTTTGTCAAATCTATATTATGAACATTGGACATAATACCACTCGATTTGTCCATTTATATTTACATGAAAATCAGTGGTTTTATTTAATATTCATGATTGAAGGAAATTGAATTTTAACATTATGAATCTAATACTATATAAATATTATCACTATTTGGACTCCATATTACCAAGTCGGTTTAAAGCTCAAGAATACTGCTAACGGCATTACCCTTTACGTGTCTTTTCTTATTTGCAGTAACGCATTTGTAGTTGCAGTTGAAACTCAAATATCGTCTATATGTAAACGTAGTCTAAATCATCACATCTTATAACGGCCTGTTTGGTTTGTAGTTCGAAATCACTATCAATAACGGTTTAAATACAAGGTGGAATGGGTATTGATAGAAGTACGACTATCATTCTTTATACACACGTTTGGTAAGAGTAGGCTTTGGAAAAAAAATGTTCTGATACTATTAATACAGGAGTAACAGTTTATGTCTTTTCCAAAAACGCAAATCCTGAACATTTTATAAACACCGATTGCAATAGCTGATTTGTTGCATAGAACACGGTTTTAGACGAAAGAAGAGTTGATTCTTCCAACTAAAGTAGCATCTAAAAAGAAAATGTGACCAATTTAGTGATAAAATTACTGTAACATAAAATGATACAAAGCTTAATTTAATATACCTCATATAATAAGAAAATATGTATGGATTATGATTGAGAATGAGTTTTGCATTTTTATAGTGGTAAACCAAAAGAATGCATTACTTACATAACCAATAAATGGGGCAGCCAAGAAAAGTATGCATAATATACAGTATTTGGCTATGGAAACTAACTACAGGAGCTGGTAAAAGGTCAATATTTTCCCTCAAAACCAGCCAGTCTAAGTTTCGACATTCAGACAATGTACTGACAGAAACTCGGCGCATGGGCGGTGAAAAAGATACAATTTTCAGTATTTACCTTTAGTTACTATAAGGGGTAGCGCTACCTTGACTAAAAAATATGTGCTGTAATTTTGACTTCCAAACGTCATTCTCCTAAACAGCTTAATCTCTGCTGATTGTTGTGCAGAGTTGTATAGTTCACTTTGTGCAACTTTCATCCCATTGCTTAGATCTTCAGCCTCCAAACTCTCGAAATCACTTAAAATCTAAGAGAACAAAGAAGAAATTTATGTATTTAATAGTGTAAAGTAACTTTATGATAAAATGGAAAACTTTTCAACATGAAATTGGTACCGGAAAATTTCCTCATATTACCACCAGATACCACCTCATATATCAAAAACTACAAGCAGTGCATCTAAAAGAAGGGAAGGGAGAGTGACAGAGATAACAATTAGAGGTGGAAAAATGGACAAGTCAGGTTAAAATAGATAGGCTTTTGGTTCAACGTTGTCATTTATCTTGAACTTTTATAAATAGTTAAGAGTTCTAAATATGAATATGAATGTTAGAATATCAGTAATCATCGGTTATTGAACCAAGTGATATAGAACGTTATACACTACAGGGTTTATACTTTTGACAACTTTCAGCCATCTCGACCCATTTCCTCTCGCTGAATTATCTAGAAGTAATTGGTCGAAACTTTCCAAAGAAACACTCAAACAAAGTGCTTAATACTTGTCTAATATCTTTACCTGTGCAGCCGTAGGTGCAACGGCTCTTGGAAAAAAGATGTTTCCTTTGTTTTATTTGCCTCCATGTTGTGATGTTGGCAACTCAGATTCAGGCTTGCTAGTGTTAGCCATCCAGTCTGCTGAAAGGGTCCGCATATCAAAGAGTATCCTGAAAGCCATCAAAGAACCATAGTTTAATTTGGGAATAAAAATGTTTATACTTAATGTAATAGACTGTATACGAACACTTACTGATTAGCTTACATCTGGTTTTTGCCTTTGGGACCAGGATAACAAATATGCAATTAGTAAATAAAATAATAAGCCTAACATGTAAAAGTCGTTGTAATAAGGCATTAACTTAGTCATAGAGCAGTATACATGTATTTAAAGACATGCAAAAACTAAGAGAAGGATAGAAAAAGAAGGAACCCACCTGTGAAATCCATTTAATGGAACATTTGAGCCATAAGAATTGTGAAGACACTACAAAAGAACAATAGAAGATAGATTCTGGATTAAGTTGTAGATGATTGTGACGAAGGCCCTGAAAACAAAGATGAAATGACAGCTATTTAGTAAGATTTTATTACGAACCTAAGTCAGCGAGTGATTTAAACAAACGAAAATAACAGGATCTATTATGTACCAAATTTGGAGTAGTGGAAGATTGAACAAACTTCCCGTGCTACTTTATAGACTTACTATAACATACTAATGAACCCGTATATAATAACATACTAAATAAACCCATATATAAGAACAACATGAACCAGAACTTCGTACATACCAATAAATCGCTTCCTAAGACGTATGTAAAACCTCCTGATCCACCTTAACTACGATTCAAAAAATGATAATCATCTAAAAACATTGTATTCCTTAATAAACTCACATATGAATTTTCTATTATAAGTAGGATGAATAACAGAACACAATAGTACCTTTCCTCTCCGAACTAACCAAACTGCGTGAAAAAAGTATCATTGTTGCCCCATCACCAGAGGTTGGTTTCATCGCCATCATCCAAAGTAGATACATTTTTGTCCCACTTACCCATGTTCCAAGCAGCATATGAGATTTAAGAGTAAGTAAGAAAATCAAGAAAACAATTCCCTCATTGTTCCATATAACCAGTAGCCTCTATAGGGTAACTGTTATAGTAGATCAGTGTGTAAACATACTGAACTACTAATGTGTCCAGGCGATCGTTTGTGTGAAAGGTATGTTCATAGCAGTCTTCCTACACACCAAAGCAGAGGGCCATGTTTACTTCCAGACCCTCGTTAATGGTTTGTTTACCACTCAGAAAGATCTTGCCTTACATTGAACAGAGTAGCCACATCAGATACCGAATACTAACGTACACAAAACTTACTACTACAAACTAATATCCACAAAACTAAAAGGAAGATCGGTCGTCGGGTAGGAAAATAGCGTGTCCATGTTTGACAACTCAACTAAAAAATTAAAAAGCAATTAGCACAATATTTAAAGCTTAATAAGCTACCCCAAAACCCCCATTCGAGCCTGTTTATTTCAACATGCAATATAATATAAAAAAGATGATGCTCATTTAACTTACCTGCACATTGCGACTCCAACTTTTACTCCACCAATCTGTATATACAATATAAAGATCACACACTAAATAAATAAATAAAAAATAAGTCGGTAAAAATTTGGAATTACAGTGACGGGATTCTTACATATGCAATTTCATGTTCCTGAGTATTAACGATGACATTCAGTCCTTGGGCTCCGTGAGGACAATGTTGTATGCACCCCTAGCTACATCAGTGGCATCATCGACCCGCAATACTAATATATGATATCTGCATAATAATAGGGGAATATGGCCAAAGGCAACTGTATGTGCAGCTATCCAAATAATATGGTTCGGGACTTATAAGAATCTATTAGACGTTGCCATTTATTTATTTCCTACCTTGCTGATACAAATTCAACTTTCCCATGTTGCACCCTTCAGCCTTTACGTTTTAGAAGCTGCTATTAAACATACTTGAGAAGCGAAATCCATTTATCAGCAACAGCCATATGCAAAAGGTAGTCGAATCCATGATGCTTATTTGCAATTGCCT
The DNA here is from genome assembly GCA_025667525.1 of Glebionis coronaria. Taxonomy (NCBI): domain Eukaryota; kingdom Viridiplantae; phylum Streptophyta; class Magnoliopsida; order Asterales; family Asteraceae; genus Glebionis; species Glebionis coronaria. Next base: position 380,581 of record JANFOE010001172.1, on the reverse strand, counting down.
TTAACAACTTATCTGCACATTGCGACTCCAACTTTTACTCCACCAATCTCTATACACAATATAAAGATCACAGACTAAATAAATAAATAAAACTAATTCGGTAAAAATTTGAAATTACAGGATCTTTGTGACGGGATTCTTTCTTACATGTACAATTTCATGTTCCTGAGCATTAACGATGGCATTCAGTCCTTACCAAATAAATTTAGTTGAATTAATTGAAACTTGAGTTGAAAATTAGAACGTGTGTTGGCGGACCATTTTGAATCTGATGCGACTCAAGCAATGTTCTGATGTTTCTAGCGAACAGTTTCAAATAAATTTACTTTACTTGAAAGATATTTTCTTGATGAAATAAAGTAGTTCTCAAGTGGTTTAGAGTTTGAATAAACACAGCCAAATTAAGAGAAGGGTTTTTGCCTTTGTTTATATGCTACCAAAAGAGCATAGTAGCCCATCTTTGGTTTTGGTGGGGTTACCAAGTAATGAAAAAGAAAACAATAAGATTCTAGATTAACCTTTACAGCAATATTAGACAGTTACAGAAATAGACATTTCAGGAGCTGGAATGAAGGACATAATACCTTCACCAAACAGTTCGGATAGTGAAATAGCAAGTTGTCCTGAGTTTAGATCGTCTTTCCGAACCTGCTTAAGATATGCAGGTGTCCGCAATGCATTAATGCTACTACTACTACCCTTCTCTCTTTTTCCTAATGTATCTTAACACCATGATTATGAGGCTCTGGTTTACCAGCATTAGAAGCAGTTTCACCAGCGTTTGCAGCAGATTCACCTTGTACATCTATTGCCATATTGTTGTTAGCAGCAGACTCACTGGCATCTGGAGCAATTTCTATGGCATCAGCAGTTGTTCCAACGATTGGGGTACAATACTTATTCTAACAACCTAACTAAAATGATATATGGGGTTGCTTAATTTTTCAGAAAACCTTTTTTGTTTACCTGCATGTCTTTATGCAGTTTTCAATACAAGTATAATTCCGCTTCTGCGTACTTTAATATTCCATTGTGATTTATTTTCGTGGTCATTGCCTGCAACATTATAGAAATATACCAAACATAATATTTTAGGCACAAGCTTTAAAAAAAGGTTTGAAGAAATACAAATAAAATTCACTCGAGCTAATGAGCAGAGAATACGTTGATAGTTGCGAATGGGTAAACGCATTAGAGAGGCTCTCATATGCTAAATGTCTAAATATGCATGTATTCACCCTAAACATTCAATAGAATAACATGATTATGCATAGACATGCTATGCAATTTAATGTTGTGTATTTTAACAATCGATCTGTAGATTCTAGAGATTCATCATAGATAATTTCAGAACCTTGATCATGTGGTTCCAAATTGGCTGTCGAAGGGTTATGATCATAAGCCAATCCCACTAAAAGACATTCATCATAGATAATTTCAGAACCTTGATCATGTGGTTCCACATTGGGTAACAGAAGATAGTTGATTGAAGGTAAACTTACAGAAGTAACCATAATTATTGAAGGTACTCGATAGATATTTTATTCAAAGGAACAAAAGGTTTTGATAGATATTTTATGCTTCCTGGTCGAATTCTTGGATCATGAAAGGCTATCAATAAGATTTATTGAAGTACTATTTGAGTTAGAATTTTTAAAGATGAGTCGGGCCAATATTAATAATTAGAGCTTAGCCTGCTAGCTAGACATATTTGAGTTGAGCTCAAGCGTATACTCTGTTGCTGCCTCACAGAATCATTCTTCACACAAGTTTAATAGAAGTTCAGTAGCTGGTTTGGATCTTAGCTTTGTGTTTAAACAGAAGTTGAGTAGTTGGTTTGCCAAACACTTTTCCCATGGATAATCCTATCATCACACTGCCTATTCTCTTGAATCGCTAGGTAGTTTGCAATTCGGGAGCAAATCTAAGTTTGGAACACAAATTTCAGTTCGGTGTATGTACACAATTTGACAGTGGGTATAAATTTAAAATGAAAGACGTGCTTGACAAATCAATACTTTCAGACCTATGCTTTGATATGAAGTTAGTTTACTTCCACTATAAAATTCATTATACTAATTAAAATTCTAGATCAAATCCACTCGGTGATGAAGGGAGAACTGAGCTCCAGTTGGCTTCCTGATTAGATGTAATAGCACCAACTGTTTTGTTTCTAGACTGATGAAGTTGACCACTAAACTGATCTTTTGTATATGCAAGATGTACATCGTTAATAAGTTTTTGGTAAAAAAGCTTTAGATCATATTAACAAAACACTTGTCGTTAATCATGACAAAACATCTAAGATCGTACAAGGAACTAACCTTTGTATTGAGGTGCATAAGCAGATACAAGACAAGAGCGAATAAAGCTCTTTTCACTCCCTTCATGACCACATGAAAAAATAATATTGTTGAGTTACTCGTATAAAGAAACATAAAAAGGGAGCTGCTACATATCTACAAAGGCGAATATGAAATTTTAGTTGCTATATTTCCTTTTGTTAAGATGTGAAGCTGTAATAGATTTGATGGGACTGGTTAATGCATCTTCATTTTGATCCTCAAGATCTGGAACTTTATCCGATAAGTCGAGACTGTGGCTGCATCTCCACCAGTCACATCTTTACTGATTTTGTTAATAAGATCAGTGATCTCAACACTAATGATTCCACCATCACAATGAGGAGATTTATCTTTGTCAGATATTTTTTCGCCACTGGAAACCTGCAGCCACCATTACTAAAATAAAGAAAACGATCAAGAATCCATATAAGTTCGTAAAAACTTGATAGGTTGACATGAAAAATATAGTGGCCTATATATATACAACTGTCAAAACATATCAGATCTATTGTAACATGAATATATAGTTAAAAGGTAAGAAAATAAAACGACTATATAGTTGATATACCATTTTTATTTTCGAGAAAAGAATTGACCCTTATCTGTTTACAGTTAGAACTGGAATTTTAAGATAAAACGTTGCTATTCTCACAGTCACCCATTTACATGCTACAATTATCATTAAATTTCAGGAACAGAGAAGGTAAAATCATGAACTTAATCAATTCGTAGAAACATGTGTTTTTTACCTCCTTTTAATACAAGTATTAAATATTTTACCTGGTTGTTGTATTTTTAGTTGAACATCTAAGAGTCTTGCAGCTGCAATCGGGTTTCTTGTAGATACTCTTCAAGGAGGGTTTGCTGCTATCGGGTTTTCTGTAGATACTCTTCAAAGGAGGGTTAATCTCTGGATAAGCAAAGTTGGTCCACGTATTATGATTTTAACTTTTAGCCTTAAATCACTATATAAATTCCTTTTTACGTAATGACCTGCAAGCAACAAATCTTCCACCTGTTTGAAGGGTTGGGTGAGAGCAGTTCACGTTAATAGTAAAGCATCCAATGGCAACCATCATTCTTTTTTGGTGAAATAGCCAATGAACATCAATGAAATTGATAATTTACCTCTCGTCTCATATATCTATATCCATGAAAAACCGGAACACTTATATTTCAAACATAGAATATCAGAACTTAGCTAACACATGATGAGGTACCTGAAAGTTGAAGCAGCGCACGAAACAGCATTGCTTTGAATGTGACTGTGCTGTTGAGTCTTTGGCTGCAGATTTGGATCACAAACTCAGATTATCAGAAGATTATATATGAAATTTGTAGCACGTTAAGTGGAAGTGAGAGACAGAGAGTAAAGATGTATGGATATATGATGTGAAACAGTAAAATACTATCAAGACAACAATTTATTATGTATTTGACGGTCGTTTAGTATCCAATCTTTTGCACTGGTTTTCACCCTGTATCGATGCTATTGAACTATAGCACTCGTTACTATCTGATGTTAATTTACATTCCTGTCGCTAATATAAATAAAACAATCGCATATCTTAAAACAGAAACCAAACCTAAGTTGGTAGCTTTTTTAATCCAATTAGTTATGAAAGGAATGAAATTATATGTACCTTATCTCTAGGAACTGAACTGAAATCCCCTGTAATAAGCACTCCAACTTTTCAGATAAATTGAGCTGAACGTTATAACAAATATTTTGTCTGCGCGATCTTTACATCAGCTGGCTTCAGTATTGAAGTTCAAAATTTAGAAAGAACAATAAGGAATAAGTCCTTTAGCAAAACTATATCAAAAAAGTACTGAACTTAGTAAGAAAAACATAAACAGAAGGCATGCCAACAAACGAAATAGAAGTAGGACAACGTCTTGAATGCAGCTGGATTTGGATTTAGAAGTCGGTCTGAGGTTGAGGTCTATATGAAGTTTATAACTAAAAAATACAGTTATTAGAAAAGGTTTGATAATTTAAAAGTCACAAACTGATGCAAAGTAGGAGGTTGCCAACAACCGAAATAGAAGTAGGACAACGTCTTGTCAATGCAGCTGGATTTGGATTTAGAAGTCGATCTGAGGTTGAGGTCTATATGAATAGTTTATAACTAAAAAATACAGTTATTAGAAAAGGTTTGATAATTTAAAAGTCACAAACTGATGCAAAGTAGGAGGTATGGAAACTATCTTTCAACTTACTCTGGGGAAAAGGTAGCTTTAGTGGGTTCATAAATTTAATGAAAATCCACATCTTAATTAAGACTTGTCACTCGCTCATATCACAAACCTATACGCTAGACTATGTTTAAGACAGAAGATAAATCTGATTTACTTACCTTCTTCATTCTGCCCATTCTACATGCCTTCTCGAGATGGATCTCAAGATCCTTGTTCTAATGTACCATGGTTAAATTGGTGACAGTAAATCACTCATTCCTTGGAAAAAACCTATCTCTCAAATAGTGCAACGCGTATGGTACAAGGCTTGGAATTATTATAAATCACGGTTCCATGGATGCAATTGTAATCCACAAAATAATACAGACATACCTGATAAGAGAAAATCAGTATCATTAGGGTACAAGATTAGGATTCAAAAGGAGGTGTACCTTTTTTTATGTGTGTTTTTTTGAGAAATTAGGGTTTTGATTTATGTTTTCTTTATTAATAAGTCAGGTATGTACGTATTCTTAGGATTTGGATAAATATCTCATAATATATGTGTAGTTATAGAGTTTATCATATTAGTAGGTTTGTTTTTAGTGTTTATTAATTTGATTTTTAATAGAAAAACATAAAAATTGGTTGGCTTAATTGGTAAACTTTGATACATGCAAACCACCGGACCCATGTTCGAAACTTGTTGATGACACATTCGAAGTTTTAAAAAAAAAATCCAAATTTTAATAATTTCCAAATTTTTCAAAAAATGACCCGGCCCAGACTCGAACCGGACCGGCCCAGAACTTCAAAACGCAATTTCCAAACGCAGTTTTCAAACCTGCGTTTTCAAAACGTGATTTTCATAAAACTGCGATTTCAAACGGAAAATTCGTGAAATTTGGAGATTTTCTAGGAAATTGTGAAATCCTATTGGTTAAAAGATGTGACTGGGATATGACTGGGATCTAAAACTGTGGTTTCAAGTCATAATTATACCTATATATAATATAGAGATATATATATATATATATATATATATATATATATATATATATATATATATATATATATATATATATATATGTGTATATATGAATATATATATATATATATATATATATATATATATATATATATATATATATATATATATTATACATATATATATATATACATATATATATATATATATATATATATATATATATATATATATATATATATATATATATATATATATATATATATATATATATATATATATATATATATATATATATATATATATATATATATATATATATATATATATATATATATATATATATATATATATATATATATATATATATATATATATATATATATATATATATATATATATATATATATATATATATATATATATATATATATATATATATATATATATATTTATACATATATATATATTTACTAGCCTTTAGACCCGTCTAGTGGACGGGCTAGCTTTAAGTATATATATTTTAAATGAAAATTGAATTTATGTGTGTTTGTATTAGAAGTTTAGTATATATAGTGTTAGTTATGGCATTGATATTTTAATAATGTAGCCTAGAATAGATAAAAATAACGTAGTTTAAGATATTTTATTTATTTAAAAATATTATGAGTTAATTGAATTTGCATACGTTAACGGTATGAATAAGTTTGTTACATAAATTTTTTATAATTTTAATAATACTGTATAAATATTTTATGCATTTTGAATTTTATGAGGTAATAAATTTGTATATGTTAATGTTATGAATAACGTTTTTATATTTTTTGGAATTAATATTATTGTTCTGCATTTTTATAGAATTTTGTATTTAAGACATTGTTTCACCATCCTTCCTTATATATTTTTATAGAATTTTGTATTTAAGGCATCATTTGTAATTCCTATATATATCTTATAGAATTTTGTATTTAAGGCCTCATTTGTAATTTCTATTTTATTTTTGAAGCATTTTATGGAATCATTTTTATGGAATTTTGTATTTAAGGCATTGTTTCACCATCCTTCCTTATATATTTTTATATAATTTTGTATTTAAGGCATCATTTGTAATTCCTATACATATTTTTATAGAATTTTGTATTTAAGGCATCATTTGTAATTCCTATTATATTTTTGAAGCATTTTATGGAATCATTTTTATAAAATTTTATATTTAAGGCATTATTTCACCATCCTTCCTTATATATTTTTATAGAATTTTTTTATTTATGGCATCATTTGTAATTCATATATATATTTTTATATAATTTTGTATTTAAGTCATCATTTGTGATCCCTATTTTATTTTTGAAGCATTTTATGGAATCATTTTTATAGAATTTTGTATTTAAGGCATTGTTTCACCATCCTTTCTTATATATTTTTATAGAATTTTGTATTTAAGGCATCATTTGTAATTCCTATATATATTTTTATAGAATTTTGTATTTAAGGCATAATTTATAATTCCTATTTTTTTGAAGCATTTTATGTAATAATTTTTATAGTATTTTGTATTTAAGGCATTGTTTCACAATCCTTCCTTATATATTTTTATAGAATTTTGTATTTAAGGCATCATTTGTAATTCCTATATAAATTTTTATAGAATTTGTATTTAAAGCATCATTTGTAATTCCTATTTTATTTTTGAAACATTTTATGGAATCATTTTTATAGAATTTTGTATTTAAGGAATTGTTTCACCATCCTTCCTTATATATTTTTATAGAATTTTGTATTTAAGGCATCATTTGTAATTCATATATATATTTTTTATAGAATTTTGTATTTAAGGCATCATTTGTAATTCCTATTTTATTTTTGAAGCATTTTATGGAATTATTTTTATAAAATTTTGTATTTAAGGCATTGTTTCACCATCCTTCCTTATATATTTTTATAGAGTTTTGTATTTAAGGCATCATTTGTAATTCCTATATATATTTTGATAGAATTTTGTATTTAAGACATCATTTGTAATTCCTATTTTATTTTTAAAGCATTTTATGGAATCATTTTTATGGAATTTTGTATTTAAGACATTGTTTCACCATCCTTCCTTATATATTTTTATATAATTTTGTATTTAAGGCATCATTTGTAATTCCTATACATATTTTTATAGAATTTTGTATTTAAGGCATCATTTGTAATTCCTATTATATTTTTGAAGCATTTTATGGAATCATTTTTATAAAATTTTATATTTAAGGCATTATTTCACCATCCTTCCTTATATATTTTTATAGAATTTTGTATTTATGGCATCATTTGTAATTCCGATATATATTTTTATAGAATTTTGTATTTAAGTCATCATTATAATCCCTATTTTATTTTTGAAGCATTTTATGGAATCATTTTTATAGAATTTTGTATTTAAGGCATTGTTTCACCATCCTTTCTTATATATTTTTATAGAATTTTATATTTAAGGCATCATTTGTAATTCCTATATATATTTTTATAGAATTTTGTATTTAAGGCATAATTTGTAATTCCTATTTTATTTTTGAAGCATTTTATGTAATAATTTTTATAGTATTTTGTATTTAAGGCATTGTTTCTCAATCCTTCCTTATATATTTTTATAGAATTTTGTATTTAAGGCATCATTTGTAATTCCTATATATATTTTTATAGAATTTTGTATTTAAAGCATCATTTGTAATTCCTATTTTATTTTTGAAGCATTTTATGGAATCATTTTTATAGAATTTTGTATTTAAGGCATTGTTTCACCATCCTTCCTTATATATTTTTATAGAAATTTGTATTTAAGGCATCATTTGTAATTCATATATATATATATATTTTTTATAGAATTTTGTATTTAAGGCATCATTTGTAATTCCTATTTTATTTTTGAAGCATTTTATGGAACTATTTTTATAAAATTTTGTATTTAAGGCATTGTTTCACTATCCTTCCTTATATATTTTTATAGAATTTTGTATTTAAGGCATCATTTGTAATTCATATATATATTTTGATAGAATTTTGTATTTAATACATCATTTGTAATTCTTATTTTATTTTTAAAGCATTTTATGGAATCACTTTTATACAATTTTATATTTAAGGCATTGTTTCACCATATTTCCTTATATATTTTTATAGAATTTTGTATTTAAGGCATCATTTGTAATTCTTATACATATTTATATAGAATTTTGTATTTAAGGCATCATGTGTAATTCTTATTTTATTTTTGAAGCATTTTATGGAATAATTTTTATAGAATTTTGTATTTAAGACATTGTTTCACCATCCTTCCTTATATATTTTTATAGAATTTTGTATTTAAGTTATCATTTATAATTCCTACTTTCTTTTAGAAGTATTTATGGAAACCCTTTAATGAATTACATGTGTCATTTTAATAGAATTTTGTATTTAAGGAATTGTTTCACCATCCTTCCTATATAAGAGTTTTTGATTTGATTTGATACATATATATATATATATATATATCTTTACATTATATATAAGAGGAGGGGTATGCCACATCATATCCACGTCATCACACGGACCTATGTTTTGGGCTTTAATTTTTTACGAAACATAACGTATCACTTGGGCCTGGGCTTTAAATTTTACGAAACATAATAAAGATAAATCGAACCAAAAAAAAAACCCAACGACAAAAACCCTAAATCGAATCCATATGATTCTTAGTCGCACGGTGAGTGATCTCTAATTCTTAGTCGCACAATTTTGTTTAATATATATACTTCATGTTTCAATATACTCATTTATCAGTTTTAATTTTACAAGTAGTAGAGATTAATGATTCGTTGAAATTGCGGAATTCTATTTGTCTTTTATGTGAACATCATTGTCAGGTCTCAGTTTCCCTGCTCAATGAGTATTTAAACTTATGTTTATCTATAAAGTTTCTATATAACTGCATCATGTTAGTTTGGCAAAATACAAGATCCAAAAGAAAGTTGTTTTTCCCTGATGTCGAAGCCACTTTGAAAGTTTGTTCTTATCTCGGTTTCAATGGATGGCGATTGTTCATCAATTGGATCACCCCCCCCCCCCCCATAACAGTGGTATGTGCCCTTAAATGGATTGTTGTTGTACTGAAAACACAGTCTTAGATGTTTTAATAATATTGGACATTTCGTTTCAGAGACCATCAATGACTCGAAGGCAGAGTTGTACTTCACAATCTATGTTTCTCCTTAAGCGTTTAATCATACTCGACATCCGTTTTTCGGCTGCATGTTATACCCATCCTAAAATCAGCATGGTTATGTTAACAGAGGTATGTTCTTTCACGCTTTTTATAATTCTTTTCTATTCCCCTTTATTTTCTATACTGATCATGCACAAACTAAATTCAGCTCATTTAACATAAATCGATTATGTTTGTAAAACTGGATGTATGTTGCAGGTTGATCTATTAAAATGAATCATAGTGTAAATGGGGTAACAAAATATATTTTTAGAAGGCAGATTAAATGAGCATCCTTTGAGTTCGAATAGATCAATGTTTTTTTACATAGACTTATCTTCTACCTATAGACAGTAATATTAAATGATTTTTTTAGTGAGAAAGCTTTTTATGATTGTTCTCATAAACTAGCGATCTGAAGCCAGACCAAGGGAAAGAAGGTTTTGAAATCAGCATTTCTAAGGAGATGGGATTGCTAAGGTAAATATGTACTTTGAAATAGATTTTAAAACATTTCCCCTGAATTTATTTCCTTTATTATTGTAAGGTTACTTATTTGTGACTCTGAGTCAGGAATTTCATATTGCTACAAAATTCGCGCCTTTCTGTTCATGATTACACATTGCTCAAGTTGTTTGCTTTTCTTGCAGTTAATCTATAGGACTGACAACAAAGAGATCCTTGGGGTTCATATAGTCGGTATGCACATTGTAAACCTCATCCACAAAGCATCAAAGCTATATATTCTTATAGTTATTAATAATCGCATTTTAAATTTTACATCTTCTGATTTATCTATGTTTACCTATTCAGTTAGGGTTGAGTTACAACAAAAATCATTGTATGCTTTGGTGTGATCTTAATGGAGATAATCGTAGGTAGAAAACCCTTAGAAGAAACCTAACCATAAGAAAACTAATTCTAAGGGTTGTCGGGTAGTTCAAATTACTCGAATTATAGGATTTGTTTGGATTTGCTTATTAGGATACCTGTTGTTAAAAATGGCTATTTCTTTGGAGCATTGGAACTATCAAACGAGTACTTTGTCAAACAAAAGTTGCAGACAAATGTTGATTTCTTTCATGGAATGATTTATCAGTCTGCCTTTTAATTTTAGCCCAATATTGGTTGCTGAATGTTAAATCTGTCCATTCATATAACGACTTCAATTGACTTCTTTCATGTTCTGTTTTCTATACCTCGAATGGCTGGCTATCTATGACACTTGCTAGAGTCCCTTGATTACCCCGACATAATCCAAGTCCCAAACACCCTTTTAAACACATGTGAAATTCGTTTTAGCTATAGACTATTACTTTCATTGTAGTTTGTGTGAGAGTGTAAACCTTTAAAATTACTAGACAAGTCAGAATTCTATAATTACTCATCCAAATATGCCCATTTATAAACACAAGTCCAATCACCCACAATGTGTTCATTTGTTATTATTCAGGTTATTAAAGTTGGGATGATAACTCTGGGTTATCTTAGAAGGGGGTGTTTCTTATTGACACCTTTTAGTTTTGTAGTTGTTAACTACAGTAATATACTTGAAAAATGGGCTCATTCATGACATATGACTTACATGAGGGAATGTACAGATATCAATTCTAAAGTTTGTAGTGTGGATGTGGCAAAATGGACGAGTATGGTAGCGGGTCAGATCAGGTTGAAATGGGTAATCCTAAGTCTGGTTCGTAACACGCAGGGTTCGTAACAGGTAGGGTTGGGTAAGCATAAAAAACTTTATGTCCTAAGAAATATAATTAATGAGTTCAGTATGATTATAACTGGTCGGAATGGCGGCTTTGTAGGCTTTAATGATTCTGAAACAAAAAGATATGCAAGTGAAACACATAGAAATAAAAGCATTCCATATCAAGTACATTTTTTAACTTAAATGCCCACAAACGGACATTATCTATTTGATGTTACAAACCGCCAAAGAGCAAAAATAGTAGTAGTAGTATTATTTTATTAACCTGATGAGTGACAGTTTTTTTATCTGCTTTATTCTATTTATTGTTGTGTTGTGACTTCAAATACTTATAGAAAAACTAAGTATTGCCTATTTTTATAAAATCCAACTTTAGATTTTTATAAAAGAAGACAACAGGAACAAAAATGAGTTTTATTATTATCAATGGCGATCAGAGGCAACCTGCACAACCCTTTTTTAGGTTTAATAGTGAGTTGATTGGTTTTAACAATGCTTGTGCATTCAAAAAAGACTTTGCAGTTGTTCATCACAGTAGACAGAATTGAGTGCTTCTAAAAATTCTTCAGGTTTGAGTGTTTATCGTTGGCTAGCTCGTGCAATAAGCAACAATCAAGATGGTTAAACTCCAAATTATTTATCTGCGTATGAGAATGTTATTGAATCACCTATGCAATAAAAAAAGAGTAATAATATGTCTCCAATCCAGCCATCATGACCACGAGTGTCGAGTAGGCTCTTTCTTTCAACATACACGTGACTCAACTATTTTAGGAGATAGCTTCTACACATATAGTACTTTTTAATACATTATAGTATCATTCATTTTTATATGGCAGATCCGGTTATTTTTTAGGCTCCTTAAAGATAAACATTTTATGGAAAACATTTGTGCTAATAACATGATGTTCGCCATGACCTCTTTTGGGGATAAGAAGGACGATTTATTTAATAACGGCTCAGGGCCCTCCGTGCACAAGGTTGCAGGACAAATTTCTTATTGTATGTGATCTTTATGTCCATCATCAGATCAAAACTTAAGATTCTTGCATTCGTTATTTTGGTGGAGGTGAATCTGGGTATTTAAAAGCTGAAATCGTTAGACACTTTAATTCATGTCTTTGATGAATCATTGATTTAGTAAAGCTATTTAGAAAACCAAAGAAATATGCATTGATAAAGGACCTCTGCAGTTTAAAATCAGGTTATACAATAGTGGAAATCAGATGGGCTATGAAGCTCCTAATTCGGGATCGCTTAGTGCCATTCTTTATGACAGTGGGCCTATATCCAAAAACTATTTTGACATTATCATTCACATGAAGGATGGGCTCCCTCAAAGAATAAGCAACTTGCATCCTTCATATATGTCATTACAATTTCCATTGTTGTTCCTCTATGGTAAGCATGGGTGGTCGACAGAGCTTAAGTTAGTCAGTAATAGATGTAGACATGATAAGCAACTCACTATGAATATGTTCTACAACTTTCAGTTTCATTACCGTTCGTATCTTAATGCATTGCTGCCTGGAGAGGAGGCAGGTTGTTTCAACAATATTTGGTTAATGCATATATTTCTATTGAGCAAAATAGTTTAGATTATTTTGAATCAAAGAAATATGTCTTGAGAAGTGAGTATCTTCAGAATGTTCATGATGCATTGTTGAAGGGTGATTCTGATGGTCATGATGTTGGCAAATGAATAATTTTGCCCACATCTTTTACTGGTGGTCCTAGATACATGTACAAGCATTATCAAGAGGCTCTTGCAATATGTCTCACTCTTGGAAATCCTCAATACTTACAGAGAACCTGGTTTTCGAATTCTTGGAGTAAAAAAAATTCACTTTTATATTTGGCATCATCATGATTTCTTCTTTTCACTTTTATATTCTAAGCTTATGTTGTCCTTATGTATTGAATTTGTGCAGCAATTAAAACTTCGGTGTGATCATACACGTCCACATGAGCTATAAGGCGAGAGATTGCATTAGAAATCTTTCTACAGGATAGTCATGCTACAGCCTATAAGTGTTATTACTACAGATGCTATAATGTTACTACTACAGATGTGTTTGATTTCCATAATGCAACCTTATTGAAATCTTATCCAAAATTCAAAAGAAAAAGCAGGTTCAATTTCCATCTGTGTAGTATTGTGTTTGGATCTGAAACTTATGCTACTTATTTGCAATATGTTTGTTTGGTTTTGTGTTTTTCTTTGACAATATTGAAATCTTGGCAGGCAAAGCCGTATGCGGTGCACTTGAGATAGTGGATCAGACCTTAAAGGGAGCATATGATGAAGAGAGCATGGGCAAAGCAACTTCAATTACAGCCAGGTCTGTAGATAGAGATGAAGGTTCACCAAGAAATTAGGAGTTTGGTTCTCCGAGCCTCGCGCCAGATCATTTGTGCTTACTTTTGAAGCCACATTCTTTGCCAAACTTTGATGACCTTGATGATGATGATGTGGTCCCCGAAGACGCTGGATATATTATTCCTGAGGAGAAGCAACATTCTACACCAGCAAATCCTAACGTTTTTTAATCTATCTTTGCCAGGCGGTCGTATTGACATGAGCTATAAAGCGAGGGATGGCATTAGAAATATTTCTACAGGATAATCCTGCTACAGCCTGTTACACCTTTCAACTGTTACCCGTATTCTCAAGTGGGATGTAAGGTTATGCACATCAGAATGTGGGTGCTGTTTCAGCAATGCCACCAAAGAAAGAAGCAGGCATACTATTGACTCATCATCTTCCTGAGGCTATTCCTCATGATACTCTCACTCGGCTCTTTTCTCTCTATGGTGCTTCTTGTGTTCGTCCATCCACTACTGGAGGTAATGAGCAAGTATGATTCACATCAATACATGTCTGTATTCCAGGTCTATTGTGTGTTACATTGACGTACATTTTATTCATGCAGGATGAGGAACTGTGCTTTTGTTGATTCTAAAATAAGGGAGTGGCAGCTCAAGCATAACACCAATTTAATGTGTAATTAATGATTGCAAGTTCAAAAAGTTCTATAATATGTTGAGATTGTTATTTAACAATCTTATGCACTACACTAATGACATGCTTATCGGGTTACGGTTTCTTGACAAATTATTGTCAGTTGAATCAAAACACCTCTAACCTGAGCTTAATAAGCTCTTTAAAGTTACTAAAGAAGGATGTGTTAGGAAAACATATGCCTTACCAAAGTTTAATCACTCAAAAGAATAAAGGAAGGGAATGGTCCAGACTTTTATGAAAAAGGTAATTTTATTGTGTTCCCTCCCATTTTTTAATTAGCTTAGAGTAATATCATTATCCTCAAGTGTAGTCAAAATAGTTATATTAGGACAGTTTTTTAATTTTTAGAAACAATAGTAATTTTGTTTCAACTTTGTTAATTTTCTGTATGTTGATTGCAGACCTCAGGCTTCAAATAATGGAAGTTTCCCATCGCTGGATCTGACACACAAAGAAGTTGGTGGGTCCTACTAGACAGCTCGTGAGATTTTGCGGGAGCATATTCAGGAGAATCGAGTACTTGCTCCGCCTAAGTTGCCTTCAGGAGAAAAGAATATGGAAAGTTGGATACCTTATTGGAAAATTATCCATTGGGTTCTGTTTCATTTGATTCTGATGGGTTACCTCCAATAGACAAGTAGACACTGCTTAATGAGATGATATGACACGTCGAAAGATTTTAAAATAAAAAAGTTTTTCTGAACTACGTAGACTGAATCTGGAAAACAACATTATTAACGAGAGTATATTGGAAAATACAGAAATTATTGATGCTGAAATAAATACAGAATTGTTGTTGGAAGAGGATATGGAAAGACAAAAGGATGAAATAAAAGAAGTGGAAATGCAACAAGATCAAATATGTCATATCTCAGCTAATGCAATGGTGGAAACTTTTCCTTTGAGACCTTAAATCTGAGAATATGGCACGTGCTGAAAAGTGAGTTTTACTTGATTTAAGTGTCATCCCTGGTGGTTAGTTAAAATTAAGCATTTCGACACTAAATATTCAATTAAGAATAAATACAATCATATGACTCTGATTGTTTATATTTTTGTTGCTTCTGTTGTAGTTATTACTGCATTTCATTGGGACTTAGAAATTGAGAGATGATGAAAGCTTTGCATACTTGATATGAGTAAATCATATCTCATAAACGTTATTTGGACCATGTGTTAGGAACGTGCGACCAAAGCTTCAGATATATCAGACACTATAGTTAGTAACACAATGCAGGTTAAATCTCATACATGAACCATTTTTAGTCTCTGTTAAGCTTTTTATAAACGTGAATTTGCTTAGTTATTGCTTTAGTGTAGTTTCTTAGTTAAACAAAAAAATGTTGACCGATTAAATTTGCAGGCCTAATGCATGATAGAGTTTTTTTTTGTAAGGAAAACCCCTTATGACGAAGTAACTTAGATGTTTGATCAATGAAAACCCCTTATGATTTTTTTTTGTTCGCACCACCACCTATGGATGCAACTCTACAAACTATTGATTATAATTGGGTGTCTTCTGAGCTGCAAAAGCTTTTTTGAAGGCTGGGTGTTGAGCTGCAGAATGCTTTGATTATGTGACATTCATGTAAGTGTTTAATTTTTAAGATCATATGTATAACATCTTTTTTAATCAAGTAAATTACATCTACCTTTTTGTTTCGAAAAAAAACAAAGACCAGTCATGATAATTGTGCTTTCTTAATGGTGGATAATAGTATTATGTCACGAGCATTATGGACTATATTAATACTTTTTGTTATTGCATCTTAGGTAACATGTCAGAGTAGAGGTTGCATACGTTGATTTCTCTATTCACTAATTTAGAAGGTAAATGCCTATTCATAAACTAAATGATTACTTATCACTAATTTAGAGTAGAGGTGATCCGAATCAACCTGGTTCTTGAGACCCGGCCGGGTTCCTTTTTTTGGGTTTTTTTTTATAAAAAAGTATTTATAATTTACGAATTTACGACAAAATTTTATTTTTACATATTATATTGATTGGTAAATAGTTTATATGTTCAATATGCGAATGTTTTCATGGTTTTTATATGTAACTTTTGTTAATTATAAAAAATATGAAAACAACAATTTTTTTAGAAAACCGGGTTGACACAGATCGGTCCGGGTTGACCCGGACCCGGTGACTCGACCTGGGTCGATTTAAAAACCGGTTTTCAAAACATTGGGTTTAACAACTAAATATAATGGTAGTTATTAAAAGTGAATACCAGCTCTCTTTGATCTACTAAAGCTAATTCCGGACTGTCCCAGTGACCCATATGTTCCACTTAAACTATTGATTCAGCTTATGGAGATAACCCCAAATAAGATTGCTTCCTGGTGACCAAGTTCAGGTAAGGTGTGATTTTTACTTAGGGAGAATCTTATTAGTTCAACATATATTTGTAGTTTCGTATCCTCCCTTGATAGTTGCTATATGGTGTTTAGAGTTTTTTTTCCTTTATATTGGTTGTATGCTTCTTTGAAATTTGGAACAAATAATGTACAGTTGAAACTGTTTTTGTGATTTATGAATGGAATATGATGGTTTAGGCAAATGATTGTTGCATTATGTTTTTTTATTTCTTTTATCTACGTTCTTATCATTGTGTGTTTCTTATACAAATCTGAAGGGATAACATGAATGTTTATTGGACCGTGTTTTATTCTTAGTTCAAATGTTAGTATGAACCTATCTCGCATACACTCATTCGGACAATAAAGTGCTTCTCAAGTTTAACAAAAAACAATATAACCTTTCAAGTGTATATTTTGCTATGACAATTATAAGACCTACTAATATTATGTTTTTTTTCTTTTTTTAGAACGGCAAGTTACAACTCACACAAACTATTTCACAATTTCTAGCTCACATGTCTCCACCGAGACTTGAACACACAACCTTTAGGTTAGAGGGTCACTCACATACCGCTAGACCAAGAGGCCTTTGGTGACCTACTAATATTATGTTGACCCAATAAACATTTATAATGTATTAGAATCTCCAAGACCAATATTCCCAGTTTTACAACCTCTTATGTATAAGTTTTTTTTTAAAAAAAAAAGACATTTCTCTAAAAAAACAAACATTATAATTTATAAAACATTTAAAACTTGACAACTTATTGTTTTTTACTACTTAATGTAAAAGTCTTTTGATATTTTATCGTGTACAATTTTCAATAAATTTAATATAAATTTTATACAATTACCTTTAAACTATAAAATTGTTTAGTAATATAATAAATGAAAAAGAACCCGACAAACTTAGGTACTATGCTTAAGTAACACAATGTAAAATACATAATTTTTAACATCAATATTTAACTAAGAAAACTGAAGTACAAGTGATGCCCGCCTATCGGACGTATAACACAGAATTAACAACTTTTATTTTCTTACAACGGATGAAAATTTGTTTTGCTTTTTCTTAACGTATTTTAAGTATTTAAATTTTATAAATTAATTCTATACGGTTACTTCGAAAACCATAAAATATACTTACTAATATAATGAATGCAAAAAATTTGACAAACATTGCTGCCATGCTTAAAAAATCTTTGTAGAATATACAAACTTTTAACCCTAACAACCAAAAGTTAAAAGTCATACCCGTCCATCGGACGGGTTTTGCCACTAGTACATATATATATACATATATATATATATATATATATATATATATATATATATATATATATATATATATATATATATATATATATATATATATATATATATATATATATATATATATAATATATATATATATATATATATATATATATATATATATATATATATATATATATATATATATATATATATATATATATATATATATATATATATATATATATATACATATATATATATACATATATATATATATATATATATATATATACATATATATATATATATATATATATACATATATATATATATATATATATATATATATATATATATATATATATATATATATATATATATATATATATATATATATAATATATATATATATATATATATATATATATATATATATATATATATATATATATATATATATATATATATATATATATATATATATATATATATATATATATATATATATATATATATATATATATATATATATAATATATATATATATATATATATATATATATATATATATATATATATATATATATATATATATATATATATATATATATATATATATAGAGGGGCGTTATTATGAGAACCACCCTTAAGGTAAAAACAATAAGAACCAATATAAACCGTTAGATTTCTATTAAAGAGTATATCTAATAAATGTGAGTTTAAATTGGGTGTGATGACACTATTGTAATAAAATTGAAATAAAAGGACGGTTTAGAAACTCATTTGAAAAGTTTATTTGACTCCTTCAATTCGTTTCAAACACTTCAGAAGTTTTAAAAACACGTGCTAGACTATATTTTAATATTTATATTTTGATAATGAGTATAAAACTATTATTACGTCTATATTAATGACTTTTTTTCTATTTTTTATTATAATTTTTGAGATATATCAACAATATATAAAAATTATATAATATAAAAATTAAATTGATACATTTACGACAACTATATATTAACCAAGTGATACGCATCCGAGTATAACATGATCAACAAAATCAAGTGATACATATTCAAAAAAAATAAGTAATCAACCATTAAACTCGAATGATACATATCTTAAAAAAAATACACAACCAACTAAGAAAATATAAATAATACATATCTAATATAAAAAATTACAAAAAATATATAAAATTTATATCATATATAAATATTAAACTGACTCAGTTACAACAACTAAATATTAACAAAGTGATACGTATCCGAGTATAACACGACCAACTTAAAAAACCAAGTGATAAATATTCGAAAAAAATAAACATCATTATGACCTATTTGGTATAACGTATATATAACGTAAAAAACCAAAAGGTCATATACGTTATACCAAGAGGTCATAATGATGTTCATTAAGAGATATTAATTCTTTAAAAAAATACACAACCAACTAAAAAAATTAAATGATACATATCAAAAAGAATAAAAAAATCAAGTAAAAAATAACACAAGTAAAGTACACACAACCAACTACATATGTAAGTGATACGTATTCTAATCTCTCTTGTTTGGAAACTTGTAATAAATTTCATGATGCATGTCATCAAAAAGAAAGTGAAACACGTTAAATCTATGATAAAAATAATAATTCGTAACTAATAACAAATCCTTACAAACTTATTGTTAGAAATTAAGCATGTCATTACACATATGTCGTGAAATCAAGTGTAAAATATTATACTATTTCTAGTAAAATTTATTAAAAGATATATGTCACTACAAATGCATTAAAAAATTAAATGTGTCGCAAAAATATATATATAAAGCATAATGTGTTAGTTATAAAATTATATGTGTCACTACGAATATGTCATAAGAATAAATATGTCACTAGTAGTATGCAATAAGTATTTATGAAAACAAATGTGTCACTAAAAGTAAACCAAAATCAAGTACATCACGGTTGTTACTTGTACGCACTTCACGTCAAATAGGTCATATATACGTTATACCAAAAGGTCATAATGATGTTCATTAAGAGATATTAATTCTTTTGCCATAATGTTGATGAATAAAATTCCCACAATAGCCTTTAATTTTAATTAATGATTTTATATTAAAAAAAATATTTAATTTCCACTTGTCAACTTCTAATTGGTTCTTATTATTTTTTATCTAATCTTAGTACTTACATGAACGCAAATCTATATATATATATATATATATATATATATATATATATATATATATATATATATATATATATATATATATATATATATATATATATATATATATATATATATATATATATATATATATATATATATATATATATATATATATATAGAATTTGGATCATATGAGAACTTTTTAAAGTTGTAAAAATGAGAACCAACCAAATCTCACAAATAACACTCTATTTGAAACAATTTTAAAACATGATTAAGTAAAAACATAAGTTTTGAAGATTCGATGGGATTTCTTTTAAAAATTGGCGAAATCTAAGTGATACATTTTAATTCGAGGTGTGATACGTATCATGTTTTGGTATTGTGTATCAAGTTATATAGTGGTGGTTGTGTATCAAGTGTACCAATTTATGTATAAGATATTAACTTTTTGAGATTTTGATGTATATGTATCACATTCTTAATTATGTATCAGTAACTTATTACAAACTTATCCGTTGTTTATTAGTCGGTAGAGTGTTTAGTTGTATAAATAATTTATATTTTAGTGTAGTATTACTAAAATGGTTATGTATCAATGTTTTAGTGGTGATTTAGATTAGTTCTCATTTTTATAATTTAAAAAAGCTCTCACATTAACATCCTTCTCTCTCTCTCTCTCTCTCTCTCTCTCTTTCTCTCTCTCTCTCTCTTTATATATATATATATATATATATATATATATATATATATATATATATATATATATATATATATATATATATATATATATATATATATATATATATATATATATATATATATATATATATATATATATATATATATATATATATATATATATGTATATATATATATATATATGTATATATGTATATATATATATATATATATATATATATATATATATATATATATATATATATATATATATATATATAAATATATATATATGTATATATATATATATATATATATATATATGTATATATGTATATATATGTATATATATATATATATATATGTATATATATATATATATATATATATACATATATATGTATATATATATATATATGTATATATATATATGTATATATATATATATATATATATATATATATATATATATATATATTTCGGTTCAAATGAGAACTTTTTAAAGTTGAAAAAATAATAACTAGCTAAAATCTCACAAATGACACTCTACTTCAAATAAGTATTAAACGAGATTAACTAAAACTAAGTTTTTTAATAATTTGATGGGCTTTCTTTTGAAAATTGATGAATTCTAGGTGATACATCTTGATTTAAGGTGTGATTTGTATCATTTCTTGGTATCGTGTATCATGTTATTTAGTGGTGGTTGTGTATCAAATGTACCATTTTATGTATAAGATATTATCTTGTTGAGATTTTGATGTATGTGTATCACATTTTTAATTGTGTATCAGTAATACGTTACACTCTAAGTCGTCGTTTATTAGTCAATAAAATGTTAAGTTGTATAAATAATGTATATTTTGGTGTATTATTAGTAATATGATTATGTATCAATGTTTTATTGGTGTTTTAGATTAGTTCTCATTTTTACAACTTAAAAAAGCTCTCACATTAACCTTCCTCTATATATATATGTATATATATATATATGTATGTGTATATATATATATATATATATATTTATATATATATATATATATATATATATATATATACCAGTGGCAAAACCCGTTCGATGGACGGGTATGACTTGTGGTTGTCATTTAACTTTTTTATTTGAAACTATACTTACAAAATTTACTTTTTTACGCTTGTTTGAAACTATAATTACAAAATTTAAAAAATACTTAAATTAATTAGCTAAAATTAAGATTATCATTCTCTCAAAAGGCAAAAAAAAATATATATTGTAATAAATGTTTTTTTTAAACTATATGTTTTTTTTTGAAAAATAATAATTTTAAACCAAAAAAGTATATTATAAAAATAAAATGAGATCAAAT
This sequence comes from Glebionis coronaria, assembly GCA_025667525.1. Taxonomy (NCBI): domain Eukaryota; kingdom Viridiplantae; phylum Streptophyta; class Magnoliopsida; order Asterales; family Asteraceae; genus Glebionis; species Glebionis coronaria. Next base: position 358,280 of record JANFOE010001172.1, on the reverse strand, counting down.
GGTACATATTGAAGCATATAACTACCAAATTTACCCAACCTGTTGCGAATTATTACTATCAGACATTTGTCGGTATATTTAAGCGGATCTATTTTGACATGCGTGTTTCTTTAGTAAATGTCGATTTTCAAAACTAAGGGTCCGTCTGGTTAACATCCGTGTCTTTTGAATTCTACTTTACAATCTAAAATCATCGTTTGTTTTAATTCTTGACATCAAATTTGGACAGCAGAGCTGGTGACCCCACAATTTAAAAATCCTTACATGTTAGGTTGGTTTAGAGTTTTCGTAGGAACAAGTTTTGTTTTCTTATATAATCTTCAATTATTTTTGTACTAAAAAAGTTATTATTTACATATTAATTTATATTTAATAATATATTATTTCTCACTTCATTTATATTCAAAAACTCAAATTCAAATTTAAGCTAAACCACTCACTTTATAAACTTACACTTAAAATAAAACCCGTCTTTAAACCAAACGGACCCTAAGTGATACTAAATGATTATGAAAATATGAAACATATGTTGTAGCATGCCTGGCTAACCAAATTCCACTTCTACAGAATGCCATATCATGCAATGTTATGATGTAAGTTAACACCATCATAAATCAAAAGTGTTGCAATCAGATATTGGAATGCTCATTGTTCGACCATTTTTTCTTTTAAGCAAGGTTATATATCGTTAGGCATGATGGCATGACCAAATCTTGAGTTTTTGCGCGAGACGTAGCGGCATGGCATTTTTAAGATGTGTTTTAAGACAGAAAAAATAGAAAAATATTTATGAATTATGATCTTTGTATTATATTTCAAATATATTGAATTAAAAAAATATTATACATAAAGAATAAAATTAAAAATATATATATTTACATATATTATTTTCATTTTTATATAAAAAAATTATTTTACTTAACTTATCGCGCTTTATTACATTTTTTCGCTTCCAGTCTCACGTCAAACCTTAAGCTAACGTCTCGTCAAATTACGTAGCGTAAAGGTCAAGCAGAACCATGAGTTTATGCATGACTCAACATTAAATAATTAACTTACCATCATTGCTTAAAAGTATTTTGTTACTACACTTTTATACATTCTAGTGGCACACATATTGAAAAGTTATAATACGAAGACTCAAAGAATCTTTGTTATATAATTGTAATACCCATATTGAAATATCTTTCCCAAGTCCATGGTATGAAAGATTTTAAAATTGTTTGTGAAAGATTTTAAAATAACCGCTACTCTTAGTAGTTTACCAACAAACTTGCATGACGCAATTTGTGCACCTTTTCTGCTCAAATTTCTTGCTGTATTTTATACACACTTTCAGTTGTTGTATGCTCTTTAGTGCATCCTTTCTTTGTGTAATTTATTATGTCTCCCATTAGCAAGTCTCTGAATATTTGTTAATGGTTAATGCTACGGTCCTGCAAGTGTCTATAACTATGTGTTCCATTTCCATTGCATCATCCGCTGGTTAAAAACACGTCAACTTTGCCCTATCGGTATGTAACTGCTCTTTAATCAGCATGAATCCTTTATAATTATCTTTGAAACCTGGCGTTAACTGGTTGCACCTTCTGTTTCTACAAATAGCAGTCAATGGGAGTTCCAGAAGTATAGCTCCGTAATGGTGGCATATTCGTGTGCAATCACCTAGCTCAACGTATGATGGCGTGACACCTGCTGATGAAAGATAAAAAAAGAAAAAGAAGACAAATATGAGAACCCAACATACAAACAAAGCGCAAACAAAGTAAAATTAACTTAAGGCAGAACGTAAGTGAGAACTCAATCCTCACCTTCAAACCGATTACCCCTAGAGCCAATATTCCCATATGCCATTCCATCATCCCGTGAACAGATTCCCTGCCGTTGAATAAAATTCACTCCGCTTCCTTTTTTGGTCAACACTCTCAAAGAAACATAATGCTTTAATGTTTATCATCTAAATGAGTGGAAAATAATGTACCAATAAATAGTCAGTTTCATAAACTAAGATAACGTTGTTACAGAAAGAGGTATTTTCATCTCTAAAAACAATTACAACTTTAATGTTGGCACGGAGCTTGTTAAGAATCAAGGTAGCCAACACTTCACTTTATACATATTCAACAACGATTAATAGAGGCCTTTGTTTCTGAATTAAAGTAGAAAATAATCGGTAATATACATTTATCGCACATCTAAAATGATCGCATAACTAATAATTTACTTGAGCTCATTAAGGACTCTACCTTCGGTTCAAATCTAATACTTGGATCACATAATTAATTTAAAATGAGGCAACTCAGAATTAGTTTTACAAACTTAAAGCCTTATCAAACAAACTGAATTCCTATTATTATCAAACAAACTTAACACCAAGTAAATGGACGATGTGATGTGGGACAATGAAAAACCAAACTAAGTAAAGGATAAAATTTGTCTCAAATAGGAAAATTCTTGATGGTAGTCTCTGGCTTCTTGTAGTTCCACTAATCCACTGTATTTTGTATTCCAATTTAAATCAGCACCGCCATGGTGCAAAATTTTTACTCGTCTGCGTGCCACTTCTACTGCCTCTGGCTTCACTTCATCTTTAAGTTTTTTCTGTCACACATCAAGCAGTTTTATTTTGAACTGTCTACAGCAAACTTGATCAATTTCCATATAATTTTCTGCAACCTTAGCTAAATTATGATATCCGGGATAGTCGTGAAGATAAATGAACTCGCCAAGTTATCTTAACAACCCTTCATTATATTCATTCTGCATCAACCATACAATTCTGGATATTATAGATACCAGTATACACGCCATAGATATTCAAGAAATATAAGATGTTCATGCTTAGACGAAATAAAATTTAAGCCTAGAAACCAAAAGAGGTGGGAGAAAGCATACTGGTCTGGTGGTTGTGGAAGGTGAACACTGTTGGATTGCAAAAGGGGAATAGCTGGATTTATCAACATAACTATGTCCATGTCGGATTCCAAATCTAGTTTATTTACACATATACAATCTTGATAGGTTCTTCAAACATTCTACTTTTTTTTTATCTTCATCATGATAATATAGTTTTCTCTTGAACATTTATGTCCAAAGTAGTATTTATAAGTGTAATTAAGGGTCACTTCGAGTTATGTTCCATTTATAATGGCCAACGTGCCATAAACTTGCAACATATGAAACGGGTCAAATAGGTCATTTGGATCCGTACTAAAAATTGCTTGCTTGATCCTCCCTTTATCGACCCATCCAACCTTTCTTGATTTTATGTTTAAGACAAACTAAGATCAAAGGAGGACAAGAGGAAGCGAAATGCGTACCGACTTTCATAATTTCCTCTTAGAGTGGTAATTCCCTAACTTTGAGGGTATTGCACTTGGAAAGCCACGAATAGCTGACAAAGGTAGATTTGGCGTCATAACTATACTATATATCGTGCTTATACCTAATCCTAATGTGATACCCTAGAACCGAGGTCACTTACATTACCCTAAATTACGCTTATTTTTGAAATTTTTAATAAATTTTATTTGCTATATATTTTATCATATTGGTTGAAACCGATATTCGAGGTTATAATTTTGACGATTGACGATTTAAGAAGGACGATGACGAATACGATCCCGATGGATGCCCAAATTTCTATGATTATTGTCATTTTAGCGATATTATAATTTTTCGAGAATTTTACTTTCGGTTCGTGTTAAGTCGAGTCGGGTGAGTTTTATTGCTTTCCGGGTACATTTAAAGTGTCCTAAAAATATTTTGGAGTGTTCGGGATGATCCCCGACTCCCGTAAAATTTTCAAAAATGACTAATGAGTCAATTCCGTAAACTTATGAGTACGTTTTTGCTTAAGGACAAAAGAAAGATGAAATTGCACCCAAGGTCCCTCCCATTTTACAAAAGGGACAAGTGAAACACACACAACACATTTTCACTCAAAAAAATTTCTCACCCTCCCTTTTTCTCTCTTTAGGCCGACGGCCAAACACCACCAAACCACCACCACCATTTTTTTTCTAGCTTATTTTGATCAAAAGTAATCTTAGACCACATCTAATTACTTCATTCCAATCCTTTTCATGTACTTTAATCATACATGCATCCACAAAATTTTTTCCAAGAATCAATGAATTTTTCAAAGTGGGTTTTGATGAAAATTGGATGTATACATGTTTAATTCGTGTATGGAGGATGTTAAATCACTAAACAAATCAACCAAAATCAATTTGGTTGATGGGTTTTGATCACCCAAACCCCACGGCTCAAAGGGGGGTGTTTGGGGGATCATGGTGGTTGTTGTTTTGATGATGGATTAGGTGTTTAATCTTGTTTTTACATATTTTTGAATGGGTAAAACCATTTGCATGTTTGATTTTGTGATTGGATTTTATGATGGATTGAATATTAGGGTGTTTAGGACTGATTAGAGTGAATGAGTATGATTAGGAGTGCTTAGGTTGATGTCTAGTGTCGATAAATGGGTTTGGAAACGAGCGTTGAATTGATTTTGGGATAGGTGATTTTAGGCAGAAAGTTTGGAGTGTTTTCATAAAATTTATTTTGTAAACAGGTCTTGTGGCTAGGATATAGTTGTAGAGCGTCTTCTTAGCTTCGATTTGGTATAAGATAGAGCTTACGACTCCTAACGAGTCAAAAGTTATGATGTTTTGAAATTCGTGTACCGGGAGATGAAAACCGTCATAATCCGAAATTATGCTTGGTTTTAGGTCAAATCCCGGGGACTATAGGTATAGTTTGGTAAATGGTCAAGGGTTGATTTTTGGTCTCAAACCTGCATATTGATTCTATTATAAGACTTAGGTGTCAAATGGGTCAATGGAATATTTTAAATGGGTCAAATGAGTCCGACTTGGTCAAAGTACAATTTCAGTCCGAAAAACGTAGTTTTGATAAAGTGTTGAGTAACGGGTCGTAAAAGCGAAAAATTTTAATGGGATTAAATATGTGTTTTCTACAGGTCTTAAGGTATTTTTGAGAATTTTCCCAATTTTTATAAAAAGGGTTAAGTCTAGTAAAACAGTCCGTACTTTTGGTAAGTATCAGCGAAAAATGCGTAAAAAGGAATAACGTTAATAACATGGACGAATGGTATAAAACGAGTAACACTTATTGTTTGGTTTTGGTGTGAGTTGTAATTATCACAAATGACTAATATGTATGTATTATATACAGTACCTTAAGGTTTATAAATGAGATTACTCATTACGCGTTATTGGTTTGATAGGTATTGATTTTCCCGGGCATCCTCATCGTCGTCAGTGGCCGTCATCGAATCGTCGACTACTTGTTATATAAGGTGTGAATTTATAGCCTCGCTTATTATTGTTTTAAATTGTTTTACTCGCGAGGGAAATGCATGCTAGTTTTCAAAATGAACATATGTCATGAATGATTGTTGGACCCGAATGTTGCCTTTGAAATTGTGTTGAGTACCTAGTTGCAAAAGGCCCTAATTTCATGAACTATTAACTATTGTTTAATCATAGCGTGGATTAGAAATAGTCGCTTATACAAAGTGATAGTACTATGGGGTTGACTACCCTATCCGAGACGAGGGCTAGTACGTTGATACTCCCTTGCGGACGGATAATTTGTGATAAGAGATAAGGTATAATTGCAACTGATGCCTTAGTAGGGGCACTGGTTTCATCTGAATCACACCGGTAATTATTACGCGGGTGATTGAGTTAACGGTTTAGTGTCATGAGATTAAACACAATTGTCATAACCTTGAATATAGATTGTTTGATCGACAAGTCTATGAATGATCGTGAATGATTTTATTACACATATGTTCAAAATAAATTGTAAAACCTATGAATTCCACTCAACGTTTTTGTTGACCAAATTTAGCATGTGTTTCAGGTAACCGATGAAGTGTAGCATGGAGCATGCATTGGATGGAAGTTGTGTGTGGGGCTTGGAGTCTACTTGTTTTTCCTCCCATTATTACTTGAACATTTTAAACTTTATGTCTTGTTGTTGTGAAAACTGTATCTTTTGGGGTTGAGATTCATGAGGACCGAAACGCAAACTCTGTTGTACCATTTGGGGTTGGAAAACCGTAGACATGTAACTTTTTAACAATTTTTAATTTAAGTTCAAACTTTGACGTCTCTTTGGAGTCGTTCGATATATCTTGTGTGCGATGATAACTGCCTAGCACCCAAATGTTGTAGTTCCGCTGCGCATAGCATTTGGTGGGGTGTTAGAGATTGGTAATCAGAGCCATGAGTTATAGAGAACTAGGTCGTTTTGAAAATTCCTAAACTATAACTTTTGGTGTCGTAAGAAATTGTCCAAGCACACAACTATCCTGCATGGCTCCGGTAAGGTTTATTTTTGTATTCATGGTATTGATGTATACTTTTGAGTTGAAGTATATATGTGGGTATTTATTACGTAGATATGGAACTACTATATGTAAACGTTGAAATTATACGTGGAGTACCCGATACCGTAATTCTTGTATTACTTATGCATGAGCATCATATTATCGCATTTTGGGCATGTGTACCACCTTTGCATTGCATTTGCATGCATGTATTTATAAATATTGAATAGTAATCCTACGTACCCTCCAAAATTCGCTGTTATTGCAGGAATGGCTGAGGTACCGCCTAACGGAAATGGAGACGATTACGTCGTAGGACACAAAGGGGGACCGTTTCCTCCGAACCCGCCGAATAATGACAATGGATGGATCGCTCCAGAAGAAGCGGTAGAGTCGGGAAATGACAGTGACAAAAGTGACGTGGACAACTTCAGTATCAGTAGCGATGGTAGTGAGGATTCTGAGGAAGAGCCCGAGGAACCGGTGGATGATGGAATTCCCGAGAATGCTGTCGGTCAGACCGAACCTGAATTATTTCAATCTCCAAATTCGCCAAAGGGTTATGAAGTGCCTCCGACCGACCGATACGAGCCTTAACCCGTTCGTCGCCCGATGGAAAATTGTAAGGACTACCTGAGGACGGTGCCAGGTTTTATTCGAGTAAGTAATGGGAGTGGTGCAGAATCCAGCAATACATCTAAGTCACAATCTATTCATGAGAATATCGCGAGGGTCTATTTTCCGAGACCAAGACACTATTGGGACCCCGAGGGTCGTTTGAGGAGAATGGATAGGTTGATGTATGAGCGGTTTGTGGTGGAGACCAGGGTAATCAAGAGGTTTGATAAGAATGAGAGAGCACACCAAAGGCTATTGGCAAGAACTTCAAGGATTGAGTTTGATGGAAATGCAAACAAGAGTGATATCAACAGTCTGAGATCGATGATAGCGAACTTGAGCGCCAGTCTTGAACGAGTTAGGGAAGATCAAGCGAGATTGACTAGGATGCAGAGTTGGGAGCATCGAGTGAGAGCATCCTTGCCCCCAGATTGGAGATTTGTGGATGACTTGGAAATGGAAGCTAATGACTTCATGGTCCAGCCACCTGCCAGAGGTGTTTGTATCACTGTAGGAAATCATGTAGCAGTTGAGTGTGGGTCTACGTCTGGGACGAAGAAGGCGACTGAATGTGGGCCGAATGACAAAGGAAAGAGGAAGATGGATGAAGTGGACGAGGAAGACAACGACGAGGAAGATGATGATGAACCGCCATCCAAGAGGTCGTGTGGATCACCACATGACTAGTTGCTTGTATTGTACTTTATCTTTGATCGTTGTAATAGAACTATTTTAGACTTTTGTATGATGGTATTGTGACGAAAAACTTGAGGACTTAAGTTTTATGGTGAATGGTTGTAGTGGCAATACTTGTCACAATTTTGGTTGATTTATCAATACAATCCATGTTTACCTTTCATGATCTGTGATATGTCTTTAATTTGCTCTTTTGTGATGTGAATTGATGAATATTAGTAACCTTGTAGTGATGTGTCGTTGTATTTATATTATGTCTTGAAAGAGAAATCCATCTTAATCTTGATGTGTATACTTACATTGTTTTTCTATTTTCCCTGTCTTTGCAGAGAGGTGTATTTGAGAACTCACCATGCCTCCAAAGCTAACAGCAACCCGTGTGAACACGATGATTCAGGAAGCCATTGCGAATGCGCTAGAAGCAGATCGAGCAGAAAGAAACCCAGATCAAGGCAGAAATGTGGGGAGACAGCAAGCCCCGGGAGAGTGTACTTACTCTAGTTTTATGAAATGCGGTCCCACGCAGTTTCGTGGAACTGGTGGAGCTCTAGAACTCAGGAGATGGTTAGAAAAGGTCTAGAGTACTTTTGAGATTAGTGGTTGTTCAGAGGCGAATAAGGTCAAGTTTGCGGCTGCTACTTTTCTTGATGACGCGTTGAGTTGGTGGAACATCCAAGTAGCCACTGTTGGGTTAGCAGTAACGAATGCAAGAACTTGGACTGCTACCAAGGCTCTTTTGACCAGGAAGTTCTGTCCTGAAGAGGAGCTGGGTCAATTGGAAGATGAGTTGAGGCACCTGACTTTGAGGAACAATGATATCACTGCTTACACCAGGAGGTTTAATGAATTAAGCCTTTTGTATCCCGATGCCTTTGCCGATGATAGCAAGAAGATGAAACAGTACATCAAAGGTCTGTCCAGTAATATCAAGGGTGAGACGACTTCATCTAAGCCTGGGTCGTTTGATGAAGCGGTCCAAATGGCTCACGCGTTGATGGATGTCAAACTCCAAGACAAGAAGAACTTCATTGCTGAAGGAAGCAAGAGGAAGTGGGAGGCGGCTCAGAGCAATCAATCCCAGGGTCAAAACCGAGGTGGAAACCGTAATAATCCGGGTCAGAACCGCAATCAGCAGTTCAACCAGCGAAGGAATGAAGGGATGAGAGCTGTCACAAACCCCAGAGGAGCGAAGGTGAATCCCTACTGTGGTCGATGCAACTTGTACCATGTAGGGAGTTGCCCACCTGCGTGCGGCAAATGTGGAAAAGCGGGCCATAGGATGTCAGATTGCCGAACAAAGGGGGTAGCTACTGGGGCGAATGCTACGAGAGTGATGGGTTGTTTTGGATGTGGAGAAAGAGGACACAAGAAAGGAAATTGCCCGAAGGTTTGAAACAGGCAAGGAGGTAACAATGCTGCTGCCGTGTATCAAGTAGGGACGGTTGATAAACCACAAGGTCCTAACGTGGTTACCGGTACGTTTCTGCTAGACGCTTGTTATGCTAGTATATTGTTTGATTCTGGTTCCGACAAGAGTTTCGTAGATGTTAAATTTAGTCGTCATATCGATAGAAAACCGGTATTGTTAACGACTAGTTATAACGTGGAATTAGCCGATGGGAAAATCGTTAGTACAAATTCTATACTGAAAGGGTGTACCTTGAAGTTAGGAAATTACGCTTTTGAAATCGACTTAATGCCCATAGAGCTAGGATCGTTCGATGTGATCGTTGGAATGGATTGGCTGATGGCGCATAGTGCCGTGATAGTCTGTGGAGAAAGGTTGGTTCAGATTCCGTTGAGGAATAGAGTCTTGACTGTGAAGGGAGATGAATGCACTTCTCGTTTGAAAGTGATTTCTTGTTTGAAAATGATGAAGTATGTAGAAGATGGATGCGATGTGTTTTTGGCACAAGTTTCTAGTGATGGTGACTTAGAGGCGAAGCTAGAAGAGGTACCTGTAATCTGCGAATATCCGGAAGTTTTTCCAGACGAGTTGCCGGGTTTACCACCCACCCGTGAGGTCGAATTTCGAATCGATTTGATGCCGGGAGCTGCACCAGTTGCGCGTGCACCCTATCGATTAGCACCATCCGAGTTAAAGGAGTTATCGGATCAACTGAAGGAGTTGATGGATAAGGGATTTATTAGACCGAGCTCATCACCATGGGGAGCGCCAGTGTTGTTTGTGAAGAAGAAAGATGGGTCATTTCGGATGTGCATTGACTATAGAGAACTCAACAAGCTGACAGTTAAGAATCGATATCCATTGCCGAGGATTGACGATTTGTTTGATCAATTACAAGGTTCCTGTGTATACTCAAAGATCGACTTGAGGTCAGGGTATCATCAACTGCGTGTGAGATAGGAGGATATTCCTATAACTGCCTTTCGTACGCGGTATGGACACTTTGAATTTCGAGTGATGCCTTTTGGGTTGACAAACGCGCCTGCTGTATTCATGGACCTTATGAATCGAGTATGCAAGCCGTATCTAGATAAGTTTGTCATTGTTTTTATCGATGATATTCTTATTTACTCTAAGAGTAAGGAAGAGCACGAGAAGTACCTGAGAAAGATATTGGATCTGCTGAAGAAAGAGAAGCTGTATGCGAAGTTCTCGAAGTGTGAGTTTTGGTTAGAGTCTGTGCAATTCCTTGGTCACGTAATTGATAGCAAAGGAGTTCGCGTGGATCCTGCCAAGGTCGAAGCGATCAGGGAATGGTCGGCAACGACAACGCCGACTGAAGTTCGACAATTCCTTGGTTTGGCTGGGTATTATCGGAGATTCATTGAAGGATTTTCGTTGATTGCGAAGCCATTGACAAAGCTTACCGAGAAGAATAGAGTGTATGAATGGGGAGATGAGGAAGAATTCGCTTTCAAAAAACTCAAGGACAAGTTGTGTTCTGCGCCGATATTGTCATTACCTGAAGGAACTGAAGACTTTGTAGTGTATTGTGACGCATCTCGTAAGGGTTATGGAGCTGTGTTGATGCAGCGTGAGAAGGTGATTGCTTACGCATCGAGACAACTGAGGAAGAATGAAGAGAACTACACGACGCATGATTTGGAATTAGGAGCTGTGGTCTTTGCGCTGAAATTATGGAGACATTATTTGTATGGGACAAAGTGTGTTGTATTCACGGACCACAAGAGTTTGCAGCACATTTTAGATCAAAAGGAGTTGAATATGAGACAGAGACGATGGGTAGAATTACTAAGTGACTATGACTGTGAAATTCGCTACCATCCTGGTAAGGCGAATGTCGTAGCGGATGCACTTAGTAGGAAGGATCGAGAGAAACCTTTGAGAGTCAGAGCTTTAGTGATGACTGAGAGTGTTGATTTAACCGAAACAATACTGAAGGCTCAAGAGAGGGGTTTAATGAAAGAGAATGTTGATGCTGAGAACTTGGGAAGAATGTTGAAACCTCTTTTTGTGGTTAGGTCAGACGGGTTGAGATATTTCGAGAATCGGATTTGGTTACCGTTGTGTCCATCCGAGGAAGGAAAGCCTGGAGTACGAGATTTGGTTATGAACGAGTCTCATAAGTCGAAGTACTCGATACATCCTGGATCGGATAAAATGTATCATGACCTGAAGAAAGTCTATTGGTGGCCGAATATGAAGGCGGATATTACTCGTTACGTTGGTAAGTGTTTGACTTGTGCGAAGGTTAAAGCCGAACATAAGAGGCCGTCTGGGTTGTTGGTACAACCAGAGATCCCAGAATGGAAATGGGAGAGAATCGCTATGGATTTCGTGACGGGTTTACCCAGAAATCCTAGTGGATGTGATATGATTTGGGTAATAGTGGATAGATTGACGAAATCTGCTCATTTCTTACCTATGAAGAAGACGGACAATATGGAGAAGCTGGCCAGTGTGTACGTGAAGGAGATCGTTTGCAGACATGGAGTACCTTTATCGATCATTTCGGATCGCGATAGTAGGTTTACTTCGGAATTTTGGAAATCGCTTCAACGTGCGATGGGCACTGAATTGAGTTTGAGCACGACTTATCACCCGGAGACTGACGGCCAGAGTGAACGAACTATTCAGACGATGGAGGACATGCTCCGAGCATGCGTGATTGATTTTGGAGGAAGTTGGGAACGCCACTTGCCTTTAGTGGAGTTTTCGTATAATAATAGTTATCATGCGAGCATCAAGGCTGCACCATTCGAAGCGTTGTATGGAAGGAAGTGTAGATCACCTGTGTGTTGGAGTGAAGTAGGAGAAAGTCAATTGACTGGACCCGAAATGGTTTTGGAGACGACAGAGAAGATTGTGCAAATCAAGAACCGATTACTTGCTGCGAGAAGCCGACAGAAGAGTTATGCCGATAACAGAAGAAAACCGTTGGAATTTGAAGTCGGAGATATGGTTATGCTTAAGGTATTGCCGTGGAAGGGTGTAATTCGTTTTGGGAAGAAAGGAAAGTTGAGTCCGAGGTATATTGGACCATTTAAGATCGTTAAACGAATTGGACCAGTAGCGTATAAGTTAGAGTTGCCGAGCGAGCTTAGTGCTATTCACGACACGTTTCACGTATCAAATTTGAAGAAGAGTTTGGCGGATAAGGAATTGGTGATTCCTTTGGACGAGATTCAACTGGACGACAAAATGCATTTTGTGGAAGAACCCGTGGAAATTATGGACCGAGAGGTCAAGAGGCTGAAGCGTAGTAGAATTCCCATTGTGAAGGTTCGATGGAATTCTAGGCGTGGACCGGAATACACTTGGGAACATGAGGACTTTTTCAAGGAAAGGTATCCTCATCTGTTCCAGCGGCACGGAATGTGAGTATAAGAAGAGGCGAGCGCCGGGACGTCGCTCTCTTTAAGGATGGGTGGATGTGATACCCTAGAACCGAGGTCACTTACATTACCCTAAATTACGCTTATTTTTGAAATTTTTAATAAATTTTATTTGCTATATATTTTATCATATTGGTTGAAACCGATATTCGAGGTTATAATTTTGACGATTGACGATTTAAGAAGGACGATGACGAATACGATCCCGATGGATGCCCAAATTTCTATGATTATTTTCGTTTTAGCGATATTATAATTTTTCGAGAATTTTACTTCCGGTTCGTGTTAAGTCGAGTCGGGTGAGTTTTATTGCTTTCCGGGTACATTTAAAGTGTCCTAAAAATATTTTGGAGTGTTCGGGATGATCCCCGACTCCCGTAAAATTTTCAAAAATGACTAGTGAGTCAATCCCGTAAACTTATGAGTACGTTTTTGCTTAAGGACAAAAGAAAGATGAAATTGCACCCAAGGTCCCTCCCATTTTACAAAAGGGACACGTGAAACACACACAACACATTTTCACTCAAAAAACTTTCTCACCCTCCCTTTTTCTCTCTTTAGGCCGACGGCCAAACACCACCAAACCACCACCACCATTTTTTTCTAGCTTGTTTTGATCAAAAGTAAGCTTAGACCACATCTAATTACTTCATTCCAATCCTTTTCATGTACTTTAATCATACATGCATCCACAAAAATTTTTCCAAGAATAAATGGATTTTTCAAAGTGGGTTTTGATGAAAATTGGATGTATGCATGTTTAATTCGTGTATGAAGGATGTTAAATCACTAAACAAATCAACCAAAATCAATTTGGTTGATGGGTTTTGATCACCCAAACCCCACGGCTCAAAGGGGGTGTTTGGAGGATCATGGTGGTTGTTGTTTTGATGATGGATTAGGTGTTTAATCTTGTTTTTACATATTTTTGAATGGGTAAAACCATTTGCATGTTTGATTTTGTGATTGGGTTTTATGATGGATTGAATATTAGGGTGTTTAGGACTGATTAGAGTGATTGAGTATGATTAGGAGTGCTTAGGTTGATGTCTAGTGTCGATAAATGGGTTTGGAAACGAGCGTTGGATTGATTTTGGGATAGGTGATTTTAGGCAGAAAGTTTGGAGTGTTTTTATAAAATTTATTTTGTAAACAGGTCTTGTGGCTAGGATATAGTTGTAGAGCGTCTTCTTAGCTTCGATTTGGTATAAGATAGAGCTTACGACTCCTAACGAGTCAAAAGTTATGATGTTTTGAAATTCGTGTACCGGGAGATGAAAACCGTCATAATCCGAAATTATGCTTGGTTTTAGGTCAAATCCCGGGGACTATAGGTATAGTTTGGTAAATGGTCAAGGGTTGATTTTTGGTCTCAAACCTGCATATTTGAGTCTATTATAAGACTTAGGTGTCAAATGGATCAATGGAATATTTTAAATGGGTCAAATGAGTCCGACTTGGTCAAAGTACAATTTCAGTCCGAAAAACGTAGTTTTGGTAAAGTGTTGAGTAACGGGTCGTAAAAGCGAAAACTTTTAATGGGATTAAATATGTGTTTTCTACAGGTCTTAAGGTATTTTTGAGAATTTTCCCAATTTTTATAAAAAGGGTTAAGTCTAATAAAACAGTCCGTACTTTTGGTAAGTATCGGCGAAAAATGCGTAAAAAGGAATAACGTTAATAACATGGACGAATGGTATAAAACGAGTAACACTTATTGTTTGGTTTTGGTGTGAGTTGTAATTATCACAAATGACTAATATGTATGTATTATATACAGTACCTTAAGGTTTATAAATGAGATTACTCATTACGCGTTATTGGTTTGATAGGTATTGATTTTCCTGGGCATCCTCATCGTCGTCAGTGACCGTCATCGAATCGTCGACTACTTGTTATATAAGGTGTGAATTTATAGCCTCGCTTATTATTGTTTTAAATTGTTTTACCCGAGAGGGAAATGCATGCTAGTTTTCAAAATGAACATATGTCATGAATGATTGTTGGACCCGAATGTTGCCTTTGAAATTGTGTTGAGTACCTAGTTGCAAAAGGCCCTAATTTCATGAACTATTAACTATTGTTTAATCCTAGCGTGGATTAGAAATAGCCGCTTATACAAAGTGATAGTACTATGGGGTTGACTACCCTATCCGAGACGAGGGCTAGTACGTTGATACCCCCCGCGGACGGATAATTTGTGATAAGAGATAAGGTATAATTGCAACTGATGCCTTAGTAGGGGCACTGGTTTCATCTGAATCACGCCGATAATTATTACGCGGGTGATTGAGTTAACGGTTTAGTGTCATGAGCTTAAACACAATTGTCATAACCTTGAATATAAATTGTTTGATCGACAAGTCTATGAATGATCGTGAATGATTTTATTACACATATGTTCAAAATGAATTGTAAAACCTATGAATTCCACTCAACGTTTTTGTTGACCAAATTTAGCATGTGTTTCAGGTAACCGATGAAGTGTAGCATGGAGCATGCATTGGATGGAAGTTGTGTGTGGGGCTTGGAGTCTACTTGTTTTTCCTCCCATTATTACTTGAACATTTTAAACTTTATGTCTTGTTGTTGTGAAAACTGTATCTTTTGGGGTTGAGATTCATGGGGACCGAAACGCAAACTCTGTTGTACCATTTGGGGTTGGAAAACCGTAGACATATAACTTTTTAACAATTTTTAATTTAAGTTCAAACTTTGACGTCTCTTTGGAGTCGTTCGATATATCTTGTGTGCGATGATAACTGCCTAGCACCCAAATGTTGTAGTTCCGCTGCGCATAGCATTTGGTGGGGTGTTAGACCTAACCCATTAAATTTTGTGTCGGCTTCGGTTTCGTGTCATGTTAAGAATTTCACCCCTTGTATAGCCTACTGGATGCTTACCATCTTTAAACTAAAACATAGAAATAAAGTATTTCCATATAGTTAACCATACTTTCCCTTAGATTAACACTTTTTAACTAATTTTATTATTGTATCCACTATGTGATGAACTATTTGTCTTTCATAATGTTACCTAACCCCTTCACAACTAATTTTTAGGACAAACTATGAAATGTCATTTAAATGTTACCATTCGACTTTTCTTTCTGGTATTTCTTATAGTATCATGTTCTTAAAACCTTAGCCATGAAATAAAATTACCAATTTATGTGTGCTTCTCAGGTTCTCGTACAAATAATCAAGTCCCATTGTTGAATCAACATCAATCTTTACTCGCTGCACCGAATCAAGCAGAGGTACATGTTGTGATCCTTCACACCTTTCGTGCCTGCATGTACACACACAAACTTACAGATTTAGATTTAAGAACAGATTTAAATTTAAGAACAGGATACCAACTAAATGCAACTTCTATGATCACGTTATACAAAATACAACAATTTTCATCCTATAGTCCATTAATAAGTTAAACCAGAAATTTAAAATAAATCTTTTTATTAAGATGTATAGACAACCATTGTAGCATCTTTGAATGAAACCAGCCATCACTTGCTGGAACGTTTCGGAGCAAAAGATGCACCCTTGTACTTGTAAAGTGTCCACCTGCTTTTTATAATGTTTTGATAATCGTATAGTAATAGTCCGTTCACACCAGATCTTACAAAATTACGTTTTCATTTTTCACGTTTTAGCAGCAAATACACCACCACCCATGGCAGGAGCAGCAAATCCACCACTGCCAGTGGCAGGAGCACCATAACCACCACCACCTATGGCTGGAGCAGCAGATCCACCACCAGTTGTCGCTAAATTACTAAAGCCGCCACCTCTTGAATCAAATTAGCAAACCCACTGCCACCTGAGGAAGCAGTTGCAAACCCACTGCTAAACGGACTTTGAGAAGCAACACTTCCAGGTAAACCAACACCAAACTGCCGCCAGCTTCACCAACCTGACTTTTCTTGTAGAAGCTTTATGGCTAAATTAAAATAGATTCAAGTATGAAACAAAAGCAATTATTTCATCCGTTAGCTTAGATGAATGCATTGCTTGGTATCTGACATATGACTCAGGAGATAGTTTGAATAAAAGAAACAACAACCTATGTGTATTTAAAAACCTTAAAAGAAATAGCATGCATTATCTAGTTATGTGGGTGTTTGGATTTCTTTCTAATCTTACAATTTATAAGTGCGCCCAAGTCCCCTAATCATCTGGTACTTTTTGTTAACTTGAATGACACGTTTTCACCCAACCCCTTCTGACATGTTATCTAAACAGCAAAACCCTGCCAGAATGTTTTTTAAAGCATATAAACAACTTAGTAAGACTATATAACTTCAGATGATATCAGAATTTAAAATCTTGTTATAGTTAGTTCAAAACCACTTAGAAACACACATTATAAGTTTGTCTTATGAGGCGTTTGGATTAGCCTTTTTCTAGCCGTATTGTCTAAAAATAAGTAGTTTTATATCCGAAGACATTAACATAAGTAGTTTACGAAATAAACAGGTTAAACTTTATGTGCTTGTCAGTTCAAAAAAAAACTTTATGTGCTTGCATTCGATTTACCTTAACTACGACTTAAATAAATAAATTTTTCCTACATAAAGGATTTATAATCTACATAAAATATAGGCAGTCCTACTATAATCCTATGAAAAACATACACTTTCAGTTTTATCTGTTTAATTGACTTCTCGAAAATAACTAATCTATGGAGATTCATGGTTCTAATCTGTTATAATGTTGGGGAAGTCGTCTTGCTCGCATGTGTAACATCCATTCCATTGGAGACTGTAATGTCTAATCGGGGATTCAGATATGTTTTGGAAACCTTAATAATACCCTGCCACCAAGTACATTTACAATTATAACACGTGATTATATCAATTGTATGAAATCCCTTGTACTTAAGAACAGTCTACAAAAAAACAAAACAATCTGAACTACTCGCTTATATTATGTAAGCATGAAATGGATTATATTTACCTTGATGCATATCTTCCGCTCACTGTGGAGCTTGTACTACTTCTGTACTCCCCCAACAATATTCTGAAACGACCATCTTTTTTGCGTATATACCGATCCGCATATCTATGAAATTGTCGAGCCTTCAACAAAAGATCAATATGATTCTAGGAAAAGCAAATCAATGCAAAAATTCATTTGTGGCTGCTGAGATGTATGGATTTGCATAAGCTATATAGACAACTCTTCTTACATTCTACTGCACATTCTTCTAGAAACATGTGCCCAATAAGCGTGTATAAGCAGAAAACCAAATAACCCATTAGCCGAAAACAGTGATAAGAAAAATTACTTATCATATTGTCGCGTGGTTTAAAAAGAGTATCGTCTGCAAACTATTTTTCTCCTTTTCGGATCTGTTGTAAAGAAATAATGTGTTATACATGATCAGATTAATATAAAACTACTACATTATTACGCTATTTATACAGAATTATAGAATTCTGAAAAAATCATATAAAAGGTTAGTACCTGAAGCTTCCAAAAAAGATGTGATTAAGAACGACAAAAATGAATGTTCATGGGCAGGCTAGTCGTGCAGTTGACCTTAGAAGTCAACACCTTGAGGCAAAGTGTCAAGACACGGGGATCTATTACTAATGACTTCATGTCGTTTTTGTAGAGTCCTCGAAGGTATCTGTACGGGCTTTTGTTCTCTGGTTTGGAAAAAATGGCTTTCACGGTGTAATCAACCTCTGTATCTCGTGTTTCCTTATAAGATAATGACTCTAAGATGTTTACATGAGACAAATAAAAATCATTAGTCACTTGGTAATGTATGCGTGTACTCATCTAACACAACAGATCATCAGCAACCATTCACACATTATAATTCATACATTATAATTTATGATCATCAATAAAGTACTGCGTTTTTCTAGGGGAGCGGACAGCGAGTTGGAGGTCGCTGCAGAACCGCGCGATTGATCCATATGCGCCATGCATAAAATCATGCAAATGACGTCTTCCATTTAAAGTTTATACCCGCTGTCAATTTGTGAACCTGAAATTTGTATTACATACTTACATTTGCTCCCAAATTGAAAACTAATTAGCGATTCAAGGTTATAGACAGTGTGACGGATAGGATTATCCATGTGATAAGAAAGTTTCTGAAATCAGTGTCACTATTAACAGTGATTAAATATACCCGTATTCATGTCAACCTGCATAATATTCGAAGCAACACCCACAAGACAGTCATCCTTGCAAGGAAGTTGTTTCTCGATGCGCCGTCTCTTCTGAATTGCAGAATGTTCGGCAGTTATATATGTATCCAATGAACCATTGGCAGAAACTTTGTGGCACTTTATTTTGGTATTTTGAAGCGTTTAGGTAGAAAGGTCAGAGCCAGTGGCAAAAGTTAGTGTCATCATAAGAGCTCCGGCTACAAGACACATAAGACAATAAGAACTAACATAGTCAAACTGATATTCAAAAGCAATAGACCGAGAGAGTAATGTACATACATATAGGCGCACTTTCATGGGAAACGGTTATATTGAAACGTTACAAACTTAGTATCAAACACAGCTGGAACTTTCTTTACCCTAGTACTGAACTTTGACCAACGATGCTAATGTGACTACTTGCACACACACACTGAATTACCCTTCCTTACAGACTGATAACCAACAGAAGCAACGTGAAGCCCTTTATTCATCAAAACCTCCCCCACGATCAGTCTGCTCATATCATTAACGCAAGCATCAACCTCAAATATAAAGCCAAAACCCTCTCTACATATATAGTTGGACATGATGATCATAGCTATCACACATTCGAATCTTTTAACTCATCATAGCCATGGCACATTCACATAAAAAAGTCATTGGTTAATTCGTTATTACTGTCATATAAAAAGCAACAGATTTCCACAGAAGAACCACAAATCCCATCATTGTAACAATAAAAAAAACATTATAAATATGAATTACGCAATCTCAAAAAAAATCAATAAAAGATAGATGCATTCATGATTAAGATAGAACAAATCAACTGCAATTAAAAGGTTACAACAAATTACCAGCAATATTCCAAACGACTCAACGCAATAATACCCATAAAAAATTAGGGTTTCCAGCAAAGCCTAGAAATTAGGGCTTTCAAGGAAATGTTTTGATAATACCGATCCAGTCCACAAAGAGCATCAACAAATGACGACAATCGAACAACCAGCGATGTAACCCACCCAACGTCACCAACCACACCGCCATCACCACAACGAACCGCAGAAATCTTCATCTTGTTATGGTGTTTGATAATAAGTAATTGCCATGAATCCACGAACATATATCATGCACAAACCTTAACTTTGATTGTATCGTTAAATCTTTAATTATCGGTGTTTGATCATAAGTCGATGGTCAGACATGAATGAATTATACGATTTAATATGCGGGTTATGGCGAGAACAGGAATTGGGCTTAATATACGGGTTTGGGTGCTGACGTGGATTAGGGAGATGATAAGTGACGTGGCAAATCCCTCCTCTTATATATAATGTAAATATATATATATATATATATATACTAGCGTCGTAACCCGCCCAACGGGCGGGGTCGTTTTTTATGTTGTTCCGGAGGGTTTATTGTATGTGCGTTTTTAGTTTATTGTATTTCTAATTTATTCTTTAATATATTTTTGTTATAGTTTACGATTAAGTACCTTATATTTGTGTTAGAAAGAATTTTAAAATTACCTTACCGTTGTAGTTTGTTGGGGGTGTATCTCTTATTAAGTTCAAATTGATTGTATTTGAACACCCTTAAAAATTTACTTTGATGGACTCGATTCATTTATTGACAAAGAAAACCTAACAAAAATATACAATGAAAACCTAACACAAATGTGGAATTCTTAATTTAAACAACTGGTTCATAAACATTTTTTTATGCTGAATGGAGAGAATGAAACATTCCAAGAAGCATACATTTATCAGCCAAAGGGATAGTAATTGCTAGATATTAAATAACGAATCTATTCACGACATAGTAAAAATGTTGTTTTAGGGAACAACGTATCAAGACAAGAATCCACCATCGATAGCTCTCACCACGGCAAGACCAGAAATCCACCCAGCATCATTAGTTGCTTGCTTGTAGGCATCATTGAAATTAGGCGACACAAAATGGCAAATTCCCTTCTCATTTTATATATCATTTTTGTTGTACATCCAAAGATATTACTATATAATTAGATTGCGTTGTAAAAACATAAAACTTGATTTTGTTCTACCAAATATAAGTAATGCCAACTACAATGATATAGTAGTAATGAATTCTGTAGAACCAAAATAAATCAATATTGCTATCAGCCACACATGACTAAGTTTAATGAATCAATAAAGATAATGTTAAGCCACTGAAAAATCAACACAAAAATGATAAAAAAATAAATCTATAGATATGAATTATGGTCTTTCTGATTGATGTAGACCTATAATAAGGAAACATTATATTGATCAGATCAGATGGTACCGCGATGCCTTTGCAATTTGCATAATGCTGACCTTCATGAGACGTTTAATTTTTGTTGGGAGCCATTCACTCGCCCAAGAAATCCATATTCAAAAAGATTCCTTCTTCTCGGACCGTCCCAACACTATCATCATGCGCAACATCTCCGGCCACATCCTCCTACGGCCTACTCGGCGCCTTCTGAGACGAAACCTAGAATATGAGATCATGCATCCATATAGGATCAAGACCTATTCACGGGCTCATAAGTGGGTACTTTGTTACGGGCTCATAAGACATATTCACGGGCTCATAAGTGGGTCTTTCAGCTCTTTCGCTGCTTCTCAAAGTTGCTCTTAGCCGTCTTTCATCCACTCCAACTCACCAAGTAAACATAAGTTTTTAAAAATGATAAGCACAAAAGAATTCAAAAAAAGACTATGACTAAAGTTTACATATCGGTTCAAATTGACCTAGGTGGCCATTCATATATTCTATCATCGCAAGTTATAAATTTGTGATGTTACTTGTAATATATAAAACTAAAGTATGTTCGTCTCCCGGTGAAATTACTTAGTGATTGGAACTTTCTTTTACCTGACCACGTAGTTTCTTCGGCTAAGATGGGCAAAGAAGTGATGAGAAGAAACAAATGATTTGAACTGCTGCACAAGACCTATAGTGAAGGATATGAACATCCAGATAAGAAGTCGCTACTTAATGACATTAGAATTTAGGCCTTCTTAGAGTTTAGGCCTTCACGTAATGGCAATATATGTGGTTGGACACACACAAATGTTTGCACTCTTTTAAGATGTAAATAGGGTGTCTAGATTATTTGTTTAATTTCATAGCAAGTCGTGAGCTAGATTATTTGTTTAATAACAGAACATGTTATTTATCATAAATTACAGAGTACCAAAGAGTTGTTCATACGAGATAAAAGAAAAAATATTTAGTAAAAAATTATTGAAGCAGCATCGAACTATTCAAAAAAGTGGTATTGAGGTGGTCTTGGAGCTGCATTCCAACTGCTCCGTAGATTTACGTCGTTTTTAAAGAAGATCTACGAAAAGGATTTACATAAGATACAATAAGTTTCGGTTTATAAGACTCCATTAGGAGTTGTTGTGACGTACCTACCTGAACTAAGCAATATGGACTATGCCTTTAGCAAATATCTGCAAGCATAATCTTTGGACGCACCGTATGCGTAGAAATTTCATAAGAATGATCAGAATCATATGTCCCATATACTGTGCTACGATAAAAACATTTACAATAGAAATTTCACAACTCTTTTGGGTCAGCCAACATTCTTACTATAGTAGTATCGATCTATTGCGTCTTGGTTTTCCACTCTAGAGGCTCTTGCAGCCATTACCACCACCATATAAGCATTCACTCCTTTAGAAAATATCTGCAAGCATAATCTTTGGACGCACCATATGAATGATCAGAATCAGAAGTGTGAAATTTATACAGAGACAAAATGAAATAATGGTGCAAGTCTCAAAGGCAAAGCTTAGAAGAAGACAACAATTTGAAACTAAATTTATGTTTAAGAGCTTAAAATAATTAGTACCTTAATCCATTCGTAATGAGACGACCCTGAATGTTGATATAACTTTCAAACAACACAGTACACGCTCCTTGAATCCAATTTGACAAAGTAACATTGATAACTTCAGAGCGAAAACAAACTGTATGAGATACACAATACCCTACTTCAGAAATACACGAATTGAATATGTGAGGTCGGCAAAAACTCAAACCTATTAAGGGTCTTAAGGGTGTTTGGATTTGTTTCATAAATAGTTTGAGCCTAATTTTAATTTGAACAACTTAGTTTGTAGTGTCTTGTGAAACAAAAATTATACTCCGTACACTATAGTTTCTTTAATATAACCTTCAATCAAATGAGTATCTAATTGTGATTCTTAAAGATATAAACACTTCAAGATCACACATCCAAACACCCTGCATAGTCTCTTGTTCGAGTGGGTAGGAGGGTATCATAACTTGGGCGATGAAAGGATAAATTTTTTTTTTGAACTTAGCTAGGTGAGAGCTGCACAATAATAAAGTTGAACATTCGCATGTTCAAAATATTTAGGAACCAAATATCAGTAAAAAGAAACCATTTTTAGTGCAACACAAAATAGTATTACAAACCAACTCTCATGTATTAAAATGACAACATGTATTATTTACCTGACGTGCTTATGTGAATGGGTACGATTTTTTTGTTGCGAACGCTATTACAGTGCCTGCACCTGAACTAAGTGCTATGTTTGTAGATATTCCCTTGTGGTTGGCATAAGAAAGAGTAAAAAAAAGAGTATGCCTCATCAATGCGTTTCTCTTGGAGCATGAGTTCTTGTAAGCAAACCCAAACACCCCTGTATCATAGACGAGAAATGCATATACATAATATGTGTCAAGTGTAATTACGGAAAGAGTTTGAAACTCTTGGAAGTGGAAAGCTTATAAAGAAAAAGAATGACCAGATGTAATAAGGTGTGTTTGGGTTATCTGCTGCAATTGTGGCGATTTCAAATAACATGATATACAAACACCCCATAAAAATATCTAATTGTAGGTGATATATCCACCATCTTTTGATATTCATGATCCGCTGATGAATTTCCCCAAGATTCATGCTCAATTGCACGAGCTAGACTTCCCTTCTATGATCTATGCATAAAAACATACACATTATGCCACAATAAACTATATACCTTTTGGTACAGCAGTTTGTTTGAAACATTGACGAATAAAGCACAAGAATGCGAATAATGAAGTGATGCCAAACACCAGCCCCATGGATGTGATTGCCTTGCCAAGATGCAGGGCTCGCTAAACCATAATGCAACTTATTATTTGATCTACTGCAAGAAAAAAAAGGGTAAAAATGATTCTTTTGTTATCGTTTACATGGAAATAGGATACGAAATATATATGTTAATATAATAGCAGTGCTAATGTATATAACTAATAAACTAAGCTATATATGGATCAAAAGAGTGTAAAAAAGAAAAGATATGCTTACAAACTAAAAGATCAAAGATCTCACATGGCCATGTATAATAGCAGAGAGTTTAATTGTTACCTTACCGTTTGGTGGTAGATGTGTGATAAGTCTTATTGTTATTGATCAGGCAAAGCTAAATTCAAACCTTCTTCTTTCAAGGTCTGGATTGATGGCCTCCATACTATAATTGATGAGATCAAATTGAATAATAAATTTAAAATAAGGATATCAGTCTCAATTACAATTTCTATTACAAATAATAATGAACATAAACAAAAACACATGACCATAAAAAAATACAGTAAACATGAAGATAAAAAATACAGCAATATACTTGCATGAGGATTCTGATAAAAATATACCTTCGTCCTGCAAAAAAACAAACATATGCATATAAAAGTGAAAAATCTAACACAATTTATCATTAGAGTTTTGTCAAAATTAGGGTTTTGAGAAATAATATACCTCTGAAACGAAACAAAAAAGATGATCAACCTGCAAAAAAAACTACACAAAACAAAAGAACATTATGGTGGATGATTCTAGAACAAATTAGGGTTTGATGAAAAAATACGTGATTAATAAACAGAAATGTAACAAATATAATCTTTTAAAAGTTTAGATATGGATGAATATTTTTGGAGTAAATCTGGATATATTTTTGAAAAATCAAAAGATATGATGTTAAACATGTATCATTAGTTTCGTTCTAAAATATATTACTTATGTTTTGCATAGAGAAATCCAAATATATGATTGGATCAGCTGGTAGAGGACATTCTTTGTGAATCAAAAGACCTAGGTTCGATTCCAGCTATCACCATTTTTTAAATTATTTATAAAATACGACATTCACAAATTATTTAACTAATTTTGGAAAAAAAATATTTATAAAATTCGAATTTAAAAACCGAAATTAAATTCACACCCGGCTCGGCCAAGACTTGAACCAGACCGGTTCAGACCATCAAAACACGATTTTCAAAGCTGCATATCCAAAATGCGATTTTAAAAAGACTGCGTTTTCAAATCGGTATTTCGTGGATTTTGGAGATTTTCTAGGAAATTTTGGAGATTTTCTAGGAAATTCTGAAATACTATTGGCTAAAAGATGTGACTGGGATATGACTGGGATTAAAACTGTGGTTTCAAATCATAATTATACATATATATATATATATATATATATATATATATATATATATATATATATATATATATATATATATATATATATATATATATATATATATATATATATATATATATATATATATATATATATATATATATATATATATATATATATATATATATATATATATATATATATATATATATATATATATATATATATATATATATATATATATATATATATATATATATATATATATATATATATATATATATATATATAGGGAATCAAACCGATACACTAAACAAAAAAAATGGGCATTAAATAAAAAATGATGCATTTGTTTGATATTTTGGTGCATCTGTTTTTGTTTTTTATGTTTTTTACCGAGATTATGTTTTCTCTAGATCTCATCCATCCATATATATATATATATATATATATATATATATATATATATATATATATATATATATATATATATATATATATATATATATATATATATATATATATATATATATATATATATATATATATATATATATATATATATACATAGGGTGGAGTTATTATAAGAGAAAGTTTATAAATAAAAGAGTAGGAGAAGATCATAGCCCTTGGATCAAAACTTCTTAGATTAAATAAAAAAGGGGGTGGCGGGGTAAATATTGCAAACTTCAGCGGCGAAACTTGTAATTTTGTATTTTATACAAAAAACATTCCTGCCATTTATCTCGACCCATTTATGGATCTCACTTCCTCTCTATAAACATACTTTCCCACACTAGAAATCCATACACATCTTAATCATATCTAATCACGATTGAATCGCTACTACATCGAATCATACACATCGAATAACAACTATATCGAATCATCCAAGCTCAAAAGGACGATTGGAACTTCTACACATGGATTTATGTGGTCCCATGCGTGTAGAGAGTATTAACGGGAGAAAGTATGTTCTCGTGATTGTCGATGGTTACTTCAGATACACATGGACTTACTTCTTAAGATCCAAAGATGAAACACCGGAGGTTCTCAAAAACTTTCTCAAGATGATACAACGCAATCTTCAAGCTTAATTCTTAACGGTAAGAACGGATAAGGGTACTAAATTTTTGAACAAGACTCTGCAAGCCTACTTTCAAGAAGAAGGCATCGAACATCAAACTTTAATTGCTCGAACTCCTGAACAAAACCGCGCTGTTGAAAGACGGAACCGTACTTTGGTTGAGGCAGCTCGAACAATGCTTTCTGCATCAAAATTACCACTATTCTTCTGGGCTGAAGCAATTGCAACTGCCTGTTATACTCAGAATCATTCTCTCGTAATCCCTACGCATGAAAAGACACCTTACCACATCATAAATGGCAGGAAACCTACTGTTAAATTCTTTCACGTATTTGGATCTTTGTGCTACATTCTTAAAGACGGTGAGAATCTCGACAATATGAAAGAAAAAGGTGATGCATGTATTTTTGTGGGGCATGCTACATTGTCGAAAGGATATCGGGTCTATAACAAGAGAACAAGGATTATTGTCGAAAAAATTCATGTGAACTTTGACGAATTGCCACATATGGTACTTAATCACAACAGCTCAAGTCACGCACCTCAATGTCCAGCAATGGCACCTACACACAACAGTGTACGTCCCGTGCAAGAACGTCAAGAAAGTACTCCTACAACAGACTCGATGGATACGACACAAATGAATGAGTTGGTTGATTTATATGATCCAATGTTTGATGAATATTACTATGGAAACAATCAAGTTGTGTCAAATCCTTCCGCTGTCAATACTATTGATTTACTCGAACAAAGTCAACAAGACACAACTACATCTACTTCAGCAACCGTTGCTCAAGATACAATTCCATTGGATACTCAAAAAACTCAAGAAACCGTCATACAACCAACATCACCAACCGTCAATGCTGCAGGAGAAAACAACAATCAAGCAGTCGATGCACAGTCTAACGAAGAAGAATTTATCAACCCATTCGGTACACCGGTACGCGAAGTCGAAGAATCTTCAACTCAACACGTTGATCCGTCAAACATGCACACATTCTATCAACGATATCCATCCACTCACCATTGGACACGTGATCATCCATTGGTACAAGTTATTGGAAATCCTTCACAATCAGTTCGAACACGCAGACAACTCGAAACTGATGGCGATGTATGTATGTATGCACTCACCGTGAGTTTCACTGTACCTCAAACATCAAACAAGCCATGACTGATCACGCGTGGATTGAATTAATGCAAGACGAACTTCATCAATTTGAAAGACTTAGAGTATGGGAACTTGTTGACAAACCATATGGAACATCGGTTCTCGATTTTAAATGGATCTGGAAAAACAAATTAGATGAAGAACAAACAATCATAAAAAACAAATCTCGTCTTGTGGTTAAGGGATACCATCAACAAGAAGGATTAGGGTTTGATGAATCATTCGCTCCCGTCGCTCGTTTGGAAGCAGTCAGGATATTCCTTACTTATGCTGCACATAAGGGCTTCATAGTTTATCAGATGGACGCTAAAACTGCTTTTCTCAACGGTTATTTGAAGGAAGAAGTGTATGTGAATCAGCCAGAAGGATTCGTTGATCCTTATCATCCTGACAAAGTCTACCATCTCAAGAAGGCTGTATATAGACTTAAACAAGCTCCAAGGGCGTGGTACGAAGAACTATCAAACTTCTTGGTTTCCAAAGGATTCTTCAAAGGTTCTATTGATCCTACCCTGTTTATTAAAAAATATGGGGATGACATATTGCTGGTGCAGGTTTATGTTAATGAAATTATTTTTGGTTCTACGAACCCAAAACTTTCAAAACGTTTTGAAAAACTAATGCACAACAGATTTGAAATGTCAATGATGGGGGAGCTAAAATTCTTTTTAGGCATCTAGATTAATCAATCCCCACGTGGTATCTTTATTACCAAGGTAAGTATGCTCAAGAGATACTTCAAAAGCATGGTATGACCTCATGTGCTCGCGTTGGTACACCTTTGTCGACCTCATCCCTAGACACTGACTTGTACTCACCTCCTGTAGATCAAATGCGATATCACCGCATGATTGGGTCTCTTATGTACTTTACAGCCAGCAGGCCTGATATTCATCATGCCACATGTTATTGTGCACGGTATCAAGCTAGACCTACTGAAAAGCACCTCAAGGAGGTTAAACGGATCTTTCAGTACCTTAAGAATACCATTCACATGGGACTTTGGTATCTGAAGGAAGCCGGTTTTCATCTAACAGATTTTTCAGATTCTGATCATGCAGGTTGCCTAGATACTAGAAAGAGCACTTCTGGTGGCGTACAATTTCTAGGGGAAGACAAGCTCGTGATCTGGTCGTCAAAGAAGTAGGATTGCACCTCGCTCATGCGTCAGTGTTACGATGGCATGGCCCTGGGTGCCTACGGTGGCAAGTACAGCAGAGAGGATGAGTAAATCCTCCAGCAGGTGCTCTGGCTGGCTGGGAACCTGGTAAAACATTTTACATAAGACATGATAATAGGGTACAAAGGACAATGCATATAATCGTAAGATTGAATACCAGTGATAGCTGGACGGCTAGGCTGTGAACCTCTCTGGTTCTGGTCCCTACCGTTTCCATGGTTCCTGGTATAAGTTTTTGCTAAAGTGTCAGACTATGAGTTATAACATGAAATCATAAGAAAATTGCGTAAGTATTAGCTGTTGGAGTGTCCAGTGTTGTTATGGTAATTATCATTACCGCCACGCCTATCCGTAGCAGAACGGTCGTTAGTTTGACCGTTTCCCTTGGGCTGATGAGGCTGCTGCTGAGTTGCCGGCTGAGACCGGTCCCCAGTTTTCTGCCTGGAAGATACATTTAAAGAGATGAATATTTGACATATATTTGAAGAATACGGATTGATCACCGCTTGAATACGAATGTTTACCTCTTGTCGGCTCTCTCAGCTTCCCCGAACTCATCTCTCTCCTGCAGCATCTCCAGCTTACGTGCTGCATCGGCCACTTGTGATACAGTGTTGAACGTAGCACACACCAGATTGTTTGCGACCGATGTGCGAAGAGCCCACCTAAAGTGGCGTGTCTGCTCTTCAGGAGTACCTGCTGCTGCACCAAGGAAACCAGCTAAGCGAAGAAAGCGCTGCATAAACTCGTTGCTATTCTCCCCAGCTCTCTGTCGGATCCCATGGTACTCCCTCTTGAGCTTGTCTTGCTCAGCCTTGGGAAAGAACTGCTCCATCACCCTGTCCTTGAACTGAGCCCAAGTCAAACCAGCAACCCACTCGTCACCTCCCTCAGACTGCATCAACGCTAACCACCAATTTAGCACATCGCCTTCGAACCGATAGCATGCCAACCTCGCCTTGTACGCGGGGTCACAACCCATAGCATTGAAAATCTTCTCGATGTGAGCCAACCAGTTTTCAGCATCACTGGGGCTATCTGTTTTCTCAAAAGCTCGAGGACGGAGCTTGTTGAATATCTCCAGCCATACTGCCAATGTCACTGGAGGAGGAGGAGGAGGTGCCTGATTATGCTGCTGATTGTTGGCAGCTTGAACCTCAGCCCTGATGTCGTTCCTCAGTCGAGGAAGCAAAGCTTGCATTGCAGCTTGGATTGCCACATTGAGTTGTTCCTGTTCGCGTGTGAGAACCATCTGACAGTATAACATAAAACATATGATTAAACAGATCAAAACATAAAATATATATACATGAAAAAAAATTTATACCAAAAATTCAAGAGAAAAATTTTATGCAAGAAAATTTTGTGTATGAATGCATGATGCAGTTTTATGAAAACTTTTGTATGCTCGAGAGTGAAAGCCTATGGTCAGTTCACCCAAAATAAAAGACATGGCGAGGGGACACCTATGGGTCGGTCCCAAATTTAAAAGTTTCGATAAAACACATGCGACCAAATAGGGCCAGTCCTGTACCAACCATTACTTAGTCATAAACCTGCGACAATGACATGTATATGTATGCATAAAAATGATGAATGCATGAAAAACGACTGTCAGTTCTAGGGAGACCGTAGTGACTACTCACTAATCACATGTCATATTTGAGAGCCTACAGGTCGAAGCCTTGGCTCTCTGATACCATAATTGTAACACCCCATTTTGATAATGGAATGTCACGCGTAATTATGGCGTGTCATCAAAGCATACAAGGAAAAATATCTAAACATTACATGACCATAAAAGGAAAATACCGGAATCAAACATCGGTAGTCCAAAAGTAAAGCTCATCACACACAAACATAAGTATTGTAAAGGAAAGGACTAAACAATGTCCATAGCAAGTGTATCAAAGGAAAGATAATGCATAAAGTAAAGAAAGGCTAGAAAGCTTCCAGTCCATATGCACGTACGCTTAAAGTCTACGAGCGTCCCTGAGTACCTGCCGTTTTGGGAACATAGAAAAGGAAAACGGCTGAGCAATACGCTCAGTGCACGGATGTACAATAAAGCGTGAATAGGATAAGCATATAACATATAACAGCGGAAGAAACTAAGTCCCGAATAACTTGGTTAAGTCTTGGTAAAACTAGTTTTATAGTTTAAAAAGCCTTATGTTTATCTTATAAAACTGTTTAGCATGTTCTAACATTAGCCAATATAGGTCATGAAAATCCACCGTGCATGAATACTTGGAGGGGTGACCTCATCATGCAAATTAGAGGGGCTGCCTCTAATTTAATATACTGGTTTGGGTAGGAGGGATCAGCTCCTTGTGAAGGATGCAAGGCACACACCACATTCACACTGAGTAATCTGCTAAAAAACATGTAACTAGGATGCACCCATACACCCCACATGATAAATATGATAATATGGCCAAAAGCTGAAGGGACGCCACGAGCAATCACTCCGCCGTGGTGAAGTCATAACATCAGTGCCTCTAATGTTATGGTTATGGTACCTCCATAACTAGGTGAAACTGGTCATGCATGTATATGGCTATAGGTATTCTAAATTAAACATAAGCAAGTCAAACATATAAACTTATACTACGGGAAAACAGTTGGCTGCATACGGGGAATCCTAATAAGGAAAGAATGTCCATACTGAAAGGACGGGAATCCGTACCTTATGTCCAGTGAACGAAGAAGATGAACTGAGGAGAATCCTACTTCGGTATCACTAATGCTACATAAATACATACATGAATAAGTATCTGCTTACTAAATACGTAACTGGTTTTATGTCATGTCTTAGCTTATTTTATATGTTCATATCATGTTTTACTGTTTAAAGCCTTAAACTGTGTTTATCTTATATTCTGTCTATTCTGATTAAGTATTTCTGGTATTTCATGTATTATTATACTTACTGTGTAATAATAAGTAACTTTCCAAAAATAGCAAGTTTTCTAAAATAGAAAGTTTCCAAAAATAGAAAGTTACCAAAAATAGAAAGTTTCCAAAAATAGAAAGTTTCCAAAAATAGAAAGTTTCCAAAAATAGAAAGTTTCCAAAAATAGAAAGTTTCTAAAAATAGAAAGTTTCCAACATAGGAAGTTTCCAAAAATAGAATTACTGCTTAAAATAGATAAGTTTCTAAAAAAAGAAAGTTTCCATAAATAGATTAGCTGCCTTAGTTAAATAAGTTTCTAAAAATAGAAAGTTTCCAATAATAGATTAGCTGCCTGAATTAAATAAGTTTCTAAAAATAGAAAGTTTCCATAATTAGATATAAGCTGGTTAATTAAGCTAAGTATATAAGCTTAAGTGTTTTTCTGATTATTTTCTAAGTCATAATGATATAATGAATAGTTTATTAATTATTACATGTAATTTAAATAAACTATAGGTTAAAAGTATTTAATTAAATATATCATGTTTTTAATTAAATAAAGTTAAATACTTAGGTTAAAACATGTATTATTATTTATTAATAATATAACCTAAGTCATGTTAATTAATTAATTATAACCATGGTTTTTAAATAATTAATTAATTATAAGTCTAGAAAATATAAAATACTTAGGTTAATATTTTCATGCTCTAATAATTAAATATAACCTAAGTCATGTTTATTAAATTAACCATGTCATATTGATTAATTTAATTTTAACATATGATTATAAAAAAAATAATCTTATCATAAACCGTGAACCGGATCTTGACTAGAAACCATGAACCAGACATGAAATCGACACCACACCCAGAACCACTTCGGGGTTCCCTTTGGTTTGCTGCTGCCGTGGGACCCACACCACCAAACCGGGACCATATGGTCTCGGTGGTGGTTTATTAGCCAAACCAAGACCACCTTGGGTTCGGTTTAGGCGCCGGCCAAACAAACACCCCTAAAAACAACCTTTTTGATTTTCCCAAAAACCATTTACATGTTTGATCTATGTTTTTAATTAGGTTTTTTAAAAACATCATGTTCTTAATTATTTTATTAGATCAAATATAAAAAGGATTAAAAGAATATACCCAATGCGTGGATCTAACGAGGATGAACACATACGGACACACGTACAAGATTCAAGATCAAAATCAAAACGAACACCCCTTTTTCTTGTGTTGTATACGGCGGCCAAAGAGGAAGAAGGAGAAAGGAGAAAACTTTTTAGGTTTTAAATTTTTCTTCTGTAAAGTGAAAAGTGAAAACAAGTTTTACCTTAAGCCTCCTTTCATTGTTAAAATTGATGGGCTTGGCCCATGGTGTTGGTGTAGCCGCGGGTAGGGGCCCCACATGGGATACCCGTACAGTTTTCCGTGTCTCGTTGTTTAAGTGTTCGTTCGTGTTTAATTGTGTTCGTGTTTAGTGTGTTCTCGTTAAATATTTACCGTGATCTAATATATTTATTCATGCTCGTAACAAATATATATACGTAATTAATATTAGTCCGTGATTTAATTACGTTCATGATTTCATGATCGTATGTTCGTGATTATTTATTGTTAAATAGTTATTGCGTGTTCGTGCGTAATAAATACTTATCGTGTTCTAACACGTACGTAATACGTAAAATCCTAACACGTAAACGTAATCATACTATACAAGGAAAGTTTTAATCTAGTACGTACGATCTTAAGGGTACTATTCATGGTAAAAGCATGCGGGTTTTACAATTGGCTTAGTCAAGGGAAAAGGAAGTGTTTCAATAGTGTATGGTTTAATGAGATGTGTTGTACAAAGTCTAGAAAGTCAAAAGTGTAATTGGTAAAGGTTTTTGGTATGTAATGTTATGTATATTGCATACATTCGGCTACTAAGTGAGTCTAGGGTAGTTTTATGTTTAAATCGTATGTCTAAGTATAGTTACTAGGAGTCTAGGTATAGTATTGTGTGAGTAGGTTTAAGTCTAGGTTGATTTTGGTTAAGTTTGGGATCCTTGGTGAAAGTATGGTCATATTTAAATGAGAAAATAATTTACTTTATTAAAATGTATGACAACTTAGTTTAAATAAGTTAGAATGGTTAAAAGTAATGTTTAATAATAAAAACAATTGATGTTGTAACGTAATGTCATTCATGATGTGAGGAAAATATATATATCTATATATTTTAAAGCTTAAAAATAGTTCTTAGATAAATGTTATTAATTGTGATCATGAGTTTGGATTTTTATAAATCAATATGATGAATGCTTATGATTATAAGTTCAGGTGACTTAAATGTCCCAAAAGAAGTGGTTGTTTACTGTCCCGCATGCTCATATAATGTAGTCATACAAATATGGCTGTCTCCTTATGATTAAATACTCAAAATCATAATGTATGCTATGTGATTAAATCTTTCCATGTTCTGATGATTAAAATAATGTATGTTCATGTATGATGCATATGATTGCTCTAAAGTTTTCATGCAAAGGTGGTAATATATACACAGATATGATGAGGTGACGTGTACAATGATGACATAGTCAAAACCTGAAATTTAGAGGTTTTACAATAATCATGTTTGATATCGGAACGTTTTATCAAAATTATTTAGGTTTATCACATATGATTATTCAACAAATAATATATCGTGGTTGGAACTTAAGTTAGCAGTATCATCGTTAACAGAATTTGAAAATGAAAACATCATTAGGGTATCGTTGTATACCATATTAGTAGTATCATCTTTCAAATGCTACGAGTCGATAGGGAATCATTTCACATGATATGAGTTTATCGGGTATCGTTGTATACCATATGAGTCGATATGGTATCATTTCAAATGATATGAGTCGATAGGGTATCGTTTCACATGATATAAGTCGATAGGGCATCGTTTCACATGATACGAGTCGATAGGGTATCGTTTCACATGATATGAGTCGATCGGGTATCGTTGTATACCATATGAGTCGATATGGTATCATTTCAAATGATACGAGTCGATAGGGTATTGTTTCACATGATATGAGTCGATCGGGTATTGTTGTACACCATATCAGTCGACAGGGTATCGTTTCACATGATATGAGTCGATAAGGAATCGTTTCACATGATATGAGTCGATTGGGTATCGTTGTATACCATATGAGTTGATAGGGCATCGTTTCACATGATATGAGTCGATAAGGTATCGTTTCACATGATATGAGTCGATCGGGTATCGTTGTATACCATATGAGTCGATAGGTTATCATTTTAAATGATACGAGTCGATAGGGTATCGTTTCACATGATATGAGTCGATCGGGTATCGTTGTATACCATATGAGTCGATAGGGTATCGTTTCTGTTAGCCTCAAAATATTGAGTCAAACAAGAATGTTCGGTCATAGGTTTTTTATTGTAATATTTATTAGAACATTGTAATAGTTAGTTAAAATAGTCATGACATTACGGGCTTGATGGCTAGCTTAAAAGGCCTCTTTTAAGATACTAAGCATTTTATTCAAGCCCGGCCCATTAAACAAATATAGTCCATTAAGGCTACATGTAAGCCCGACTATATATACCTCTCCTAGCATGTTAGGAGAGGTTGGTGGGTTCATTTCTTAATCTAATATTCACATAGTTTCTCCATCTTCTCTCTACTTTCTCTCTCTAGAAATCATCTATTTTTCTTCTTTATTTCAATTAATCAACCATGGTGAAGTGAATTAATATGGGAACAACATTTGGTATCAATCGCCACGGGGTATATTAGTGAATGGTTGTTATTATTGATTTGATTCGTGTGATTTATCATCAAATCATCTCGGATCGATTTTTTTAGTGTTTTCGGGCTCTAAATCTTGATATAAATCTCCTACATAGTTGTGGTAGGGATTTGGTTAAGTTTTTGTGGTTAAATTCGCAAGTTTTTGAGGTTTTTTTGATTGTTTTTGGGCTACGGTTCGTAGAACAGTGGCTTGATTTGGTTGTTTTTCGGAAAAGGATTTTATATTCCGAAAATGGAAAAAAGTAAATTATCCGAATATCAACATTTGAAAATGGGTTTTATTATTCCGAAAAAGTGAGGTTCTAGTTGGGTTTATCCGAAAAGTGAAGGTAAGTTTTTATTCCAATAACATCATTTTATCCGAATACTAGACTTTATCCGAAAATAGATTATCCGAAATCATTCACTTTATCCGAAGACACCTTGTTTATCCGAAAATAGTTTATCCGAAATCATTACTTTTATCCGAAGAATTAAATTTATCCGAAAAGTACATTTTTCCGAAAACAACTCATTATCCGAAAATAGGCTTTATTCCGAAAAAGGCATTATTACGAAAACTTCATTTATCCGAAAACCTCATTTTCGTGAAAACTTCATTTATCCGAAAACTGAAAAATTATCCGAAGAAGCCGATTTATCCGAAAAAGACACATTTTTCCGAAAACACTCCATTTATCGGAAAAAACACTAATATTTCGAAAATGGAAGATTTTTTACGAAAGTGAAAAGAATTCGAATTTTTGGTTTCTTGTGAAGACAATTTTTAGGGGATTTTAACATTTTTCATCAACAACAACAATCACAAGACATCTACTTAAGATCCTTTTTTACTTCAACAACTTCAAGTATCTCGAAATGGATTCTACTCAAGAGTATCGTGTGACAAACAACAACATCATGGTGGTGGGTAACAAAGAGAGACCACCAATGCTTGTAACTGGTCGATATGCACAATGGCAATCATGTTTTATTCGATATCTTGATACTAAACCAAATGGTGATCTTCTCCGACGTTGCATCAAAGAAGGACCCTATACTCTCAATACAATAACCATTCCTGCAATTCTAGCAACCGACTTGACGCCCGGTTCCGATGAGCAAACAATTGAGGAAACATATGAGAACACTTCGAAAGAGAAACGTGCTTGGATTGATGCAGAGAAAGAAGCAATCTATTTGATTCTGTGGGATTGGGGATGATATTTACTCAACCGTTGATGCGTGCTCTACTGCAAAAGGAATATGGTTTGCCATTGAACGCTTGCAACAAGGAGAATCACTTAACAAGCAAGATGTCAAAACTAACTTGTTTTGGAACTTTGGCAAGTTTACTTCATTGGATGGGGAATCAATTGATTCATATTACTCAAGGTTCTACAAGATGATGAATGACATGACAAGAAACAATTTGCAAGTCTCCACCATGCAAGTCAATGTGCAATTTCTACAGCAACTTCAACCAGAGTGGACACGGTTTGAAACTTTGGTGAAACAATAGAGTAAGTTAGGCAAGGTCAACTATCACACGCTCTTTGACATTTTGAAACAATTTCAGAATGAGGCAAATGAACTTCGAGCTGAACGGGTAGCAAAGACTTCCAATCCACTTGCTTTGGTTTCTATCACTCACCATGTCTAAGATCATCGCTCTCGTGCTCCAAAACATGTCGTGTGCATGATACATTTATAATATACTTAAATACTTGTTATTTAATGTCGTGACACGTGTTATATATTATAAACGGAAAGTTTTAATTTAATCGTATTCTCGTGTATTTACTGTTCATGTTTACTGTTCTGGTATTTTAATGCGGGTTTTACATAATTGCTAGCCAGTCCATTATATTTCCATTTCATTTTCTTGTGGCCCAAAATTCACGATAACTCAACACGACATCATACGAATATAATTTAATTTAGAAAATCGTATGGTTTTGCCTTATGGGCTTATGTATGTCGTGACTAAGAGACCAAAGGAAAGGAGAAGGGCCTTTGGCCCAGTAACTAATTACCATTCCATAACAAGTAAAACTCCTGAGAATTAAACATAATAATCTTTTAACCAAAAATCAAGAAACCCTAATCTCTTCTCCTCTCCTTGTTGCCGCATGCCACCAAGAACACCAAGGGTGTGTTTGTTGATTTTGATATTTGATTTTGGTGTCTACGTGTTCGTGATTCCATCATTAAACCATTCACGCATTCGGTATCTTTAATCCTTTAATCTTTTATTTAATTTTCATTGTCATGGATCTTAAACAATTATTAAACATGTTATTAAATAAATAATCATGGGTTCGGGTTTGTTTTATGTTGTTCGTTTGGTTTGCACGTAAACCGAGACCAAGATAGGTCTCGATGGCTCATCTAAGCCATCAGCCGCAACCCTTGTTAGGGGCGGTGGTGTCTGATTGTTGTCAGCCGGAAGCAGGCCCAAAATCAGTGGGAACCGGTTGTTCCGGTGGGGTATTGGTGTGCAGCAGGGGGAACATGCCCTAGGCCAGTGGGAACCCTGGCCAGTCAGTGGCAGATCGGTAGCAGCCGATGCTACTGGCCGCCGGCCAAACCAACAGCCGCCGGCTGTTGGTACTGTTTGGGTTAGATGTTGGACAACGTTGAGTTTTAATATATTGGACATAACTGAGTGTTAATATATTGGACATAACTGAATTTAAGATATAGGACAGAACTGAGTTTTGCTTATTAGTATGATGTTTTGTTTAGTGCGACCGAGACATGGGAGTCTCGGTTGGCTCGGGTACAAATAGGTTTGACCAAGACATTTTAATAATCAGTAAATTAATTTAATTTTCTTCAAGTGTTAATTAATTAAATTAATTCATGACTTAGGTTATATTTACTTAATTAAATAAGTCATGAAATTAGCCTAAGTATTTATTTCGGTTTAATTAAATTAAAAACCATGCTTTAATTTAATTATTGATTTAAGGTAAAGTTTTTATTAAATTATCCATGTTATTTATTTATTTATAAACTATGCATCTTATTATTAACTAATAATCATTTTAAGCTAAGTATTTAATTTAATAAGCTTTACTATTATTATCATGACTTATAGCTTCTAACTAATAAGCCTTAGCTTATATTTTAGACTTATAAGTCTAGCTTGTATCTATTTTTGAAAACTTACTATTTTTGAAAACTTTCTATTTTAGGAACCTTCTATTTTTGGGAAGTTACTTAATATTACAATACAAGTATAGTAATACAAGAATACATTAATTATATGATCAGAATACATGAATAAATACAAGATAACACATAAAACAGTAAACATGAAAGAACATGAATACTAAGCTAAAAACACACCGAAGAAGTAAAATACACAGTATATCACTTCCTTCAGTAAGGACAATCTCTTCCTTTTTTAGGATTTCCTGTATCCGGCCAGCTGTTTTCCTAGTAGTTACAGATTTAAATGCTTATGTTTTATTAGTTACCTTAGCCATATACATGCATGCCAGTTTCACCTAGTTATGGAGGTACCATTACCATAACACTAGAGGCACCAGTGTTATGACTTCACAACGATGGAGTGATAGCTCGTGGCGTCCCTTCAGTTTATTTGGCCTTTATTATTATTATTATATTATCATGTGGGGCGTATGGGTTCATCCTAGTTACAATTTTAGTCAGGATTTACATGGTGAATGTGGTGTGTGCCTTACATCATTCACAAGGAGTTGATCCCTCCTACCCAGACCATATTAATTAGAGGCATCCCCTTCTAATTGCATGATGAGGTCACCCCTCCAAGTATTCATGGACGTTGTTGACCTCATGACCTATATTAGCTTTTGGTATATTAAACTAATACAGATTTTCATAAGTAAACATAAGCTATATTTTCATAATATAAAACCAGATTATAATCATGTTCCAAGTTTTCCAGGACTTATTCATTTCCACTGCTATTCATGCTTTACATTTCTTTCCTATATCATGTCATTCATGCTATGTCATATATCCATTCACTGAGCGTATTGTTCAGTCGTTACTTTTCTTTCCATGTCCCAAAAAATGAAGGTACCCAAGATCAGAATTGAGCATTTGGAGAGCGTGCAAGGGATGGAAGCTACATTAGAATTCTTCTCCTTTTTGCCTTCATTTATTTATGATTGTTTAGTCCTTCCTTATTTCATTTACTTTCATTATATTTTGGGGCTTATGTTTGGGAACTGATGTTTGATTATGGTTTTCCCTTTGGTCATGTATGATTAGTACATTTTACCTTGCATGCTTTGATGACACGCCATAATTACCCTGTGATATTATATTTATAAAAATGGGGTGTTACATTATGGTATCAGAGCCAAGGTTTCGACCTATAGGCTCTGAACTTGACCTGTGACTAGTGAGTAGTCACTAGAATCTTTCCAAGCCGACGTCTGATTTCTACGTATTGATATTTTCAGAACCTCGTTGTTTAACCATGGTGTTTTCTTTGGAATTGTTTTACTAATATGGATTAAATAACCGTCATCCATACTTAGTTACATGTCATTGTTTTATGCATGACGTTTCTTGTGAATGTAGACTAGTATGAATTGAATCACAGTAGTTCATTAGTCGCACGTTTCTGTTAGGTTTAGACAGTTAGTTTTTATGCATTCA
This sequence comes from Glebionis coronaria, assembly GCA_025667525.1. Taxonomy (NCBI): domain Eukaryota; kingdom Viridiplantae; phylum Streptophyta; class Magnoliopsida; order Asterales; family Asteraceae; genus Glebionis; species Glebionis coronaria. The sequence continues at coordinate 318,369 of JANFOE010001172.1, read as the reverse complement.
TTTCATTTTCATCTCATGTATTCATTTCATGCATTCATCTCATTGTCGAAGGTATTATGACTAAGTAATGGTTGGTACAGGACTGGCCCTATTTAATTGCATGTGCTTTTATCGAAACTTTTTTTTCTGTTTAGTGGAACGACCCATAGGCGTCCACACTTGCCTTTTTGTTTTTTGAACCGACCCATAGGCGTTCACCCATGTACATATCATCATATTTATTAACCATGCATTTTAAACTGCTTCATGTATTATAAACTGTTTCATGATTTATAAATTATTTCATGCATCTTTTTAGTTTAGGTCATGTTATATTGTGTCAGACTTACATGTTGCATTGTTTTGCATTGTGAAACGACTCATAGCCGTCCACACTATCGATTCTCAAAATTTATTTCATTGGAGTCATAATTTTTCATGTACTCTCATTTATTGTTACATTTCGTTATGTCGATTATGTTGTCATAATATCATGGTTAACTCTGTTTTCATGTTGATTATGTTTTCATGCTCCTCTATGTTAATTTTGCCTCATGGTTCCTCGTGTTGTTTACGCTTTCATGCTAGACACGGATGGATTACATTTAATCATGTCGTCATAGCCATGGTTGGTTTTCATTGATCATCTTTTCATGCTGGCAATCATTCGATTCCATTTAATCGTGTTTTGTGCCTCTTATGCAACTAGAATTATGTTTACGCTAAATTAGCTAGGCTATTACGGGTTCCTTGACCATGTCAGATGGTTGATACCGTATCGATTATCTCATGTGAATCTCATGTGTATTCCATGTACCATGTTCCATGTTAACTTCATGTACCATACTCCCGACGTATCCCAGTTACCACACTCCATGTGTGAGACTAATCCATTTTCAATTTCCTCAGACACCTTGTTTTTCTTTCTTCTCACCAATGTTGTTTGAAAGATGATACCGCTCTTAGCTTGGAGATGTTACAAAACAAAGACGAAGGAGATATATCAGAGCAAACCGACTAGAATTATAGTTAACCACCAGACGTACCGTTTCATTCCATATTTTACCTTTCAGATTGTATGTCACGTGTCATTCAGTGGTCCTTTCCAGCATAGGAGTGGGAACCGGTAGCAGGCGACCACTCAGCTGAAAAGTTATATGACTCACAGTCATGATAATGGTTTTCGTCTAACTTACAGTCAAAGAGGTAGTGAAAAATACCGTGACAGCAAATACTCTAACAATGACGCTAGAAACTCCGGTTATGGACATGATCAGAAATACAAAGGATTAGCATAACAACCGACCCGCCAAATTCTGGCATGATCTAAGAACTTAAATTTCGTTGTTTCACATCTCTAGACCCATGTCAAGATACCAGTCAAGACACATGTCATACGCATATCTTCTCAAGACATGAGTCAGGACACATGACTCACGTTTACCATCTGGAAATAGCCATACGTATTTCAGAATACCCTCCAAGGGGTATAACCATTCTGCTGTGTCATTAATAAATCAGACTATAAAAACTTCAGCCTCATCAACAGAGTGTTGTTCACGTTTGTACATGCAGTGTTCGTTCTGCGAGAGGCAGGCGAAGTGCATTCAGTAGAATCTACAACGTTTTACTCCATGCATTAGCATGGCATTTTCATTTTCTTCACCTCATATTTCATATATCCATGACCGTAAGGACGCCAGTCGTATCATCCATGTATATGAAGACATTCATTCTAGTACGACGATAAGATCCAGTTTGATAACGTACTTCCCTCAGACAGATGTGAGTTAAATATGATTCAGTCCAGCGTGGTTTTCCATCAGGAAAATCTAGAAAGGTATTTGTGCTTTAGAAACACATGGTTATCATTCCGTGGCTATGAAAATTCTTCCAGCTGTCAGTTATGACCCGACCTTTGAATTTCCTTTTATTAATAGTCAACCGATCAGTTCAGGGATTTCCAGATATGCTTCAGGCGAACTCTGAGCATACTTCTATCCTTAATGTGGAGTTTAACATCGAGCGTGTTAGGGAGCAGAACCAGTTCCAAGACTATTTTTTGATGGCCTTCTTGAGTTAAAAGAGTGAAGGATCAGCTGCACGATATGCTTGAACAAAGTTCATTCGCCAGATGTATCACTATGGTGTGCACCGGTTCCGTTTAATGAGGAGAAGGACGGTAACATGAGATTATGTGTCGACTACCATCGAGGTAAACAATTCACCATTTATGACCGTTAGTTCTCTCCGCGTATTGACGACGTGTCCGGTCGAGTACAGGGTGTTAAGCGCTTTTCCAAGACCTATTTCCGATCATGCTGACAAAAGTGGCGAGTGAGAGAGCAGACATTTCCATGACTTCTAATCGCACCCGATTTGGTCATGCTAAATTCATGATTTTGTTTAAGTCTCACGAATGTTTCAGCAGCGTTAGGGACTTGATATATTGAGTTTCCATGAACTCATAAACAAGTTCGTTAGTATTTTCATCGATGACAACCTGATCTTCTCTAAGTCTGGAGAAGGGCATGAAGAACATATTCGCACTATGTTGTAAATTCTACGCAAGCAAAAAATTTCACCTGAAATTTTTTTTTGGTAAGAATTCTGGTCGATTTTAGTAACACGCTGAATCACCTTGATTCTCACGGTTAATCTTACCATGACTCAGCTTATGTGTAAAAGAGAGAATCCTGATCCTACGTTAAGAGTAGTCTAAACTCAAAGACCTATCGTTTTCTGAATTTCTATGTATCCTGTTTCTATGAAGCAAGATACAGTTAAGTTCATATATAAGTATCTGCCATACCCGCAGGTTAAGATAGAACACCAACAGGTTAGGAGTTATTTCCACCCTTGGAAATTGTGAAACGGAGAAGAGACAAGACCTCCATGGAATTGTTACCATACTATCGCAAGCTCAGAAGAAGCATGATGCTATCTTGATTGTTTTCAACCGTTTGACCAAGTCTGCAAAATCCTTTAATCAGTAAGGATTACACAGCTAGCAGATTATCAAACATTGCCCAGTCAAAGATCGTACGATCACTGCGCACTTTCTCAGCTATCAGTTCAAATGAAAACTCACGTACGCATACATTATTACGTTTACGTCCTTGTTAAATTTTACGTTTTGCTTTCGCATTTACGTTCATGACACTATTCCAATTCATGATCATATTCTAGCTTACGATTTTAGTTTCTTTTTTGTTCTGGAAAGTTTACAACAAGCTTGGGAGACCAGACTCGAGTTTAATAAACTTTTCATCTTCAGGCTGACGCTTCACGTCACATTCCGCGTCTTATCTCTTACCGGTTGGCGTTACCACCTCAGTTGTTCCATGTTCACAATATGTTTCACATGTCATGTTCATTCCATGTTGCTCATATCACGTTCACGGTATGTTGCACGTGTCACGTCCACCATAGTCTACCCATGTTATATTTACCATATCTCCACGTATCACGTTCACAATTGTTCACTTACTACGTTTCCGTAGGTCTCGTACATCATTACTAAGACGTTTCTTGTATCATTTATTCTAGATTATTTGGCATCATAACATTTTGTTATCCTTACACATCACACCTTAGCCATTCGATCAATTCATGAGAACCCATCTCTCGTTGGGGAATCAGAAATTTTCTGTATCATCAAGGCAGAGTCATGAAAATCAAGATTTTTTTTATTTACGTCAAGATCTATTAGAGGATCGTTTCGAGCGGGAAGCCATTTGAAAACGGAAGAGTCCATCTGGATCTTTAACCTGTTTTCGGTCCATGAGTTAGTTGTATTCTCAATTACATCAAGTTCCATGTCCTCTTTAGTCATGTCACACTCCATGTATTTTTCCAGTCATGTCACGTCCTTTACAGCTTCTTGTATCTCTAATTAGAAGATGAACGGTCCTTTTAGAGGGGAAGAACGGTAAAAAACTCCGCAACATTTCACGACCCTAATTCGAGGACGAATTATTCTTTTAGAAGGGAAGAGTTGTAAAACTCGCATTAAAATACCATGAACAGTAAACATGAACAGTAAATACACGAGAATATGATTAAATTTAAACTTTCTATTTATAATATATAACACGTGTCACGACATTAAATAACAAGTATTTAAGTATATTATAAATGTATCATGCACACGACATTTAATTCACGAGAACTGAACACGACATCATACGAATATAATTTAATTTAGAAAATCGTATGGTTTTTCCTTATGGGCTTATGTATGCCGCGGCTAAGAGACCAAAGGAAAGGAGAAGGGCATTTGGCCCAATAACTAATTACAATTCCATAACAAGTAAAACTTCAGGGAATTAAACATTATAATCTTTTAACCAAAAATCAAGAAACCCTAATCTCTCCTCCTCTCCTTGTTGCCGCCGGCCACCAAGAACACCAAGGGTGTGTTTCTTGATTTTGATATTTAATTTTGGTGTCTATGTGTTTGTGATCCATCATTAAACCATTCACGCATTCGGTATCTTTAATCCTTTAATCTTTTATTTAATTTCCTTGTCATGGATCTTAAACAATTATTAAACATGTTATTAAATAATTAATAATGGGTTGGGGTTTGTTTTATGTTGTCCGTTTGGTTTGCACGCAAACTGAGACCAAGATAGGTCTCGGTGGCTCATCTAAACCACCAGCCGTAACCCTTGTTAGGGGCGGTGGTGTCTGATTGTTGTCTGCCGGAGGCCCAAAATCAGTGGGAACCGGTTGTGCCAGTGGGGTCTTGGTGCGCAGAAGGGGGAACGTGGCGTAGGCCAGTGGGAACCCTGGCCAGTCAGTGGCAAATCGGCAGCAACCGATGCTGCTGGCCGCCGGCCAAAGCCAACTACCGCCGGCTGTTGGTACTGTTTGGGTTAGATGATGGACAACGCTGAGTTTTAATATATTGGACAGAATTGAGTGTTAATATATTGGACAGAACTGAATTTAAGATATGGGACGGAACTGAGTTTTGTTTATTAGTATGATGTTTTGTTTAGTGCGACCGAGACATGGGAGTCTCGGTAGGCTCGGGTACAAATAGGTTTGACCAAGACATTTTAATAATCAGTAAATTAATTTAATTTTCTTTAAGTGTTAATTAATTAAATTAATTCATGACTTAGGTTATATTTATTTAATTAAATAAATCATGAAATTAATCTAAGTATTTATTTCGGCTTAATTAAATTTAAAACCATGCTTTAATTTAATTATTGATTTAAGGTAAAGTTTTTATTAACTTATTCATGTTATTTATTTATTTATAAACTATGCATCTTATTATTAATTAATAATCACTTTAAGCTAGGTATTTAATTTAATAAACTTTATTATTATTATCATGACTTATAGCTTGTAACTAATAAGCCTTAGCTTATATTTTAGACTTATAAATCCAGCTTATTTCTATTTTTGGAAACTTACTATTTTTGTAAACCTTCTATTTTAGGAACCTGCTTTTTACGATGGTTTAATAACATGTTTACTATTTTTGAAGACATTGTGTGACTTTATGTTTGCATCTTGGTTTCTCTCTAGTTTACTTGCATTGTAGTTCTAGATTAGTTTGTGTTTATGCCATGACATAATCACGTGTTAACATGCTGCCTGTAGCATGCAGTTAATGTGGTATCTTAGCCACATTCCTTTGTACTTCAACGCTTTTTTGGTTAATATATTTACTGGGGAAACCATTTACCAAAAAAAATATTTTTGGGAAGTTACTCAATATTACAATACAAGTATAGTAATACAAGAATACATTAATTATATTATCAGAATACATGAATAAATACAAGATAACACATAAAACAGTAAACATGACAGAACATGAATACTAAGCTAAGAACACACCGAACCAATAAAATACACAGTATATCAGATAACTCATACACGTCCCTTATCTTATGTAGTACTATCCGTGAAGGCAGAGTAGTTTCGTGAGCTCTTTCATTTTAGTTGATGTTGCATAAGGTACGGATTTCCCGTCCTTCAGTAAGGATAATGTAACACCCCATTTTTGGAAATGGAATATTACGCATAATCATGGCGTGTCATCAAAGCATACAAGGATAAATGTCTAAGCATTATTCAACCATAAAAGGGAAATACCGGAATCAAACATCGGTACCCCAAAGTAAAGCTCATCACGCACAAACATAAATACTGTAAAAGGAAAGGACGAAAAAATGTCCATAGCAACTGTATTAAAGTAAAGGAAATGCATAAAGTAAAGAAAGACAGTAAAGCTTCCAGTCCATATGCACCTACGTTTGAGATCTACGAGCGTCCCTGAGTACCTGCCGTTTTGGGAACATGAAAAGGAAAACGGCTGAGCAAGACGCTCAGTGCACGGATGTATAATAAAGCATGAAATAGGATAAGCATGTAACAGATAACAGCGGAAGACTAAGTACTGAGTAAACTGGTTAAGTATCAAGAAAACTGGTTTTATAGTTTGAAAAGCCTTATGTTTATCTTGTGAAAACTGTTTTAACATATATATACCATAGCCCATATAGGTCATGAAAAGGTCACGTGCATGAATACTTGGAGGGGTGACCTCATCATGCTGATTAGAGGGGATGCCTCTAATCAATATACTGGTTTGGGTAGGAGGGATCAACTCCTTGTGAAGGGTGCAAGGCACACACCACATTCACCATGATAAACTGAATAAAACATGTAACTAGGATGCACCCATACGCCCCACATGATATAATAATATGGCCAAAACTGAAAGGGACGCCACGAGCAATCACTCCACCGTGGGGAAGTCATAACATCGGTGCCTCCAATGCTATGGTTATGGTACCTCCATAACTAGGTGAAACTGGTCATGCTTGTATATGGCTATAGATTATGCTAATTAAACATAAGCAGTTCAAAACAATAAAACAAATACTGGGGAAAACAGTTGGCTGCATACGGGGAAATCCTAATAAGGAAAGAATGTCCATACTGAAAGGACGGGAATCCGTACCTCAAGTCCAGTGAATGAACGGAAGAAAGACTCCTACTTCTGGATCACTAACGCTACATGAATACACACGTGTATAAGTATCGATTCACTGATTACGTACTGGGTTTTGTGTCTCATTTTAGCTGATTTGGTATGTTTTAGGTCATGGTTCACTGTTTAAAGCCTTAAACTGTGTTTATCTAGTATTCTGATTAATCTGATTAAGTATTACTGGTGTTTCATGTATTATTATACTTACTGTGTAATAATAAGTAACTTTCCAAAAATAGCAGGTTTCCAAAAATAGAAAGTTACCAAAAATAGAAAGTTTCCAAAAATAGAAAGTTTCCAAAAATAGAAAGTTTCCAAAAATAGAAAGTTTCCAAAAATAGAAAGTTTCCAAAAATATAAAGTTTCCTAAAATAGAATTTACTGCTTAAAATAGATTAGTTTCTAAAAATAGAAAGTTTCCAAAAATAGATCAGCTGCCTTAATTAAATAAGTTTCCATATATAGAAGGTTTCCATAATTAGATTAGCTGCCTGAAATAGATAGATTTCCATATATAGAAGGTTTCCATAATTAGATTAGTTGCCTTATTTAATTAAGTTTCTATAAATAGAAGTTTCCATATTTAGAATTAAGCTGGTTACATAAGCTAACATATAAGTCTAAGTGTTTATAAGCTTATTTCTTAAGTCATATGATATAGTGTATAGTTTAATTATTATTTCATGTATTTTAATTAAACTATAGGTTAAGCATTTTAATTAAGGTATAACATGTATTAATTAAAATAGAATAAAATACTTAGGTTAAAATGTGTATTATTATGTATTAATAACATAACCTAAGTCATGTCTAAATTAATTAATTATAGGCATGTTTTAAATAATTAATTAATTATAACTTATAACATAAAATACTTAGGTTAAATTAATGTCATGTTAAACTAATAATTAAAATAACCTAAGTCATGATTTAATTAATATTTCATGTTATTAATTAATTATATCCTAAGTTCATAATTCATAAAAATTAACATGTAGCATAAATCATGATTTAACCAACGAACCATGAATCGGGCATGAATTCGACACCGTACCCCGAGCCAAACTCGGGGCACGTGTGCCTCCTTGCTGCCGTGGGTCCTACATGAGCCAACCAAGACCAAAAATGGTCTTGGTGGTGGCGGCAATAGCAAATCAAACCCCCCCTCGGGTTTGTTTTGCTAGGCGGCTAAAAACAAACACCCCTTTAAATCAATCTTTGATTTTAATTACTACCAAAACATGTTAGATCAATGATAATTATCATGTTTAAATAAAAAAATAATAACATGTTCATGAAAATAATCAAAGATTAAAAGAATTAAAAAGAATTAAAAAGAATTAAAAAGAAAGGTTAGAAAGGTATACCACTATGTAGCTTGGAAAAAGGATGAACAAACACTGATTATAACAATAGTTTTTGAGATCAAAATCAACCAATCACCCTCCTATGGTGATGTTAAGGTGGCGGCACAAAGAGGAGAAAAGGAGGAGGAGAAAACTCTTTTTAGGGTTTTTTGTTTATTTTCTTGAAAAAGTGAAATGAAATGAAAAAGTTACATAACCCCCTTGATACATTTGTTTTGCTAGGTTCAATTTTATTCTCGATATCCTCTCGAATTGATCTCGGCCTTAAGTGGAATGATTTGTTCTTGGTTACTAAAAAGGAGTTGGTTTGTTTATCTATTTTTAAACTAATAATACTTAAATGTAAATGACGTTGAGTAACTTAAAACTTTGGAAAATTAACTAAATTGACAAGTTAAAATTGAGTGCTTGAAAACGTAAAGGAAAGATTAGAAAATTACTTTGAAAACTTAATTGAATTAATGCTTAAAAACTTGTTCTTATCGGAATGTTGAAAATTACTACTATCGGAATGCAATTAAACTGACCCATCGGAATATCTCATCGGAATGTTTCTAACAATCACCATCGGAATATTCAAAATACAAGCTGTCGGAATGAGGCTATCGGAAAGCCCCAGATCGGAATATTAGTTCTATCGGAATATGGAAGACAAAAATTGGCCAGAGTTTCGACTAGAAAATGGACCTAAACCCGTCGGAATGTGCGATCGCAATATGCGATCGCAATCCCAGATCGGAATAGGGGGACTTACACCCTATCGCAAAGTAAAACCCCTTTTTGGGTTATTGCGATACCGAGCAACGAAGACCCATCGGAATGTGTTAAAACCCTTGTTTTGCGATGAAAGGAATCTTGTTCCGAAATTGAAGGAAACTTAAAATCTCAATAAGCAAAAGCAATAAGCCAAGTTAGCCGAAACTTTAACACTTCAAAAAGATTAAATTTGATAACTTTTGAAAATAAGAAACTTTAAAACTTAATAAACAAAACTTTTGAATGATTAAAACTTGAAGAAATCCGAAAACAATGAACTTTAATAAACAATAAGCCAAAAAGCATGGAAGGCTTATGGCTTATTTACGTAGAGCTTAAGAAGAAACAAGAAAACATTAAACTTTTAACACGAGCTAATCCAATAATCCAAACCGTATGGAATTCAACAATCGGATCAAGGATTTTGACAAATCAAGAAAAGTAGGAAAAGCTTAAAGAACTTAAAAGCATAAACTTGATTAAGATTAATTAAATCAAAAGTACAAGAAAGCTTGAATTAAAAGATGAAAAACAAAGGAAAAGTTTAGTGAGAGAAAGTATGGAACTTTCTCTCTCTAGAGAACTAGAGAAAATGAAAAGCTAAAGACTAGCTAAAAACTAAGTGTGTGAAATTTTGTGAGGTGAAGGCTTTATATATGCGTGTGTATGGTGTTGATGGGCTCTTGATTGGGCTTTGATTCGGGCTTCTTTTTCTTCTTTCTTCTTAAGTCTTCACGCGTCTTTTAAATAAACGTTTCCGACTTGGATTTGAGAAGTGTCGGTGAATAATTCCAACTCGTCTTATAATATTTTATTTAATAGACTCGAGTTCTTCGACATATATGAATCTTCCATCTTTGGCTCTATTCTTCGATAAATCTTCAAATAGGCACAATGACTTCAAATCTTCTGCATCTCTTGGACAATAGACTTCGTCTTGAGTCTTTTTCCTTGATAAAACCCGTGCAATCCCATGTTTTCTTTAATATTCATCCGGTCGACTCTGAAAACACAATAAACACAAAAACCTCGCATAATTCCAAACAAATGATATTAAATACGTGTTTTGGTCTCGTTTTAGCCCGATTTAAGTGGTAAAAAGATGGGTGTTTTCACACCTATCAAATCCCCTACACTTAACCATTGCCATGCCCTCATGCAATGCTTAGTGACAAAGCATAATTACACTTTTCTCATTATCAATTAACCTTGGCCTTATTAAAATACTACTGAACAAAAATTTAAAGTACTAAGAAATTAAAATTTTAATGTAAAAGAATAGAAAATAACTTATGTGGTAATCACTTGGAAAGAGATCGAGGACTTACATTAGGGCTTCGGTGCTGCGAAGATTTATCACCCTCAAGTTTCACGTTCCCCAAACTAAGCTTAAAAACGAGATCATTGTAATTATAAGTTAGCAATTCAAACACTTACACACATGGCTTAATTAAATGCTTAGACTCCCTTATTCCTAGGTGTATCTCTTATATTTTATTTTTGTCTTAGAATGATCATGAAGATGCATTTTTGGACTTATTTCGATAGTTATTTAGGGCTGAAAGCAAAGTAGGACGATTTGATCAATAGTTAGCTAAAGGACAAAATCTATTAAAACTGCTTCTCGGGATATCAAAAAGTTCATATCTTGGCATAACTTGGTTCACGATTTGAGACCTTTCTCGGGCCGATGTTTAGCATGTACTTCATACTTCATATCTTCGAGAGACGTTCTTGAGATAATGGTCTTCTCATCATAATAGAATTTCTTCGCTTGGAGACTTTTAAGGGGTACTCCAACTTTGTTGACCACGACTTCATGATTATTCTTCAATCTCTAATTGGGATTTTGAGATACAACGATCCGCCTCCTTTTCGGACTTGGATCTATTTATACTCATACCTTGTTAGGGTCTTTTCGGATAGACTTCTCCATGATCTTTATGGGAGTTGATTGCTTTTCGTCGTGAGCCTTGATCCTTCATATTGAATTTAGGAATAATGCTTTTCACATCACTTTGGATCTTCAGCAATAAAATTGAATCCTCATGCCTTTTTAGGGCCTTTTCGGACTCACCAATCTTCGCGCCCCGCTTCATAAGTTATGCCTTGGCTATGAACTCTCGTCATTACCGAGCAACTTTTAAACGATCTTGGGCTAGAAGCTAAGTAACTTTTCAAATCGTAAGACCTTACTTATTGCAGATAAATTATTAGCAAGTGATGGGAGAATAGGCAAATAATTACACCAAGTGAGCTTGCGCAAGAACACCGACTTATAATTGACTCTATCATTTCTCGTCCTCCACAATTTAAAATCTCAAGTAATGAGATTCGTGGACACTTAGCCTAATAAACCAATTAAGGTCTACATGGTTAAGGATACTAGCTAGAATAAACTTGGATACGTCTATTCGGGTTGAGTCAAAATAAACGCAACGGGCCTAATATGTCAAAGATTTCTAAACTAGCTACACCACTTATTAATATTTTTGACTTTATTGCGGGATATATACATATGAAAGCAACGATAAAAATTTAAAAATTACAACTAAATGGCCAAAGTTAATTAAAAATTTGAAAGATGTTGAAAAAGATGATTTTCCGGTTAAATGAAGGCATTTTCATGGAAAAGTCCACTTAAAACTTCGATAGAAGTCCCCCCTACACTTAGGATAAACATTGTCCTCAATGTTTAAGCATGTGGGAAAGGTTTCCCCTACACTTATGACATTGTGCACGTTGGTTAACTCAAGTTAAGGAAGAGACGACTAAAGTGATCAATTTCAAATGTGAGTATGAAGAAAATTGAATCACGATAGTTGAGAGATAGAACCGGATTTCGGATAACACGGGAGCACGGTTCTTCAAAGGTTCCAAGAGTGCACTTATCCCTGTAATCACATCACCACACAAATACAAACACAGATAGAAGTCCCCCCTACACTTAGGGGATTAGATTATAAAAGGATAGATACTCGGGCTGCCTCCCGAGGAGCGCTTGTTTTTGATGACCGAGTCACGAGCCTGACTCGACCCAAAATTAGTTCATGGGGAACGTGGTGAGGGATGGAATCATCTCCTGAGAGATGTCCTCACCAAAGTACAGCTTCAGACGCTGGCCATTTACCTTGAAATTGGGCCCATTTGGCTGAGAAAGCTCAATGGTCCCATACGGAAAGACGTTGGCGACGGTGAATGGACCAGACCAGCGGCTCTTCAACTTGCCAGAGAAGATCTTCAACCGAGAGTTAAAAAGTAAGACTTGATCACCAATTTGGAACTCTCGGTTCTTGATTTTTGCGTCATGGAGGATCTTCGTCTTCTCTTTGTAGATCAGCGAGTTCTCATAAGCTTCATTCCTTAGTTCATTGAGCTCGTTGAGTTGAATCTTGCGATGATCACCGGCTTTGTTGATGTCGAAGTTAGCCCACTTTAAGGCCCAGTGCGCCTTATGCTCCAGCTCGATGGGAATGTGGCATGCTTTCCCGTACACAAGACGATAAGGTGTACAACCGATCGGGGTCTTGTAAGCAGTACGGAAAGCCCACAGAGCATCATCTAACTTATCGGCCCACGCGGCACGATGCTCACCCACAGTACGCTCCAAAATTCGCTTCAATCCACGGTTGGATATCTCGGCTTGCCCATTGGTTTGGGGATGATAAGCGGTGGAAAGACGGTGATTGACACCATACTTTGCCATGACTCTTGCAAATTGATCGTTGCAAAAATGAGTCCCGCGGTCACTGATAATAGCACGAGGAACGCCGAATCGAGCGAACAGCGATTTCAAAAAGTTACAAACCACCCTTGCATCATTAGTAGGTAAAGCTTTGGCTTCAACCCACTTGGAGACGTAGTCAACGGCAACAAGGATGTATTTGTTTCCTTTAGATGAAGGAAATGGCCCCATAAAGTCGATACCCCAAACATCAAAGATTTCACACTCTTGAATGAAATTCTGAGGCATCTCGTCTTTATGTGTGATCGTGCCTTGTTTCTGGCAAGCATCACATTTTTTAACCATATCGTGAGCGTCACGATAAATGGAGGGCCAATAAAATCCTGAATCAAACACTTTTTTGGCGGTGTAGTTGGGACCAAAGTGACCACCAGTGGGTCCTTTGTGGCAAGCATCAAGGATTTCGAAAGCTGCCGGTCCATCAACACATCAGCGAATAATCAAGTCAGCACATTGTTTGAAAAGATACGGGTCATCCCAGAAGTAAGTCTTTATGTCTTTGAAGAACTTCTTCTTTTGCTGGGATGTTAACCCGTCAACGAGGATTCCACCCGCCAAGTAGTTTGCAATGTCTGCAAACCACGGGGTTTCGTCAACAGTCGAGTTTATAGACATTAAGGTCTCCAGGGGAAAAGAATCGTTGATTTCTTTGTTCGGATGATCCCCCTGGTAAGGATCCTCAAGTCTACTAAGATGGTCCGCGGCCAAGTTTTCTGCTCCTTTCTTATCACGAATTTCAATTTTAAATTCCTGGAGCAGCAAAACCCAGCGAAGAAGTCTTGGTTTGGAATCTTGCTTTGTCAACAAGTACTTCAGCGCGGAATGATCGGTATACACGATGGTGGTGGAAAGGACAAGATAGGGGCGGAATTTTTCAAAAGCATAGTCAACAGCTAAAAGCTCTTTTTCGGTTGTCGTATAATGCAATTGTGCCCCAGTCATTGTCTTGCTAGCGTAATGGATCGGTTGGAAGTGTTTGTTCACTCTTTGTCCAAGAACCGCTCCAATAGCAAAATCGCTAGCATCGCACATCAACTCAAAAGGAAGCTCCCAATTAGGGGTAACCAAGACGGGTGCCTTAGTTAGCTTATCCTTAAGCGAGTGGAAGGCTTCAAGGCACTCTTTGGAGAAGATAAAAGGAGTATCTTTTTCCAAGAGGTGGGTCATCGGGCGAGCGATTTGAGAAAAATCTTTGATGAATCGACGGTAGAAGCCCGCATGACCCAGGAAACTTCGCACACCTTTCACGGTTGAAGGTGGAGGCAACTTATCGATAACATCGACTTTAGCACGGTCTACTTCAAGACCGGCTTTCGAGATCTTATGTCCTAGGACGATGCCTTCTTTTACCATAAAATGGCATTTTTCCCAATTCAGAACTAGGCGAGTGTCTTCGCACCGCTTGAGCATACGTTCCAAATTGGCAAGGCACGCAGAGAATGAATCGCCATAGACCGAGAAATCATCCATGAATACTTCCATAGTGTCTTCCACCATATCATGGAAGATCGCCATCATACACCTTTGGAATGTCCTAGGAGCATTACATAAACCAAAAGGCATGCGTTTGTAAGCAAATGTTCCATAGGGACAAGTGAATGTGGTCTTTTCTTGGTCCTTGGGATCGATGGGAATTTGAAAATACCCGGAGAAACCGTCTAAGAAGCAGTAATAGTCATTACCAGCTAGACGCTCGAGCATTTGATCCATGAAGGGAAGAGGAAAGTGGTCTTTTCTCGTGGCATCATTGAGCTTGCGATAATCAATACAAACTCTCCACCCAGTAACGAGACGAGTGGGAATCAACTCGTTGTGTTCATTGGGAACAACGGTTATTCCGCCCTTCTTGGGCACACAATGGACGGGACTTACCCACGGCGAATCCGAAATAGGGTAGATCAAGCCGGCATCTAGAAGTTTGATAACCTCTTGTTTGATGACGTCATGAATTTTAGGATTAACCCTTCTTTGGTTCTGGATTGTGGGTTTGAAGTCATCTTCCATGAGAATCTTGTGAGTACAAAAGTTCGGATCAATTCCGCGGATATCGGAAATTTTCCAAGCAATTGCCTTCTTATGAGCTTTAAGCACAGCGATGAGTCGGGCTTTCTCTTCATCCTTCAAATCCTTAGCAATGATGACGGGCGACTTCTTCTCCTCTTCGAGGAATACATACTCAAGATGGGGTGGCAACTCCTTAAGTTCCAAATCCGGAGGATTGTCGACGGGAGGCGTAGTCGAAGTCGGAGTCTCGATAGCAATAATAGTGGGAGATGGAGGGGAAGGATTGTCTTCTCTGAGGAGGTTTGCAATGAAACTGAGATCGTCATCCCAAGTGGCAGTAGAATCGTCATTGTCTTGCTTCACATCTTCCAAGGTGGCTTCCAAATCTTTCCAAAGGAAATCACTTTCTCCAAATAGAGATAGTGATGAGTCGATAGGGGAAACGGTCTCAACATTGGGAAGAGAGGTAGGAATGTTTTTACAAGCATCCTTGAAGTGTTCTTCACAAGCCTCATCAAGAACGTCAATACAATTAACATTCTCGTAAGAATAAGGCTGTTTAGATAACTTTCCCATGTTGAAGACTACTTTATCGTCACCCACTCTCATGATAAGCTCACCGGCTTCAACATCAATGTGAGTGCGACCGGTCCTCAAGAATGGACGACCAACAATGAGTGGCACACGGGGGTCCATCTCGTAGTCGACGACAACAAAATCAGCAGGGAAGGTGAATTTGTCGACTCCTACAATGACGTCTTCGGCTATCCCCACTGGATAAGCAACCGTACGGTTGGCTAATTCCAAAGTCATTTTAGTGGGGGCCAGCTCTGGGAGAGATAATTGCTTCCAAACACTTAGAGGCATGAGATTAATACTGGCACCTAGATCCGCTAGGGCCATGCAATTCTCTACTCCCGGGAAATTGCAAGGGATAAGAAAACGACCCGGATCACCAAGCTTGATTGGCAATTTCCTTAAGAGCACTGCAGAGCAGTTCTCATTAAGTTGGGTGTTGGCGAGATCGAGGAGCTTTTCCTTGTCGCTCAGAAGATCTTTAAACATTTTCGCGTACTTAGGCATGTGAGCGAGAGCCTCAGCGAAGGAGATATTGAAATTCAGTTGTTTAAACATTTTAAGAAAGTTAGAAACTTGAATATCGTCCTTGCTTTTGAGCTTCTCTTTCCTCAACCTAGATGGATAAGGTATATTGGAAGAAGAGGAAGGCTTTGGGATGATAGGATCACTCACATCCTTGGGTGGAGGTGGGGTAGAAGGAAGAGGTGGAGAAATTGGGGAAGGAGAAGGATGAGGAATAGGAGCAGGTGACTCGTTCTCCTTAGTCACAACCACCGGTAGAGGTATAGGAAGCTCGGGTTCCTTGGTACCTTTACCACTGCGAGTGGTGATTGCTTTCATCTCCCCTCTTGGATTCGCAACGGTATTACTCGGAAGAGTACCCGAAGAAGAGGGTTGATTACTGTTGAAGAAACTAGCCATCATGTTCCTCAAGTCATTCGTTTGACTATCCATAGTGTTCTTCATATCAGCTCTTAGATCATTCCCTTGTTTCATCAGATCTGCTTTCAAGTTGCGCACTTCCTGTTGGAGATTATCCACGATCACATCGTTAGTTCTCATGTAGGTTCCAATGTCTTGATGTGATGCGGGGGTTTGGTTGGAAGGAGCAGTGTATGCGGGTGGTTGATAAGCAGGTTGCTGGTAAACTTGGGTGTTTCGTTGCGGTGGTTGTTGCTGCTTGTGAGGAGGGATGTATGGTGTACGAGTTTGTTGTTGTTGAGGAGGGCGGTTGAGGTTTTGTTGTTGGTTTTGGTTGGTAGGATTAAAACCAGGTGGTGAGAGATAGTTGTTAGAACGGTAGCTAAGCAGGTTGCGGTCACCTTGAGGTTTTGCTTGATAAGCAGGTTGAGTATAGGTGCCATATGCTGCATTAACATTCTCAGCAGGGTAATCTTGGGTGGCGGTACAAGTTGTGTAAGAGTGAGGACCACCGCATATCTCACAAGGTTGGCTGACAGCGTTCACTTGTGCGTTTTTGGCGTTGTTGCTGTTGTTGTTGCTGACGGTGTGGATGACAAGCGATTCAAGAAGCGTGGTGATTTTGTCTAATCGCTTGTCGCTGTCATTAGTGCTAGCACTAGCAACATTGGTCCTAACGCTCTTGGTTTGCACACGAGACTTGTTCTCAATGATGTCCCAAGCAGCATTGGAAGTCTTAGCCAATAAATTACCCCCCGAAGCACTGTTCAGTGAATCTTGGTCACTCATGCTTAAACCATTGTAAAAAGTATTTATTTGATGAACTTTGGTAAAACCATGTTGTGGGCATTTTCTTAAAAGATCTTTAAAGCGATCCCAAGATTCACTGAATGACTCGTCGTACTTTTGTTCAAAGGTTATAATCTCATTCCGCAAAGCGGTAGTACGAGAGGGTGGAAAAAAGTAGTTGATAAACTTTGTTTCCAAATCCGTCCACGAGAGAATACTCTGTGGCGGTTCCTTAGCAAGCCAATGCCGGGCTTGTCCCTCTAAAGAAAAGGGAAAAAGTTGTAACCTTCTCACTTCTTGTGGAACGCCATTGAACTTGACCGTGTTCGTGAGTTGTAGAAATCTCTTGATGTGATCGTGTGGGTCATCAATGGTTCGTCCAAAGAATGGTTGAGCTGAGACCATCTGGATAAAGCCTGACTTTAGCTCGAAATTGTTGGCGGCAATTGGTGGAATAACAATTGGATCCATGTTGCCATCGACATGAGCTTGCAGCAATTCAATCATTGGGCGGTTATCCGGAAGGTGCTCATTGTTGTTATTATTCATGTTGTTGAAAGGCGGGTTGTTGTTGTTATTATTGTTGTTTGGAGGTGGTATGTTATTGTTGTTTTGGACACCAGCCATGTCTAAGTTATCGAGAGGCTCGGGCTCTTGATAAGACGTGGATCGAGTGCGCATATACCTGCAAAAGAACGAACAAAAAAAAAAAAAAAAAAAAACAAAGCAAAAATATTTTTGGTTTTTCTGTTTTTTACTTTTTAGGATTTTTGAAAATTTTATATTTTTTAGTTGTTTTTGAAAATTTTTGATGAAAAAGTAACGTTCACGGGGAACGGATCCCAAAATCCAAGTTCTCACAAAAAACTTTTGATCTTAACGAGAAGAGCCGGCAGCGGCGCCATTTGATACATTTGTTTTGCTAGGTTCAATTTTATTCTCGATATCCTCTCGAATTGATCTCGGCCTTAAGTGGAATGATTTGTTCTTGGTTACTAAAAAGGAGTTGGTTTGTTTATCTATTTTTAAACTAATAATACTTAAATGTAAATGACGTTGAGTAACTTAAAACTTTGGAAAATTAACTAAATTGACAAGTTAAAATTGAGTGCTTGAAAACGTAAAGGAAAGATTAGAAAATTACTTTGAAAACTTAATTGAATTAATGCTTAAAAACTTGTTCTTATCGGAATGTTGAAAATTACTACTATCGGAATGCAATTAAACTGACCCATCGGAATATCTCATCGGAATGTTTCTAACAATCACCATCGGAATATTCAAAATACAAGCTGTCGGAATGAGGCTATCGGAAAGCCCCAGATCAGAATATTAGTTCTATCGGAATATGGAAGACAAAAATTGGCCAGAGTTTCGACTAGAAAATGGACCTAAACCCGTCGGAATGTGCGATCGCAATATGCGATCGCAATCCCAGATCGGAATAGGGGGACTTACACCCTATCGCAAAGTAAAACCCCTTTTTGGGTTATTGCGATACCGAGCAACGAAGACCCATCGGAATGTGTTAAAACCCTTGTTTTGCGATGAAAGGAATCTTGTTCCGAAATTGAAGGAAACTTAAAATCTCAATAAGCAAAAGCAATAAGCCAAGTTAGCCGAAACTTTAACACTTCAAAAAGATTAAATTTGATAACTTTTGAAAATAAGAAACTTTAAAACTTAATAAACAAAACTTTTGAATGATTAAAACTTGAAGAAATCCGAAAACAATGAACTTTAATAAACAATAAGCCAAAAAGCATGGAAGGCTTATGGCTTATTTACGTAGAGCTTAAGAAGAAACAAGAAAACATTAAACTTTTAACACGAGCTAATCCAATAATCCAAACCGTATGGAATTCAACAATCGAATCAAGGATTTTGACAAATCAAGAAAAGTAGGAAAAGCTTAAAGAACTTAAAAGCATAAACTTGATTAAGATTAATTAAATCAAAAGTACAAGAAAGCTTGAATTAAAAGATGAAAAACAAAGGAAAAGTTTAGTGAGAGAAAGTATGGAACTTTCTCTCTCTAGAGAACTAGAGAAAATGAAAAGCTAAAGACTAGCTAAAAACTAAGTGTGTGAAATTTTGTGAGGTGAAGGCTTTATATATGCGTGTGTATGGTGTTGATGGGCTCTTGATTGGGCTTTGATTCGGGCTTCTTTTTCTTCTTTCTTCTTAAGTCTTCACGCGTCTTTTAAATAAACGTTTCCGACTTGGATTTGAGAAGTGTCGGTGAATAATTCCAACTCGTCTTATAATATTTTATTTAATAGACTCGAGTTCTTCGACATATATGAATCTTCCATCTTTGGCTCTATTCTTCGATAAATCTTCAAATAGGCACAATGACTTCAAATCTTCTGCATCTCTTGGACAATAGACTTCGTCTTGAGTCTTTTTCCTTGATAAAACCCGTGCAATCCCATGTTTTCTTTAATATTCATCCGGTCGACTCTGAAAACACAATAAACACAAAAACCTCGCATAATTCCAAACAAATGATATTAAATACGTGTTTTGGTCTCGTTTTAGCCCGATTTAAGTGGTAAAAAGATGGGTGTTTTCACACCTATCACCCCTTTACATGTAAAAGTCCATGGGCTTAGCCCATTTCTTGTGGTTGTGCCGTGGGTATGGGGGCCCCACATGGGGTACCCGTACCTTTCTCGTGTCCTGATGTTTCGTGTTCGTTCGTGGTTAAACGTGTTCGTGTCTGAAGCGTTTCTGTTTATTTTATCATGTAGTTACCGTAATCTTAACGCTCGTAATTATATTATATGTATTTACGTAAGTATTCTAATTTGTATTTTAAATGGTGATCATGATTTAATTATGTTCACGTGATATATTTATTAACTGTTTATCATGAGTTCGTACGTAATCGATACTTGTCATGTCATACACGTATGCACTTGCTTGATTATTAGCACATGAATGTGATCAATACTAAATGAGGTAAGTTTTAATCTAGGACGTACGATCTTAAGGGCACTATTCATGGTAAAAGCATGCGGGTTTTACAATTCTTCCCCCCTAAAAAGAATAATTCGTCCCCGAATTATAGATAAATTAAGCTGAAAAAAAGTAACATACCCGAACTCAAAATATGAAGTGAGGGTAAGAAGCCCGGATAGACTCCTCTGTTTCCCAAGTGGCTTCCCGCTCGGTATGGTCCCTCCAAAGAATTTTGACGAATGGAATCGTCTTCCTTCTCATGACTCGTTCTTGCCTGTCGAGTACTCGTTCGGGTTCTTCTATAAAAGTGAGATCTTCACGTATCTGTTCCAGTGGATACTGAACCATGTGAAGGGGATGATAATTGTACCCTCTGAGTAAGGACACATGGAACACGTTATGCACGTGCGAAAGCTGAGGAGGTAACGCCAATCGGTAAGATACTTCTCCGATTCGTTCAACGATATCAAATGGTCCGATGAACCGAGGACTGAGTTTCCCTTTGATCCCGAAGCGTTTAACACCACGTGCCAGCGAAACCTTGAGGAAGACGTGATCTCCCACATTAAAATGTATGTCCCTACGATGCTTATCGGCGTAACTCTTCTGACGTGATCGTGCTTCCTGCAGTTTCTGCTTAGCTACTTCGATCTTCTCATTGGTCATTTCTATAATCTCTGGTCCTTCGAGTGTTCGCTCTCCCACTTGATCCCAGCAAGTTGGAGCGCGACACTTTCTGCCATACAACATTTCGAAAGGAGCACATTTGATACTTGCGTGCCAGCTGTTGTTGTATGCAAACTCGACCAAACAGATGTAATCGTCCCAATCACTTGTCCATTCCAACGCACACGACCTTAACATATCTTCCAATGTCGGAATTGTTCGCTCCGATTGTCCGTCCGTTTGAGGATGAAAGGCTGTGCTCAGCTTAAGTTGTGTACCCCAAGCTTTTTGCAGACCTTTCCAGAATCGCGACGTGAAACGAGGATCTCTGTCTGAGACGATGCTGGAGGGAGTACCGTGGAGTCTCATGATCTCCCTTCTGTACGTATCTGCGAGTTTACTTACCGGATCTTCCTTGCGTATCGGTAAGAAATGAGCTGATTTGGTGAGTCGATCAATAATGACCCAAATAGCATCGTGCTTCTTCTTGGTAGGCGGAAGACCGGTAACAAAATCCATGGTGATTTTGTCCCACTTCCACTCTGGAATATCCAACGGTTGAAGGAGACCGCCCGATCGCTGATGTTCAATCTTAACCTGCTGGCAGGTAAGACATTTGGAGACATACGTGGCTACATCCTGTTTCATACCACTCCACCAAAAGTGCTGTCTGATGTCATGGTACATTTTTGTCGACCCAGGATGTATAGAAAATGGGGAGCTGTGAGCTTCAGCTAACAATGCTTCCCGGAGTTCTGGATTGTCAGGAACACAAAGTCTCGTGCCCTGCCAAACGATACAGTCTGCGTCCATTCTGAATTCTGTCTGCTTCTCCAAATTCTGAATTATCGCCCAAATCTCTCCATCATCCTTCTGCGCTTCCTTAATCCTAGTCAGTAACTCGGGTTCTACTCTAAGATTCGCCCAGTATCCGTGCTGCCCACGTACCATGATTTCGATGTCTAGTCGCTCCAACTCTCTTATGTTTTGTTCCTCGATCTCAATGCCGTTTATCATTCCGGACTTTCTGCTGAGTGCATCTGCTACTACATTAGCCTTCCCGGGATGATACTGTAGGTAAATATCATAATCCTTCAACAGTTCCAACCATCTCCTTTGTCTCATGTTCAATTCTCGCTGTGTGAAGATATACTTCAAGCTCTTGTGATCCGTGAAAATGTCGCATGATTCTCCGTATAAGTAATGCCTCCATATCTTCAATGCGAACACCACTGCAGCAAGTTCCAGGTCATGCGTAGGGTAGTTTTCTTCATAGGGCTTAAGCTGCCGTGAAGCATACGCGATCACTTTCCCATGTTGCATGAGAACACAGCCCAGTCCCTTCCCCGATGCATCGCTATAGATCTGAAATCCACCTGTACCAGATGGGAAAGTAAGAATAGGTGCAGATACTAACTTCTGCTTTAGGTCTTCGAAGCTCTTCTCTCGTTCTTCCGTCCAGACGAATTTCTCTCCTTTTCGCATCAGTTTGGTGAGAGGCAATGCCAGGCGGGAAAAGTTCTCCACGAATCTTCGATAATATCCAGCTAAGCCTAAGAAACTGCGGACTTCTGTCGCTGATGTTGGTCTTGGCCATTTAGTGATAGCCTCAACCTTCGCTGGGTCCATAGTGATCCCTTCTGCTGATACAATGTGACCTAAGAATGCCACCTTGTTTAACCAGAACTCACACTTGGAGAATTTCGCATACAGCTGCTTCTGACGAAGAATCTGTAGTACAGTACGGAGATGATCTTCGTGTTCCTCCGTGGACTTTGAGAAAATCAAGATGTCATCGATGAATACAATGACAAATTTATCAAGGAATTCATGAAAGATTCTGTTCATCAGATCCATGAATACTGCTGGAGCGTTAGTCAGGCCGAATGGCATGACCACAAACTCATAATGGCCATAGCGGGTACGAAAAGCAGTCTTGGCAATATCCTGCTCTTTAACCCTTAGCTGATGGTAGCCTGACCTTAGATCGATCTTTGAGAAGTGTTTGGCTCCTTGAAGTTGGTCAAACAGATCGTCTATACGTGGCAGTGGATATCTATTGCGGATGGTAATCTTATTAAGTTCACGGTAGTCAATGCAAAGTCGCATGCTGCCGTCCTTCTTCTTAACGAACAAGACCGGTGCGCCCCATGGAGATGCGCTTGGTCTAATGAACCCTCGTTCAAGAAGTTCCTGCAGTTGGTCCTTCAGTTCTTTTAGCTCTATGGGAGCCATACGATACGGAGCCTTCGAGATTGGCTCGGCTCCTGGAACAAGGTCGATGTTGAACTCCACTTCTCTTGCAGGTGGTATGCCTGGAAGTTCAGTTGGGAAAACGTCTTGAAATTCCGAAACTACTGGTTGATCCTGAATCGATGGGGAGTCAGCATCCATGTCATGAACCGTAGCTAGATAACCTTCGCAGCCATGTGACAGTAATGCACGTGCTTGCAAGGTAGATATGACTTGTACAGACCGCCCGGGTATGAACCCGTTATGAATGTACTCTGGTGCATTAATGTCGCCGAAGATCACCCGATATGAGTGGCAGTCTATGGTAGCATGGTGCTTGGATAGCCAGTCCATGCCGAGAATCATATCGAATTCAATCATGTCCAGGGGAAGTGCATCTACTGCACGAACTCTATCGTCAAACTCTAGAGGAAGACTCTTGTATACATGAGTTATTAATACAGAGTCCCTCAAAGGCGTGGAAATGGTAAGCCTATTTTATAATGGCAAGGGAAGTGTCCTGATGTTCTTGGCATAAGTAGTGGAAATAACTGAATGAGTGGCACCCGTGTCGAAAAGAACACATGCAGCCTGGCCGTACATATACAAAATTCCAGTAATGGTACCTGTAGATTTGTTTTCCTGGTCCCGCGGTGTCGTGTAGACACGCCCAGTGGTAGGAGGCGGTTTAGTATCAGCATGACCCGAAGTACCCTCCATTTCACCCTTACGGCAATCTCTCATACGATGGCCAGGGAGGCCGCACTTGTAGCACGCGTCGGAATCACGACGACATGGGCCAGGGTGTCTGCGATGGCAAGTATTGCAAAGAGGATGAGTGAATCCTCCAGCAGGAGTCCTTGCTTGCTGAGGGCCTGCTGATGACAAAACGTGTTAAGAATAAAGTATATGCACGAGTATAGGACGTAAGCGTCATAAGATGTTTACCAGTGTTAGCTGAACGGTTAGGCTGAGAACCCCTGTGGTTCTGGTCCCTTCCGTTACCGTGGTTCCTGGTAGAGATTAATATAGTGTCAGCATGAGAGATATAACATGAAATCATAAGAAGATGCGTAAATAGTAGGACCTGCTGTTGTTGGAGTGTCCCGCATTGTTACGGTAATTATCATTACCGTTGCGCCTTTCCACAACAGAACGGTCGTTATTGTGACCGTTTCCTTTGGGCTGATGAGGCTGTTGCTGGGTAGCCGGCTGAGACCGGTCCCCAGTTTTCTGCCTGGAAGATACAGTTTATGAGATGATTAAAGAACATATAATGATAGGATGCGGTCTGGTTAACGCTAGAACACGAAATGTTTTACCTCTTGTCGGGTCTTTCAGCTTCCCCGAACTCATCGCGTTCCTGCAACATCTCAAGCTTCCTTGCTGCATAGGCCACTTGTGCCACAGTATCCAACGGGGCACCCGATAAATCATTGGCAATCCTTGGATTAAGGCCCCAACGAAAATGTAGTGCTTGTTCTTCAGTGGTGCCTGCGGATGCCCTCAGGACAGCTGTGTACCCAAGGAACCTCTGCATGAACTGACCACAATTCTCGTCGGGTCTCTGTCTCATGGCGTAGTATTCCCTCATGAGTCGATTCCTTCCTTCCATGGGAAAAACGATAGGTGGGGGAGGATATTCGTCGTCATGAAGAATGGCGTCTTGCCTTTCTGCCTCCATGTCTGCGAATAACTCCCAGAGTTTGTCTGTGTTTGCCATCTGACAGTATAACATAAAACATATGATTGACAGTTCAAACATAAAATATATAAAAAAAAATTTTATGCCAAAAATTTCACGAGAAAATTTTTATGCAAGAAAATCTTTGTATGAATGCATGATGCAGTTTTATGAAAACTTTTGATGCTCGAGAGTGAACGCCTCCGGTCAGTTCACTCAAAATAAAAGACATACCGAGGGGACGCCTATGGGTCGGTCCCAAATCTAAAAGTTTCGATAAAACACATGCGACTAAATAGGGCCAGTCCTGTACCAACCATTACTTAGTCAAAAACCCTGTAACAATGACATGTATATGTATTCTTAAAAATGATGAATGCATGAAAACAACTGTCAGTTCTAGTAAGACCGTAGTGACTACCCACTAATCACAGGTCATATTTGAGAGCCTACAGGTCGAAACCTTGCGCTCTGATACCATAATTGTAACACCCCATTTTTGGAAATGGAATATTACGCATAATCATGGCGTGTCATCAAAGCATACAAGGATAAATGTCTAAGCATTATTCAACCATAAAAGGGAAATACCGGAATCAAACATCGGTACCCCAAAGTAAAGCTCATCACACACAAACATAAATACTGTAAAAGGAAAGGACGAAACAATGTCCATAGCAACTGTATTAAAGTAAAGGAAATGCATAAAGTAAAGAAAGACAGTAAAGCTTCCAGTCCATATGCACCTACGTTTGAGATCTACGAGCGTCCCTGAGTACCTGCCGTTTTGGGAACATGAAAAGGAAAACGGCTGAGCAAGACGCTCAGTGCACGGATGTACAATAAAGCATGAAATATGATAAGCATGTAACAGATAACAACGGAAGACTAAGTACTGAGTAAACTGGTTAAGTATCAAGAAAACTGGTTTTATAGTTTGAAAAGCCTTATGTTTATCTTGTGAAAACTGTTTTAACATATATATACCATAGCCCATATAGGTCATGAAAAGGTCACGTGCATGAATACTTGGAGGGGTGACCTCATCATGCTGATTATAGGGGATGCCTCTAATCAATATACTGGTTTGGGTAGGAGGGATCAACTCCTTGTGAAGGGTGCAAGGCACACACCACATTCACCATGATAAACTGAATAAAACATGTAACTAGGATGCACCCATACGCCCCACATGATATAATAATATGGCCAAAACTGAAAGGGACGCCACGAGCAATCACTCCGCCGTGGGGAAGTCATAACATCGGTGCCTCCAATGCTATGGTTATGGTACCTCCATAACTAGGTGAAACTGGTCATGCTTGTATATGGCTATAGATTATGCTAATTAAACATAAGCAGTTCAAAACAATAAAACAAATAATGGGGAAAACAGTTGGCTGCATACGGGGAAATCCTAATAAGGAAAGAATGTCCATACTGAAAGGACGGGAATCCGTACCTCAAGTCCAGTGAATGAACGGAAGAAAGACTCCTACTTCTGGATCACTAACGCTACATGAATACACACGTGTATAAGTATCGATTCACTGATTACGTACTGGGTTTTGTGTCTCATTTTAGCTGATTTGGTATGTTTTAGGTCATGGTTCACTGTTTAAAGCCTTAAACTGTGTTTATCTAGTATTCTGATTAATCTGATTAAGTATTACTGGTGTTTCATGTATTATTATACTTACTGTGTAATAATAAGTAACTTTCCAAAAATAGCAGGTTTCCAAAAATAGAAAGTTACCAAAAATAGAAAGTTTCCAAAAATAGAAAGTTTCCAAAAATAGAAAGTTTCCAAAAATAGAAAGTTTCCAAAAATAGAAAGTTTCCAAAAATAGAAAGTTTCCTAAAATAGAATTTACTGCTTAAAATAGATTAGTTTCTAAAAATAGAAAGTTTCCAAAAATAGATCAGCTGCCTTAATTAAATAAGTTTCCATATATAGAAGGTTTCCATAATTAGATTAGCTGCCTGAAATAGATAGATTTCCATATATAGAAGGTTTCCATAATTAGATTAGTTGCCTTATTTAATTAAGTTTCTATAAATAGAAGTTTCCATATTTAGAATTAAGCTGGTTACATAAGCTAACATATAAGTCTAAGTGTTTATAAGCTTATTTCTTAAGTCATATGATATAGTGTATAGTTTAATTATTATTTCATGTATTTTAATTAAACTATAGGTTAAGCATTTTAATTAAGGTATAACATGTATTAATTAAAATGGAATAAAATACTTAGGTTAAAATGTGTATTATTATGTATTAATAACATAACCTAAGTCATGTCTAAATTAATTAATTATAGGCATGTTTTAAATAATTAATTAATTATAACTTATAACATAAAATACTTAGGTTAAATTAATGTCATGTTAAACTAATAATTAAAATAACCTAAGTCATGATTTAATTAATATTTCATGTTATTAATTAATTATATCCTAAGTTCATAATTCATAAAAATTAACATGTAGCATAAATCATGATTTAACCAACGAACCATGAATCGGGCATGAATTCGACACCGTACCCCGAGCCAAAATCGGGGCACGTGTGCCTCCTTGCTGCCTTGGGTCCCACATGAGCCAACCAAGACCAAAAATGGTCTTGGTGGTGGCGGCAATAGCAAATCAAACCCCCCCTCGGGTTTGTTTTGCTAGGCGGCTAAAAACAAACACCCCTTTAAATCAATCTTTGATTTTAATTACTACCAAAACATGTTAGATCAATGATAATTATCATGTTTAAATAAAAAAATAATAACATGTTCATGAAAATAATCAAAGATTAAAATAATTAAAAAGAATTAAAAAGAATTAAAAAGAAAGGTTAGAAAGGTATACCACTATGTAGCTTGGAAAAAGGATGAACAAACACTGATTATAACAATAGTTTTTGAGATCAAAATCAACCAATCACACTCCTATGGTGATGTTAAGGTGGCGGCACAAAGAGGAGAAAAGGAGGAGGAGAAAACTCTTTTTAGGGTTTTTTGTTTATTTTCTTGAAAAAGTGAAATGAAATGAAAAAGTTACATAACCCCCCTTTACTTGTAAAAGTACATGGGCTTAGCCCATTTCTTGTGGTTGTGCCGTGGGTATGGGGGCCCCACATGGGGTACCCGTACCTTTCTCGTGTCCCGATGTTTCGTGTTCGTTCGTGGTTAAACGTGTTCGTGTCTGAAGCGTTTCTGTTTATTTTATCATGTAGTTACCGTAATCTTAACGCTCGTAATTATATTATATGTATTTACGTAAGTATTCTAATTTGTATTTTAAATGGTGATCATGATTTAATTATGTTCACGTGATATATTTATTAACTGTTTATCATGAGTTCGTACGTAATCGATACTTGTCATGTCATACACGTATGCACTTGCTTGATTATTAGCACATGAATGTGATCAATACTAAATGAGGTAAGTTTTAATCTAGGACGTACGATCTTAAGGGCACTATTCATGGTAAAAGCATGCGGGTTTTACAGATAATCTCTTCCTTTATTAGGATTTCCTGTATGCAACCAACTGTTTTCCCAGTAGTTACAGATTTAAATGCTTATGTTTTATTAGTTACATTAGCCATATACATACATGCTAGTTTCACCTAGTTATAGAGGTACCATAACAATAACACTAGAGGCACCAGTGTTATGACTTCACCATGACGGAGTGATAGCTCATGGCGTCCCTTAAGTTTATTTGTCCTTTATTATTATTATATTATCAAATGGGGCGTATGGGTGTATCCTAGTTACAGTTTCAGTCAGGATTTACATGGTAAATGGGGTGTGTGCCTTGCATCCTTCATAATGAGCTGATCCCTCATACCCAGACCATATTAATTAGAGCCATTTTAATAACCTAAAATTTAAAATCAACATTTAGACTGAGATCTAATCTTATTCCTAGTAGTCAGATCAATATTTATAACCCGACTTTTATTTGTCATGTTCGTTCTACGAATAATATTTAATTCTCGGCTAACCGACAAGGTTAAGGCTTTAACGTATCGAGTACGTATCAATTGTTATTTATTGGCAAGTTTATGTCCGTCATCGACCGTAAATATTCTTATTATGACATGTAATATATTCTATTGTCGTCATTTTAATTTCTCGTTTTACGAGCATTTTCATAATTTACGTTTAGCCTTTAGGCGTCATTCGTTTAGACGACGCGTTAACGTTTATTAATTTATAATCCCTCGTTTATTTATCGAAAAATCAATGTTCTCTGAATGTCAACATTTTTATTTATATTGAGCGTTTATTTTTCGTGTTTCACGCCTAACTTTTAAATCGCGTAACTTTTAAAATATCGGACTTCGATAATACCCACCTTTAGAAATTGTAAGATAAAACTTAACAAACCATTTTGGTTATACTAATGGACTAGTGTCCTTATAATTTTCAAAGTACTTGTACACGTGTATACTCCTTTCCTCAAATTAGAGAAATGTTCACATAATCTATATAATTTACAAGATAGATCTAACTCCGTTTCATTGTGGAGAAATACCATACGTCTCTTCCTTGTTTCCTTAAACTTCTTTTTGCCGAATGTCAAAGCAACAAATTAGCCATCATAATTATATTTCCTATAAATTTTGAGACATATATTTATGGGATTAAAGATTTTGTAATCATAACTTAATCTTAGGTAAATTTCATTATAAAACATCATCAAGATCATGATCATTTTGAATGGTTTCAAGGGATGAGGATCCTATTGATTTAAGGGTTGAGGTTGAAATGATTTTTCATGTAATTTATCATGATCAAATCATATTTGGGTGGTGTGTATTATAGGTGAAAGCAAGAGTTGTTGACATCTAGTTATTGATAAGTTGCCATCTTTTTTATTTGTAAGATTCTTATTTTTTTTATCATTTGTTGTTATTATTTTGTATAAATATTTATATATCATTAATATAATCATAATGAGATTATAATAGTTGATTATGGGTTAATGGACATTGTATGTGAATTTTTGACACCAAATATGCAAGCTAGACAAACTTTGGTTAAGTTGTAATATCTAGAAATTCGAACAGTGGCTAAACGTGCTATATTGTCAAACTCAGCAGGTATTAAACTTTGGATAATAGTAAAAGATGATAGGCCTTCGTTTTTTGGTGATTTGGCCGGGTGACTCGCCTCGTGACGATACCTGATGAATTAGATATGGCCGGAACGATAAAAAGTGTAAAATCTGAACATGCTGTGTAAACAGCCTGAAAAATCCTATAAGAACTCATAAGAAATGAAAAAGGTTGTACTATGAGTTGTAGATATAATAATGTAGAATCAGTGTGCATTGGGTGGTTTACCATTTCATTACGGTTTGGAAATGGCGGTCAAAACCGTGAAACCGAACTTGGCTGTCCAAAAACAGCCTTGACCCGAGTTAATGTTTTGATCATTTAAACCCTTTTGTCATAAAACTATAAGTAATGGGAGTTCTTAATCTATATAGTAGACTTAACTACGATGATGGGAGTATAAAAACTAAGTAGGGACTCATTAAGGTTTAGGAGTAATGACCTAAATAGTGAGACATGTTGTAAAATTTGCGTAAAGAACTGTAACAATGATATGAATAACTTGGCCATTTTTATAAAACCCGAGGTGGTAGAACCTACTTATCGGGAAGTCAATACCCATTTATATACTGATATTTAGAATACGCGAGACCCGACCATCATAAAATATTAAGTCGATATCATTTTAAGCGTTTTAGAACCCGTAATGTATATAAAGTGGACTTGGGCCATAAAAGCTCAACATATACTTGTTATGGCTATTAGGCCATTATTGTACCTGAGATTAATAATGTATTTGGAGATCAATACTGAGTTTGATATGGACTTAGGTTATATAAATATGTAATGGGACACTAATGGGCTTTAATGGACTTAATTTTCATAATGGGATAATTTACGATAAGTTGTTACCAAAGGTTTATAAAAAGTTTTACAAAATTATACAATGTACAAACTTACTAAAGTGAACTATTTACATATATATATATTTATTATGTTTAGTCTCGAGCCTAAGACGCGTTTCGTTATATTAGGTCTCGTTCGATTATATGTCGACCGTTGGGCATCTCGTTCTCGATCAATGAGCGATTAATATCTCGTGAAGTCGTGTATCGACTATTGGACGTTTGTTCCTTGATCTACATGTAATAGCTATATCAGGTGAGTCTATAGCCTCGCTTTTTATATTATCTTGTATATGATTTTTAACCCGCGAGGGGGAATACATGTTGTTTTATAAAATGAACACAAGTTGTTTTCGGTATGCTGGACCCGAGTATGATGATAAGTGCCTAACTACCATTGTCTTATGAAGTCCCTGAATTTCATGAACTGTTAATTACCTTGCGAGGTAAACACTAATACATATGATAGATCTATTTGGTTTGATAGTCTTATCCTAGGGTATGTATCCTTGTGTTCACCTGAAAGAGATATTATGTATAAGAGGTCGCTGGTATATGACAATATTACCTGTTGTAGGGGCGCCGTAAGTGACTCGGTTTGACGTGTTTGTTAACGTTCAGTTGCATGAGCTTAAGGCATTTATCGATATATATGACTTGTCTATGTGACAAGCTTTAGATGATTAAAATTCTTGTGTTCAAATGATGATTTGCAAAACCTATAGACTTGCTCAACCGTTTTGTTGATGATTTTTAGCAGGTATTTCAGGTAATCAAGATGGATAGCAGCGGAGCATGCAGAGAGGGAGTTGGTGCTTACTTGTCTAAAGTTTATATTATTTCCCATCCTTTGAACTGAATAAATGACTTTTGAGTCTTTGATGATTGTGTTGTTGGTAACGGTTTTTGGGATAAACTCTACTCTGGTTTTATATATTGGGATGGGAAACTTTTTAGACAAGGTTGTATATTATTTTAACGCCTCTTTTGAGGCCGTTGTCTATGATTGTGTGCGATGTGCCATGAGTAGCGCCCCAAAGCTGTATTCCGTTGCGTGGTAATTTGGGGGTGTTACAGAATGGTAATCAGAGCCACAAGTTATAGAGAACTAGGTCGATTTCGAAAGTCCTAAACTATAACTTTGGTGTGTTGTAAAAAGTAATAAGCATGCAACTACTCCGCATGGCTCCGGTAAGGCTATTCTTGCAATACTTTATGTTTGGTTGTATTTATGCGATCCCATGTGTAGGAATGGTAGTATGTATATGTATGATCATACTATGGTATTTAAAGGCATTGCACGTGAAGCAATGGTCCCTAAATGATTGTCATATATTTTATAATGCGGTTTTGTATCGGATTTGGCCTTACCGCAAATCACCGATCTTGATAATTATGTATTATCTGAATACGAGTGTGAAACTCGTTTGATACTTTGAGTATGTATATATTGTCTTGTAATCTATCACATATCGACTTGTTTAAGTTGGATTGTTATCATCGTACCGCGATGTGCCATTTTAGGACAACTCCTTTCGAAACGTAATTGATTGATGTGATATTCCTGTTCCAAGCACTTATTATGATTTTGAAGAATCATTTATCCGAGGTGACATCTTCTATGTAATGCACCGTGTGATTTGATTTTATATGACTACGTTTTATTGGCGAAAAGGAGGATGCCAATGCTGGAGCTAAGATATATATATCCTAACCAAATATATATAGTTTGGGTGCAACAAACATATGCTCGTAGTAGTCATTCGGTTGAGTGACTTAATATCTTTTATCTAAATGGAATGGGACATTTAGATATAGAGATTTTAACTCGCCCAACTATGAGTCATTTAAGGTTGTCTTATTGAAATGGGTTGGGACATTTGAATAAGAAAATTTTAAACCACTAGACCTAAGACTGTTGTGTTTTACTTATTCAAATGGAATGGGACGTTTGAATACGGAAATCATGATGTAAGTTTATTGACACCTTGTATTTACTATGGTATTTTGATATGATATCGTGTTGAGAGATAGTAATATTTGAGTAGGATTACTTATAATCGTCTCGTTGAAATGGACTGGAACGCCTTTTCATTTAAAAAAGAAAGTTATAAGTTCCCAAACGTAAATTTATAAACTCTTGTGTACATGAAAGGGGACGCCTTTTGATGTAGACAAGGAGTTATAAATGAATGTGATCAAGTATGTCTGGCTCGATTTGTGGATGTTTGGTGTGCGTACGTCTTCCTTCGAATCGTGTTTCGTTGGTGTGAATCGTTCAGTGCCGTCGTCATTATGATGATCGTCGATTATCATCTATGTATGAGTAACCCGTTGGACTTCTCTCGAGTTGCGATTTATTTCGATGGACCATTTCTAATGTGTCTTGATGATCGCGAGCTTTATAAGCTAATCGTTAAGAACCGTTGACCGTTTTGTGAATAGCCGACTTGTTTACGCGTCACCAGGATTTATGCGTGTACTTGTGGATTGACTGAGGATCAAGTTCTCAACAGCCACTTATCGTGGATGTGAAGATTTTGTAATTTTACTTGCTATTATCGAAGGGTTCATTCAAGGTTTTCTTGTTGATCAACAGTGGAGGTTTATATTCGATTTTTATGTTCGACCTTTGCTTTTTAGGTACTTATATGGTATGTGATCCAGTCGAATGATCGTAAGTTGTGCGAACTTGAGATGACATTGTCCAATGACGTCCGATCATGGGGAACGTGTACCATATAATATCTTTTGACCTTCCTTGGAAACCTAGACGATGACTTGCTTGTTTTTTCACTCTTCACTGTTAGACTAAAGACTATTGAGATGAATTAAGCGCAGGGACGTCGCTTCCTAAAGGGTTAAATGATTTAATAACCCAAAATTTAAAATCAACCTTTAGACTGAGATCTAATCTTATTCCTAGTAGTCGGATCAATATTTATACCCCGACTATTATTTGTCATGTTCGTTCTACGAATAATATTTAATTCTCGGCTAACAGCAAGGTTAAGGCTTTAAAGTATCGAGTACATATCAATTATTATTTATTGGCAAGTTTATGTCCGTCATAGACCGTAAATATTCTCATTATGACATAGAAATATATTCTATTGTCGTCATTTTAATTTCTTGTTTTACGAGCATTTTTAATAATTTACGTTTAGCCATTAGGCGTCATTCGTTTAGACGACGCGTTAACGTTTATTAAATTATAATCCCTCCTTTATTTATCAAAAAATCAATGTTCTCCGAATGTCAACGTTTTTATTTATATTGAGCGTTTATTTTTCGTGTTTCACGTCTAACTTTTAAATCGCGTAACTTTTAAAATATCGGACTTCGATAATACCCACCTTTAAAAATCGTAAGATAAAACTTAACAAACCATTTTGGTTATACTAATGGACTAGTGTCCTTATACTTTTTAATGTACTTGTACACGTTGTTAGCCTCAAAATATTGAGTCAAACAAGAATGTTCGGTCATAGGTTTCTATTGTAATATTATTAGAACGTTGTAATAGATAGTTAAATAGTCGTGGTTCACGGGCTTGGATTTAAACTAATTAAAGTCCAAAAGACAAGCCCGGCCCAATATATAGCCCATTAAAGCCCGCATGTGGGTGGACTATATATATTACCCTCCTAGCATGTTAGGAGGGTGGATGGTCATTTTGTAAACTCATTTTTATTCTAATCTAATATTCACCAAGTTAATCACCTCTTCTCTCTACTTTCTCTCACTACTTTCTCTCTCTAGGAATCCATCTCTTTTCATCTATTTTCTATCACTAATCATCATAATAATATGGGACAACATTTGGTATCAATCGCCACGGGGTAGATTGTGTTTGGTTGTTTTGTTTGAATTTGATTCGGTTGATTTTTCCATATAAATCATCCCGAATTAAATTTTGTTTAGTATTTTCGGGCTAGAAATCTTGATATAAGTCATTTATATCGATTTGGTAGGGATT
This sequence comes from Glebionis coronaria, assembly GCA_025667525.1. Taxonomy (NCBI): domain Eukaryota; kingdom Viridiplantae; phylum Streptophyta; class Magnoliopsida; order Asterales; family Asteraceae; genus Glebionis; species Glebionis coronaria. Next base: position 283,717 of record JANFOE010001172.1, on the reverse strand, counting down.
TGGTTTGGTTTTCGTGGTCAAAATCCCAAGATTTTGAGGTGTTTGGATTGTTTTTTGAGTTACGGTTTCATTGCTTCAAGAACATTCCGAAAAGAAGATTTTCAGAAAAGGGTTAATTATTCCGAAAAAACAGATTTATGGAAAAGGGTTTTCTATTCCGAAGAAGTGAGTATTTTGAAAAGGTGAATATTCCGAAAAAGTGATTTTTCTGAAAAGTGACTTATTCCGAAAAAGTCTCTATTCCGAAGAAACGTTTATTCCGAAGAAGGTAAGTTTCTCTGAAATTTTCATTTTCTCTGAATTTGGTATTATTCCGAAGATTATTCCGAAGATTATTCCGAAGATTATGCCGAAGATTATTCCGAAGATTATTCCGAGAAATCTCATTTTCTAAAAAAGCATTTATTCCGAAGATTATTCCGAAGATCCACGTTTTTCTGAAATCACCATTATTCCGAAGAAGTTGTTTTTCCTGAAAACATCAATTTTCCGAAGATCCACGTTTTTCTGAAAAAACCATTATTCCGAAGAAGTTTTTTTTTCTGAAAACATCAATATTCCGAAGAAAGGCATTTCTCTGAAAACCTTGTTATTCCGAAATACACCAATTTTTCTGAAAATGTTAGTTATTCCGAAAAAACCCATAAGTGAAATTTTTTAACAAACTTTCAGTTTGTGGATTTTTCGCCTTCGATTTTTTGGTTTCTTGTGAAGACAATTTTTAGGGGATTTTAACATTTTTCATCGACAACAACAATCAACACACATCTACTTAAGATCCATTCTCAGTTCATCGATTTAAAGTCTCTAGATATGGATTCTACTCAAGAGTATCGTGTCACAAACAACAATATCATGGTGGCGGGTAATAAAGAGAGACCACCAATGCTTGTGTCTGGTCGGTATGCTCAATGGCAATCTCGTTTCATACGATATCTTGATACAAGACCCAATGGTGATGCCTTGAGGAAATGTATTACTCATGGACCATATGTATTCAAGAAAATCTCAATTCCTCCAAGAGCAGCCACAGATACTACTGATCCAATAACTTCAAGTGAACGTGATGAAACAAGAGCCAATCTCACACCTGAAAATTGTGCTTGGCATGACGCGGAGAAGGAAGCCATCTATATGGTTCTAAGTGGGATTGGAGATGATATTTACTCCACGGTTGATGCATGTCCTACAGCACATGAAATGTGGAATGCTATTGAACGCTTGCAATAAGGAGAATCACTCAACAAACAAGATGTCAAAACAAACTTGTTTTGAAATTTTGGCAAGTTTACTTCAAGGGATGGAGAATCAATTGACTCTTACTACTCCAGGTTTTATAAGATGATGAATGACATGACAAGAAATAATCTGCAAGTCTCCACCATGCAAGTCAATGTCCAATTTCTTCAACAACTTCAACCCGAGTGGACACGGTTTGTCACTTTGGTGAAACAACAAGAAAAGTTAGACGAGGTATCATATCATCGACTCTTTGACATCTTGAAGCAATTTCAAAATGAAGCAAATGAGATTCGAGTTGAACGTGTTGCCAAGACGGCTAATCCACTTGCTTTAGTGACTACCACTCAACATGTTCAAGATCCTCACTCTCGTGCTCCTAAGCCATACTCCACTACATCATCTTCACCACGATATTCCACTACATCATCTTCACCATGATATTCCACATCATCTAAGTCTTCATCTTCCACAAAATCTCGAGGTAAAGTGCCAAGAGCACCATCAACACCATCTGAGTCATCATCTGAAGAAGACAGTGATGAAGACCAAGCTCCAAAGAATCGAGAGATGAAACAACAAATTGTTTTCATAATGAATACTTACAAGAAAATCTACAAATCCACCAACAACAATCTTCGCACATCATCTAACACAAAGAACCGATATGTTTAGAGTCCTCCAAGGTATGACACTCGTCGACGTGGGAAAGTCCTTCTAGGTATGATCGACATAATCCAACACATGTTGAGGGTTCTACAAGATATGATCGACAAACTGCCAAGTATGATACTCAGAGGATTGCTGCTGCTACTGGGAATAGGGAAACGGTTGGAACTCAAGTGGTTCAGCAGAGTGGGATTCAATGTTTTAATTGCCAAGGTTATGGGCATATGGCCAAGGAATGCAGGAAGCCGAAAAGGGTTAGAGACTCCAACTATCACATGGAAAAGATGCGGCTATGCAAGAAGATGGAAGCGGGGGGTAAATTGTCAGCTGAGGAAGGAGCAATGCTTGATGACACTAATGATGAAGATTCTGATCAAGAGATTGATGCACATTACTCGTGCATGGCAAAGGTTGAAGAAGTTCTCAAAGTCACTGAAGATGACAATGGCCATATCTTTAACACTGAGCCAATCGATAAGGTACACACTACTGATGAATATAATGTGTTTGGTGATATTCCTGAGCATAGTGATCTACCCAATGCCATTAATGACACGTGTATGATGGAAACGGTTGATAGCAATACCACACCCGATTCATCAGACATGTTCAATAATGAGTCTGAGGATGATCAACATGCAAATGAATATGATGAAGAGGAACGTATTGCGCTTGCTAATTTAATTGCTACTTTACAAAAAGATGTCACTGAAAATAACAAGAGTCAAAAGCAATTAAAAAAGGCAAACGCTACGCTCACTCAAAATTTTAAAGAGTGCAAAGCTGCTCTTATCAAATATACTGAGATGACTGAAAGCTATAGAGATGAGTTCCTTCAAAAAAACAAAGAGCTTGAGGGGTACAAGGGAAGTGCGTTAAAAAGTCAAAAGGACGATTTTGAAAACAAATATAATACCACTTTTGAGTTATTAGCCAAAGAGAAGCGTCAATATAATTTTTTCTTAATGGATGAACGTCAAAAAACGTACCTTGCCAATACCAAAGTTAATGAACTTGAACAAAAGCTCTCTATGACCACTACGGATTCTGCTAAAATTCTTGAGGATAAGAAACAAGAGGTAGATGCGTTAAAACAAGACTTCAAAAGTAGATATGATAAAGAAACCGAAAAAGTAACAAAACTAGAAGAACAAGTCGAATTTTTGAAGAACGTTGTTTATAAAACGCATGATTCTATTCAATCTGTAAGAATGCTAGCACCTCCGTCGATGTTTAAAGGTCAAGCTAGCTTTGCAAGTCCTGAGTACCTTGCCAAAGCTCAAGCTGCGAACCCGCATCTTTATCTTGATGAGACTGAAAGGACTGATCTTGATAGCATGCCTATTAGTGCTGATAGTAAAGAGACTGCCTTTTGGGATGATGATAGTCAACCACTTGTCAATAAGGAATTTGTGAAACCATATAATTATGCTTATGAGAATAGTCTTTATGGTCTTTTCAACAAACAAACTCAGAAAACTCGTGAGGAAGTGTTTCTAGAATGCAAACAAAATAGAATTCAATGGAAGAAAGCATTTACCCCTAAGAAATCTAATGTTTACAAATACATAAACTACATCCCTCTAGATGAATCTAAAAGCAAGAGTAGGAAAACATTAGGTATTCTTAAACACCACATAGATAATGTTAAATCTATTGTTGAAAGAGACTGGGCCAAACGTGAAAATGTTGAGTGGACACGTCCGATTCTTCAAGATATTACCTTGCTTGTGAAAGAACTCTTAATTCCTAACACGGCGTTGATTAAAGAAACTGTTCTTCAACTTGAGGAGTTCATTCGGACTGAAATGTATGATGATTTAAAATATGTTGAATCTCTTGAGAAACACATTGATGTTCTTCAAATGGAGAAGTCTGATTTTTCAGATGAATACGATTTACTCTTGCAAGAATGCGTTTCTAAAGATGTTATGTGTGCTTATTTTACATCTTGTGCTGATATTGATGAATATTTTGATGTTGCATGCAAATATCTTGATAAGATCAAAGAATGTGAACGTCTTGAAATTGAACTTTCGAAACGTAAAGAAAATGTTGATAAAAAGGCTTTTGAGTTACTTCAACACAAAACTGATTTCCTTCAAAAACATTGTCATTCTCTTGAACTTGCTTTGCAAAAAGACGCTGGTAGTTTTCCACATGATAATAAATTGCAAGAAAAACTTTCCCAAACGTTTCGATAAATGAATGAACAGAATTTGGAAATTAAATTATTGAAAGCTCAGTTACAAGACAGGGAAAGAGCGATAGCAGAGTGCAGAAACTCGTTGCTAAAATGGGTGGGAAAGTTGTGGAACCTAGCATTAAGAAACATGTTGTTAGACAACCCAATGCCTCTAAAGAGAATAGATCCTCTATCTTGGGAAAACCATCTGCTTTATCAAATTCCTCGTTTGCAAAACCTGTGTTTACCCCTAAGATAGATGGAAAGGAAAGGTTACCACAAAATCAACCCATAAGGAATGCCATAGCACCAAGCGTTAAGCACAATAATGTGATTAAACCAGGGATGTATAGAATGACCACTAAGCCCACAAACAAAGTTATTCAATCGCCTCAGACTTCTAAAAACACTAATATTCGTGTGTCTTCTACTACAGGAATAGTCTCCACTACTAGTGTTAGCTGGCCTCAGCTTAAGAGCACTCAAGTGAATGATAAGGTCTGGAAACACAAGAATCAGGGGAAGATGAAGGAAGTAGAAGCACACCCTAGGAATTTGAATATTTTTAAGAATAAAAAGTCTGTAATCGCATGTAACGACGATATGAATGATGTGAATGATTTGAATGCTATGAATGTGAAATTTGTTTGTGTCAAATGTGGCAAGTGTGCTAATGATAATCATTCTATGTGTTCTATGAATAAAGTCAAAGGCGTAGATACTAGAACTAAGAAGCAAGTTGCGATGCCTATTAGAGCTAGTAAACCCAAACGCAAAGTGAACCATTCTGGTGCTACCCCCACTAAGAAAAGTAATGCATCAAACTCCACCACTAAGAATCCTAGAAGCAAAATTAAGAAATTATATGAGTCTGCTAGCAAGTCTTGGAAATGGTGGTTTGCTAATCAATGTCCTCCTGGATATAAATGGATGCCGAAAGCTAGGACAGAAAATGTCAAAACGAGTGTTAGTTTGCCTTTAAATGTTGATAAGGACACTAATGATTCTATTATCACAACTACTGTGGTATCCAATTTAGCAAATGCTCCATCGTGTTCTAACTCTTCTGCAGGTGATACAAATAATTCTCTTCATACTGGACTCCGGATGCAGGAAGCACATGACGGGGAATCTCAAGCTTCTAATTAACTTCGTGGAGAAGTTCCTGGGTACGGTCCGATTCGGAAATGATCAATTTGCACCGATCCTAGGATATGGAGATTGGTTCAGGGGAATATTACAATCAAAAGGGTATACTACGTCGAAGGGCTCAATCACAATCTTTTCTCGGTTGGTCAATTCTGTGATACGGATTTGGAGGTTGCTTTCGAAAGAAGACATGTTTTGTTCGTGATTATGATGGGAATGACTTACTTACCGGTACACAAGGTACTGATCTTTACACAATTTCACTTCAAGACTCAACTTCATCAACTCCAATTTGCTTCATGGCTAAAGCTTCAATGACTCAGGCATGGTTATGGCATCAACGCCTTTCTCATCTCAACTTTGATACCATCAACTTGATTTCCAAGAAAGATATTATGAGAGGCCTTCCAAGTTTGAAATTCATCAAAGATCATCTTTGTTCTTCATGTGAACTTTGTAAAGCTAAACGAAGTAGCTTCAAAACAAAGACCACACCAAGCTCTAAAGGACGGTTAGATCTTCTTCACATGGATCTGTGTGGTCCCATGCGTTTTTAGGGTATCAATGGAAAGAAATATATTTTGGTAATTGTCGATGATTACTCAAGGTACACATGGACTCACTTCTTGAGGTCCAAGGATGAAACACCCGAAGTTCTCATCAACTTCCTTAAACTGATACAACGTGGTCTTCAAGCTCAAGTTAAAGTGGTTCGTACTGACAGAGGTAAAAAAATTTTGAATTCAAATCTGAGAAAGTATTTTGAAGCCGAAGGGATTGAACACGAAACATCTATTGCTCGAACACCCGAACAAAACGACGTTGTTAAAAGACGAAACCGTACTTTAGTTGAGGCTGCTCGAACATTACTTTCCGCTTCAAAACTTCCACTATACTTTTGGGCCGAAGGCGTGTCAACCGCATGCTACACACAAAACCGCTCCTTAATTATCCCAAGACACGAAAAGACACCATATCACATCATTCATGATCGAAAACCTTCACTCAAACACCTTCATGTTTTTGGATGTACTTGTTACATTATTCGAGATGGTGAAAATTTGGATAAAATGAAAGAGAAAGGTGATGCATGTATTCTTGTGGGATATGCAACTCAGTCTAAGGGATATAGAGTATACAACAAGAGAACAAAATTGATTGTCGAGACCATTCACATTCGATTTGATGAATTGCAAGAAATGACACTTGAACAAAACAGTTTAAGTCCCGATCTCCAACGACAAACGACTTTTGTTCACAACCGCACGGAACTCGGAACTCAAGACCACAGCAATGAACCGTCAAGTTCAACGCTGGTTCCAGAACATGTTCCTAGAGCTGATATGACAGCCGACACGACAATTAAAGAGTTGGAAATGTTATATGGACCAATGTATGATGAATATTTCACGGGGGAGAAACAAGTTGTATCGAAGTCTTCCGCTGTCACTCATGATAAGAATGATGATACCGATCATCATCGACAACCGGATACAACTTCATCTACTTCAAAACGGGTTGCTGCAGATTTACCTCCTCAGATTATCACTTCAACAATCAATCCTACAACATCCAAAAATACTGTCATCGCTCCAGAGAACACAAATCAAGCAGACGATGCATTATCTGACGAAGACCAATTTATCAACCCATTCGGTACACCGGTACACGAAACTGGAGAGTCTTCTTCTCGCCATGTTGATCCATCAAATATGCATACGTTTTACCAACGAATCCTTCAACACATCATTGGACCCGAGATCATCCTTTGGTTCACGTAATTGGAAACCCTTCACAGCCCGTTCGTACAAGACGACAGCTTCACACCGATGGCGATGTTTGTATGTTCGCACTCTCCATGAGTTCAGCCGAACCGAAAAACATCAAAGAAGCCATGGCTGATCATGCTTGGATTGAATCGATGACAGATGAACTTCAACAATTTGAAAGACTTAAAGTCTGGGAACTTGTTGACAGACCATACGATGTAACACCATTAAATCTTCGATGGATCTAGAAAAACAAGATGGATGAAGAAAACACGATCATCAAGAATAAATCTAGGCTAGTGGCTAAAGGGTATGGACAGAAAGAGGGTATTGATTTTGAAGAGTCATTTGCACCAGTAGCTCGAATGGAAGCGGTCAGAATTTTTCTTGCTTATGCTGCACATAAGGGATTCATTGTCTATCAAATGGACGTAAAGACGGCGTTTCTTAACGGTCCTATGAAGGAAGAAGTCTATGTCACACAGCCGGAAGGATTCGTCAATCCTCATTATCCTGACAAGGTGTATCGTCTCCACAAAGCACTTTATGGACTCAAGCAAGCTCCAAGGGCGTGGTACGACGAGCTCTCGAAATTTCTGGTCTCCAAAGGTTTCTCAAAAGGTTCCATTGATCTTACTTTTTCCACTTATAAATATGGGGATGAAATTTTGCTTGTGCAGATTTATGTTGATGACATTATTTTCGGGTCTACAAACACAAAACTTTCAAAATGGTTTGAAAAAGTAATGCAAAGCAGATTTGAAATGTCTATGATAGGCGAACTAAAATTCTTTCTAGGAATTCAAGTTCACCAATCCCCAAGTGGTATCTTTATTAACCAAGCTAAGTATTGTCAAGAGATAATCACAAAGAATGGTATGACATCATGTGACCCCGTTGGGACACCATTATCAACCACATCCCTAGATGCTGATTTGGAGGGATTACCCATAGATCAAACGCGATATCATTCCATGATCGGGTCCCTCATGTACTTGACAGCAAGCAGACCTAATATTCATCATGCTACATGTTATTGTGCACGATATCAAGCACGGCCCACTGAAAAGCACCTCAAGGAGGTTAAACGGATCTTTCGGTACATTAAGAATACCATTCACATGGGACTCTGGTATCCGAGGGAAACCGGTTTCTTTCTAACGGCCTATTCAGATTCTGATCATGCAGGGTGTCTTGATACACGTAAAAGTACTTCTTGTGGTGCACAATTTCTAGGTCAAGACAAGCTTGTGTGATGGTCTTCCAAGAAGCAGGATTGCACGTCACTTTCACCAGCCGAACCGGAGTATGTGTCTCTATCTGCGTGTTGTGCTCAAGTTCTTTGGATGAGAACACAACTCACGAATTATGGATTCCATTTTGATAAAGTACCTATGTACTGTGACTCAAAGTCGGCCATAGCCATCTCCTGCAATCCGGTATAACATTCCCGCACGAAGCACATTGATGTCAGATATCACTTCATTAAGGAACAAGTTGAAAAGGGTATTGTTGAATTATACTTTGTTGGAACTGATTACCAATTAGCTGACTTGTTTACAAAAGCTCTTTCGAAAGAGAGGTTTGCGTATCTTGTTAGGCAAATTGGTATGAGATGTTTGACTCCAGCAGAACTGGAGATTCTGGCAAAGAAGCCTGCTTGATTCATCTATCAAACATCTATCTTGTAAATATTAATGAAAAAGCAAAATACAAAATTAAAAAATCTTTGATAATCCAAAAATATTCTTCTCGACATGTCTTTCAGTATCGATAATATGGACGTACCTAGAAATGTCACTCAATAACGACACGAGTGTGTACATAAAGCTCGAATGAAAGTTGTAAATATTTTTCAAAACATGTCATTTCTATCTTTTCAAAAGGAAATTGTCTATTTTGGACAATATTTCTAACAACGGGTAGAGCAATCTATCTTGGGTTGAGCGTGTCACAAAACATTCAACGTTTTGAGCTCAACACAATGGCTTGTAATCACTTTCAGATTGCAACCCGGAACTATATTCACGGGGGAGTGTACGATTTCGTGCTCTTACCCATAGCAAAAGAAGTTAAATCTTCTTACACTTGAGTGGATTCGTCAAGACATTCAAGAATTTCTCAATGATATTCAAAATCTTTCAAAAATTGTGTGTTCAACAACTCCTATCCTCAAAAGTTTAATGTGGATCAAATTCTCGTCATGAAAATTCCATTGGATCAATTTTTGAGGGTTAGCGTTCCAAAATTCATGTTAAGTTTGACACATCTTTCTCCCGAAGATTTTCAAGACTATTTTTCAAAATATATTTTAATCAAATTTGGTATCTCTAATATCAAAAGATTTTATATATTAGAGATAGGGGGAGAAAATGTGATCTATAGACTCAAGCACTCATGGTTCCGATCAAATACCCACAACATCTTTAATTCACGACGTTATTGGTGTCAAAAGGGTAGTTAGGTTTAAGTCCTATGATCCAACCAGAACCGGAGGGATCTTCCCAGGGACAATCCAATAGATTATTAGAAGTCCTTAGGAAAGATGGAGTAGAATGTGAACGAAGCTGAATGCCGACTAAGTACTGATGATAGCACTGGAACAATCACAACAAGGTGCTATTAATGATGTCTTGGTAAGCATTGAAGGGGTTGAAGAATGAAAAAGAAATGTAAGGATAAAGGGTCTAAAGAAAGAAGCCCTCCATACAACTTAGGCAGAAACCGGCTCAACACATCATGAAGACAACTCATCATAGACCCAGTGATGTGAAGCACAACCCTTTCTTAGCTAATCAGGCTTCTCTCAAAAGAAGTTTGTTTTATGGTCACGGAGATCAACACGACTTCTATTGACTTTCTCACTCTGAGATAGTTGATATTGAATAGGTGGCATCTGCTCCAGCCTCCGACCACTAAAGGTGCACAAATCTAGTCTAGAGCCAAGAGATCAATCAAATCTCGTTAGGACACATGGATGAAGATCAAGAGAGTCCTACGCTATATCCTTGTGATATTGCTAGAACACTCAGAGTGATACTACTTAGTATTCACAATGATGAGTGGAAATTCTTCCAGTGTTAACATCAAACAACACTGCGGTAGGTCATATGCAAGATTCTTTATGAATTGAACATGTGTAAAACTGAGAAGCAACAGTGGTTTGATTATGAATTGATTCAAACTCGTTTCAGATTTCTACTCAATATCTTTATGGTCTTGCCAGAACATTCAGAGTGATATTCATTAATATTCACAGTGACGAATGGAAATCCTTCTAGCGTCAACATCAAACAACGCTACAGTAGGTGACTTGTGAGATTCTTATGAATCAAACTTGTGTCAACTGGAAAGCAACAATGGTAAGATTCTTATGAATCAAACTTGTTCCAGGAATTTGAATTGACGACTTTAATCAAGCGGATATTTATCCAATTGATTCAATCTTTATGTTCGCAGTCTTACTTTGAGACGGTCGAGTAAAGAGAACGGCTAGCACAGCCGCGAAACCCTGTCAAGGAGATTCTTAATTGAATCTACCTAATCACAGGTACGGTATTTAATATCGTATAACGATCTTCATCGACCGGAGGTAAAACGCTACCGATTTAGGACGAATGTCAAAGCCATTCAGTCCGTGTCCATGTTTTGTCTCGAGAAGGTGGCGTCACGGTGTACTCAACATAGTCAAAGATTCAAAACCACATGTTCATGCCTAAAGACTTATTCAACAATTAATAGTGTGAGCATGTGGATAAAGACACAAGATCGCGAGATGGCAAAGACAAGTCAAGAATGATTTGAATATCTCAAGATTAAAGACATAGTCGAAAGACAACGACAAAGACTTAAAGATCACAGCATGAAGGAACAACACTACTATTACACGTTCAAGACTCTTTTATGACGAAATTCATAAATCTCCATGGGACTCCAAATATCGAAGAGGAATGACCTCACATTGGGGGAGATTGTTAGCCTCAAAATATTGAGTCAAACAAGAATGTTCGGTCATAGGTTTCTATTGTAATATTTATTAGAACGTTGTAATAGATAGTTAAATAGTCGTGGTTCACGGGCTTGGATTTAAACTAATTAAAGTCTAAAATACAAGCCCGACCCAATATATAGCCCATTAAAGCCCGCATGTGGGTGGACTATATATATTACCCTTCTAGCATGTTAGGAGGGTGGATGGTCATTTTGTAAACTCATTTTTATTCTAATCTAATATTCACCAAGTTAATCACCTCTTCTCTCTACTTTCTCTCACTACTTTCTCTCTCTAGGAATCCATCTCTTTTCATATATTTTCTATCACTAATCATCATAATAATATGGGACAACACACGTGTATACTCCTTTCCTCAAATTAGACAAATGTTCACATAATCTATATTATTTACAGGATAGATCTAACTCCATTTCATTGTTAAGAAATACCATACGTCTCTTCCTTGTTTCCTTAAACTTCTTTTTACCGAATGTCAAAGCAACAAATTAGCCATCATAATTATTTTTCCTATAAATTTTGAGACATATATTTATGGGATTAAAGATTTTGTAATCATAACTTAATCTTAGGTAAATTTTATCATAAAACATCATCAAGATCTTGATCATTTTGAAAGGTTTCAAGGGCTGAGGTTCCTATTGATTTAAGGGTTGAGGTTGAAAGGATTTTTCATGTAATTTATCATGATCAAATCATATTTGGGTGGTGTGTATGATGGGTAAAAGCAAGAGTTGTTGACATCTAGTTATTGATACGTTGCCATCTTTCTTATTTGTAGGATTCTTATTTTTTTTATCATTTGTTGTTATTATTGTGTATAAATATTTATATATCATTTATATAATGATAATGAGATTATAATAGTTGATTAGGGGTTAATGGATATTGTATGTTAGTTTTTGACACCAAATATGCAAGCTAGACAAACTTTGGTTAAGTTGTAATATCTAGAAATTCGAACAGTGGCTAAACGTGCTATATTGTCAAACTCAGCAGGTTTTAAACTTTGGATAATAGTAAACGATGATAGGCCTTCGTTTTGTGGCGATTTGGCCGGGTGACCTGCCTCGTGAAGATACCCGATGAATTAGGTATGGCCGAAATGATACTAAAAGTGTAAAATCTAAACATGCTGTGTAAACAGACTGAAAAATCCTATAAGAACTCATAAAAAATGAAAAAGGGTAAACTATGAGTTGTAGATATAAGCATGTAGAAAATCGTATGGTTTTGCCTTATGGGCTTATGTATGCCGCGACTAAGAGACCAAAGGAAAGGAGAAGGGCCTTTGGCCTAGTAACTAATTACCATTCCATAACAAGTAAAACTCTAGGAATTAAACAGAATAATCTTTTAACCAAAAATCAAGAAACCCTAATCTCTCCTCCTCTCCTTGTTGCCGCAGGCCACCAAGAACACCAAGGGCATGTTTGTTGATTTTGATATTTGATTTTGGTGTCTACGTGTTCGTGATTTAATCATTAAACCATTCACGTATTCGGTATCTTTAATCCTTTAATCTTTTATTTAATTTTCATTGTCATGGATCTTAAACATTTATTAAACATGTAATTAAATAATTAATCATGGGTTCGGGTTTGTTTTATGTTTTTCGTTTGGTTTACACGCAAACCGAGACCTAGATAGGTCTCGGTGGCTCATCTAAACCACCAGCCGCAACCCTTGTTAGGGGTGTTGGAGTCTGATTGTTGTTAGCCGGAAGCAGGCCCAAAATCAGTGGGAACCGGTTGTTCTGGTGGGGTCTTGGTGTGCAGCAAGGGGAACGCGACCTAGGCCAGTGGGAACCCTGGCCAGTCAGTGGTAGATCGGAAGCAGCCGATGCTGCTGGCCGCCGGCCAAAGCCAACAGCCGCCGGCTGTTGGTACTGTTTGTGTTAGATGTTGGACAACACTGAATTTTAATATATTGGACATAAATGAGTGTTAATATATTGGACATAAATGAATTTAAGATATGGGACAGAAATGAGTTTTGTTTATTAGTATGATGTTTTGTTTAGTGCGACCAAGAAATGGGAGTCTAGGTAGGCTCGGGTACAAATAGGTTTTACCAAGAAATTTTAATAATCAGTAAATTAATTTAATTTTCTTCAAGTGTTAATTAATTAAATTAATTCATGACTTAGGTTATATTTATTTAATTAGATAAATCATGAAATGATCCTAAGTATTTATTTCGGTTTAATTAAATTTAAAACCATGCTTTAATTTAATTATTGATTTAAGGTAAAGTTTTTATTAAATTATTCATGTTATTAACTTATTTATAAACTATGCATCTTATTATTAATTAATAATCACTTTAAGCTAAGTATTTAATTTAATAAACTTTACTATTATTATCATGACTTATAGCTTGTAACTAATAAGCGTTAGCTTATATTTTAGACTTATAAACCCAACTTATTTTTATTTTTGAAAACTTACTATTTTTGTAAACCTTCTATTTTAGGAACCTGCTATTTTTGGGAAGTTACTCAATATTACAATACAAGTATAGTAATACAAGAATACATTAATTATATTATCAGAATACATGAATAAATACAAGATAACACATAAAACAGTAAACATGACAGAACATGAATACTAAGCTAAGAACACACCGAACCAATAAAATACACAGTATATCAGACAACTCATACACGTCCCTTATCTTATGTAGTACTATCCGTGAAGGCAGAATAGTTTCGTGAGCTCTTTCATTTTAGCTGATGCTGCACAAGGTACAGATTTCCCGTCCTTCAGTAAGGACAATCTCTTCCTTTATTAGGATTTCTTGTATGCGGCCAACTGTTTTCCTAGTAGTTACAGATTTAAATGCTTATGTTTTATTAGTTACCTTAGCCATATACATGCATGCCAGTTTCACCTAGTTATGAAGGTACCATAACCATAACACTAGAGGCACCAGTGTTATGACTTCACCACGGTGGAGTGATAGCTCGTGGAGTCCCTTCAGTTTATTTGGCCTTTATTATTATTATATTATCATATGGAGTGTATGGGTGCATCCTAGTTACAATTTCAGTCAGGATTTACATGGTGAATGTGGTGTGTGCCTTCCATCATTCACAAGGAGCTGATCCCTCCTACCCAGACCATATTATTTAGAGGCATCCCCTCTAATTGCATGACGAGGTCACCCCTCCAAGTATTCATGCACGTTGTTGACCTCATGACCTATATTGGCTTTTGGTATATTAAACTAATACATATTTTCATAAGTAAACATAAGCTATATTTTCATAATATAAAAGCAGATTATAAACATGTTCCAGGTTTTCCAGGACTTATTCATTTCCACTGCTATTCATGCTTTACATTTCTTTCCTATATCATGTCATTCATGTTATTTCATATATCTATTCACTGAGCGTATTGCTCAACCGTTACTTTTCTTTCCATGTCCCAAAACGGAAGGTACCCAAGATCAGAATTGAGCATGTGGAGAGCGTGCAAGGGATGGAAGCTACCTTAGACTTTTCTCCTTTTTTCCTTCATTTATTTATGCTTGTTTAGTCCTTCCTTATTTCATTTACTTTCATTATGTTTTAGGGCTTATGTTTAGGAACCGATGTTTGATTCTGGTTTTCCCTTTGGTCATGTATGATTAGTACATTTTACCTTGCATGCTTTGATGACACACCATAATTACCTTGTGATATTTCATTTATCAAAATGGGGTGTTACATTATGGTATCAGAGCCAAGGTTTTGACCTATAGGCTCTGAACTTGACCTGTGACTAGTGGGTAGTCACCAAAATCTTTCCAAGCCGACATTTGATTTCTACGTATTGATATTTTCAGAACCTCGTTGTTTAACCATGGTGTTTTCTTTAGAATTGTTTTACTAATATGGATTGAATAACCGTCATCCATACTTAGTTACATGTCATTGTTTTATGCATGATGTTTCTTGTGAATGTAGACTAGTATGAACTGAATCACAGTAGTTCATTAGTCACACGTTTATGTTAGGTTTAGACAGTTAGTTTTCATGCATTCATTTCATTTTCATTTCATGTATTCATTTCTTGCATTCATCTCATTGTCGCAGGTATTATGACTAAGTAATGGTTGGTACAGGACTGGCCCTATTTAGTCGCATGTGCTTTTATCAAAACTTTTTGTCTGTTTAGTGGAACGAACCATAGGCGTCCACACTTGCCTTTTTGTTTTGTGAACCGACCCATAGGCCTTCACCCATGTACATATCATCATATTTATTAACCATGCATTTTAAACTGTTTCATGTACTATAAACTGCTTCATGAATTATTTCATGCATCTTTTATGTTTAGGTCATGTTATATTGTGTCAGACTTACCATTTATATTGCATTATTTGCATTGTGAAACGACTCATAGCCGTCCACACTATCGATTCTCAAAATTTATTTCATTGCAGTCATAACTTTTCATGTACTCTCATTTATTGTTACGTTTCGTTATGTTGATTATGTTGTCATAATATCATGGTTAACTCTATTTTTCATGTTGATTATGTTTTCATGCTCCTCTATGTTAATTTTGCCTCATGGTTCCTCGTGTTGTTTACGCTTTCATGCTAGATACGGATGGATTACATTCAATCATGTCCTCATGATAGCCATGGTTGGTTTTCATTGACCATGTTTTCATGCTGGCAATCATTCGATTCCATTTAATCGTGTTTTGTGCCTCTTATGCAACTAGAATTATGTTTACGCTAAATTAGCTAGGCTATTACGGGTTCCTTGACCATGTCAGATGGTTGATACCGTATCGATTATCTCATGTGAATCTCATGTGTACTCCATGTACCATGTTCCATGTTAACTTCATGTACCATACTCCCGACGTATCCCAGTTACCGCACTCCATGTGTGATACTAATCCATTTTCAATTTCCTCAGACACCTTGTTTTTCTTTTTTCTCACCAATGTTATGTAAAAGATGATACCGCTCTCAGCTGGGAGATGTTACAAAACAAAGACGAAGGTGATATATTGGAGCAAACCGACTAGAATTATAGTTAACCACCTTACGTACCGTTTCATTCCATATTTTACCTTTCAGATTGTATGTCACGTGTCATTCAGTGGTCCTTTCTAGCATAGGAGTGGGAACTGGTACCAGGCGACCACTCCGTTGAAAAGTTACATAAATCACAGTCATGATAATGACTGTCGTCTAACTTACAGTCAAAGAGGTAGTGAAAACTACCATGACAGCAGATACTCTAAAAATGACGCTAGAAACTCCGGTTACGGACATGATCAGAAACACAAAGGATTAGCATTCCACCCGATCCGCAAAATTCTGGCATGATCTAAGAATTTAAATTTTGTTGTTTCACATCTCTAGACCCATGTCAAGACACCAGTCAAGACACATGTCATACGCATATCTTCTCAAGACACGAGTCAGGACACATGACTCACGTTTACCATCTGGAAATAGCCCTACGTATTTTAGAATACCCTCCAAGGGGTATAACCATTCTGTTGTGTCATTAATAAACCAGACTATAAAAACTTCAGCCTCATCAACGGAGTGTTGTTCACGTTTGAACACGCAGTGTTTGTTCTGCGAGAGGCAGGCGAAGTGCGTTCAGTAGAATATGCAACGTTTTACTCTATGCCTTAGCATGGAATTTTCATTTTCTTCACCTCATATTTCATATATCCATGACCGTAAGGACGCCAGTCGTATCATCCATGTATATGAAGACATTCATTCCAGTACGACGATAAGATCCAATTTGATAAACGTACTTCCCTCAGACAGATGTGAGTTAATACTCAGATTTTTCTAGTTAAACTCGTTCTCTTTTCTCTCGACGTCCTATCGAATTGATATCCGGTTAAAAGTGTGACTCGGTCATTTTTGGTGAATAAAAGAAAAGGTGTCGTTGTCAATAACTAATTAATAAGTAAATGCGAAAAGTATTTAAAAATAAACTAAATATTAAAGCTTGAAAAGATTAAACTAAAAAAAGTAAAGACTAAAAACAAATACTAAAGAAACGTAACACAAGGCGAATATTAAAAACTAAAAATTAAAACGATATTAAAACAAATATTAAAGCAAATATTAAAAAGAAACAATTTATAAAAATAAAAGTAAAAATAAAAATAAATTTTCGACTTAAAAATAAAAGTTACTAAATAAAAATAAAGGACATTGACTAATAAAGCTACTTTAAAACTAAACGAGGCAAATATTAAAGCGGGTACTTAATAAAAGTTAAAACTTAAACTTTTCGAAAAAATACTAATACTAAAATTTGACGAAAAATATAACTAAAAATAACTGACTTTGAGAAGAAAAAATAAAACGACTTTCGGATAAAACTAAACGATTACGAATAAAATCTTGGAATATATGGGACATGTTCCCCTAGGGGGAACAAACATTTGGAGGCAAAACTGAATTGGGAATCTTACCCATTCGTAACATTTTTCAAATATGGCAGTTGTAACTTTTCGTAACTTTGTATCATGCAAAACATTTCGTAACTTTTTTAGTGCAAAATATTTCGTAACTTTTTTTTTATATCCTTTCGTAAGAAATCTCTTTTTTTTTCTTTCGTAACACTTTCTTTAAAATTCGTTTCAAATCTTTTTTTTTTCTTTCGTAACTTTCTTTTACAAAATCATTTCGTAAGATTTTTGTTGAAAACTTTGTTTCGTAACTTTTTTAAACAAAAGCATTCGTAACCTTTTTTAACAAAAGCGTTCGTAGTAAATAGAGAAACCCTCTTACGAAAGGTTGTTGAAGTAGATCAGGCGTGATAACAGATCCAAACAAACAGGGAATAAAAATAAGCCAAAAATAATCAAAAATTAATCTAAGAAATAAGCTAAATTAATTTCTAAAATAAGCCAAACTTAACACCAGTAAAAACTATAAAAACACCAAATAAGAAAAATATTTAAATCAACTTTTTATAAAATTAAACTAATAAAAACACTTAATTAAAATTAAATCTAGCACACAATAAGCTATAAGAACAATAAGCTAAAACAATCAAACACATAAAACATATAAGAAACAATCAAATAAGAATCTCAATAAGCAAATAAGCATAAAGATTAAGCAAACAAGAAAGGTAGAATGAGATTAATGAAAAACTTGATTAAAGATAAAGATTCAACAACACAAATTAAAGACTTACAAGATAAATTTGCAGAAAGGAAGGACAAGTATGAAAATGACAATATAAAAAGTGCATAAAATTAAGTGGAGAACTAATTGGTGAAAACTAGCTAACACCTCCTAATGAGGTTTAAGTTTTCTATTTATAGGGGAGAGGGAGGAGTAGGTTGCTTTCTTCTTTCTTCCTTTTGTCTTCTCGTCTTTCGTCTTTGACAATAAACTTGTCATTCTCGACTTTGTCTCGGGATTTGTCGATAAATAAAATGAACTCATCTTCTAATTTCTTCATTAATTAGACTTGGTTCTTCGACTTCGTCAAACTTCCATGTTTAGACTTTTTCTTCGATAAATCTTCAGAATAGGCCTTGGACTTCCGTTCTTTTTGCACTCTTGATCTTTTGACTTCGTCTTTTGTCTTTTTCTTTGATAAAAGCCCGTGAATGCCATATTTTCTTCCCTTTTCACATTTTGGTCCTAAATCACAACAAAAACACAAACCACGCATAATTCCGACTTTTACGACATAAAATACACGTTTCAGTCTCGTTTTTATTATAATTAAGTGGTAAAAAGATAAGTGTTTTCACACTTATTAAATCCCCTACACTTGATCATTGCAATGCCCTCATGCAATGCATTAATTACAAAGCAAGATTTACATTTTCCATCATAATTAACCCACCTTGGCCTTTATTAAACACAAGACATTAAGGAAACTTAAAGAGATAGAAAATTGCAAATTATTTAAAGGAAGAAAACAAGTAAAGATATCAAAGACTTACATTAGGGATTTGGATGTCATGAATGTTTATCACCCTCAAGTTTCACGTTCCTGATACCAAGCTTAAAAAAGAGATCATTGTTATTATAAGTTAGCAAACTAACATAAACTCATGTGGCTCTATTAATCACTTAGACCCCCTTATTCCTAGGTGTATCTCTTATATTTTGTTGTTGTCTTGAATGATCACTAGGATGCATTGTTGACTTATTTCGATAGTTATTTAGGCTAAAAATAAAGTAGGATAATTTAATCAATAGTTAGCTAAAGGACAAAATCTTTTAAAACTGCTTCTCGAGACCTCATAAAGTTCATATCTTGGCATAACTCGCTTCACGATTTGAGACCTTTCTCGGACCGATATTTGGCATTGACTTCATACTTCAAATCTTGAGAGACGTTCATGAAATAATGGTCTTCTCTTCATAATAGGAATTTCTTCACTTGACGTTTTTGAGAGATTCTTCATACTTGGACCACGACTTCTTCATTTTTCTCCAATCTTTATTTGGGATTTTGATATACAACGATCTGCCTCCTTTTAGGACTTGGATCTATTTATCCACATACCTTGCTAGGGTCTTTTCGGATAGACTTCTCCATGATCTTTAGGGGAGTATTTGCTTTTCATCGTGTGTCTCGATCCTTCATATTGATTTTTGATAAATGATTCTTCACATCACTTTGGGTCTTTAGCAACAAAATGTATCCCGCATGCCTTGTTAGGGCCTTTTCAGACTCGCCAATCTTCGCATCCCGCTTCAATAAGTTATGCCTTGGCTATGAACTCTAATTAATACCGAGCAACTTTTAAACGATCTTGTGCTAGAAGCTAAGTAACTTTTCAAATCGTACGACCTTATTTATTGCAATTAAATTTATTAACAAGTGATGGGAGAAAAAGCTCATAATTAACTCACATAAATTCATGAAAGAATTTCAAACTTATAATTGACTCTATCATCTCTCGTTCTCTACAATTTAAAATCTCAAGGAATGAGACTCGTGGATGCTTAGCCTATTAAATCAAAGTTTTGGGTTTTCAAGTCATCTATAGGATCTTGCAACTTCTTAGACTTTTTCAAGTTTAGAATTCGAATTTTAAAGTTCCCTTGATAAACGACTTTCTAGGATCAATTATAGGAACTTGTGAAAAGTTCTTGTTCTTAACCCATATGAGTTAATACTTTCGCGTTTTAAAGTTCCCTATATAGAAGCCTAACAAAACTTGACTTAAACACGTTAAGGATACTAGCTAGAGTAAACTTAGATAAGTAAACTCGATTTGAGTCAAAAGATTCATGACGGGCAAAATATATCAAAGACATCTAAACTCATTAAAACCATTTTATTAAAATTTATTCTAATGAAAGAAAATAGCGAAAACAAAGGAATATACTAATAGGCCAAAATAGATCAAAAATTTTGAAAAATGTCAAAAAAATCAATTTTCCGGTTAAAATGAGGACAAATTCATGGAAAAGCGCACTTAACTTCGATAGAAATCCCCCTACACTTAAGATAAATATTGTCCTTAATGTTTAAGCATGTGGGAGTAAACTCCCCTACACTTAGGATATTGTGCATTGTTTAAATCTCGCTAAGGAAGAGACAACTAAATTGATTCCTATTTTAATATTGAAGAATATAAAATAGTGAATCAAAAGAGTTTAGGATAGAACCGGGAAGACGGGTACACGGAATCACGGGTCGTCAAAAGTCATCAAGAATGGTTCTTTGAAAGCTCGAATCCCTGCACATCATAAGAAAGAAAACAACAAACATATACGAGGGTCTCCCCCTACACTTATTATAAAAACGGATAAAAAGGATAGATACTTGGGTTGCCTCCCGAGAAGCGCTTGTTTTTGTTCACCGAGTCGTGAGCCTGACTCAACCTTGATTAGAATGGTAAGAACCTTGAAGAACATCCACCGGGATCAAATACATGGTTTTCGTCCATCAAATAGTACAAGATTAAGGTGAACAAGACAAGCCAAAGAAGAGTAGGCGAGGTTCCCTTAAGCAATTGTTGAGCACGGTGGTAGAAGGTATGATGAGGTGAAAGCATAGCTCCATTGTTTCCAAAAATATTTCCTTTTATTTCATCAGATGGATACTGAGATAGCTTAAAAATTGCGATACCCGGATCGAACACCTTTTCCTTTAGGGGAAAATAAGACTTAGACTCAGTAGACCTTGAAGATTCGCCCATAAACCGCACAATCTCATCCTCAGAAGGTGGAAAGAGAGGTGTTAAGACATAGGTACTACGAATATTGGTGTCTTCCGGTTTGTTCTCCTTTGCAATGGGTTTCTTAATATCCGGAGGAGGATAAAGACCAAAATTAAAGTCCAAAGGAGGAGAATCATTCTCATTGGGAAATTATGTATTGAGAAAAGTGTCAAAATCTTCCTCAAATGAGTAATTATCCAAAGTAGGATCAAGCATTGTTGGCGGAGGATCTTCATCAAAAATAGGAGCATAATCATCATTAGGAGACATATCATTTGAAGAATCACTCGAAAGAGTATCAACATCATCAAAGTCATCATAAGTTGGCATGTCTTTATACTCTGAAGAAAAATCATCATAATCATCCACATTAGAACTAGAATCATCATCATAGATTGGTGGAGCATCATATATTGGTGGGGCATCCAAATTGGGAAGAGGATCTTCATAATCTTCCACATTCTCTTGAGAAAGTGGATTATCATAGATAGGCTCGAAAAGAGGGTTGTTGTAGACGACAAAATCATCAAGTTTTGTACTTTCACAAGTAGATGTATCAAGCTCGTCTTGAAGCACATCAATCATATTCGCCGATTCTCTTCCATTGGGTTTTTTTGTAATTTTCCCCATCTTAAAAACTTGTTGATCATTCCCGGCCCTTAAGATTAGTTCACCTTCGGCAACATCGACTAAAGCTTTTCCAGTTCTCAAGAATGGCCTTCCAAGTATTAACGGAATACGAGGGTCCATTTCATAATCAACAACAACAAAATCGACCGGAAAAGTGAAGGTACCAACTTTAGCAAACACATCTTCGGCAATACCATCGGGGTAAGCGAGAGTTTGATTTGCTAGCTCAAGAGTCATCTTTGTTAGTGTAAGATCGGGTAATGATAACTTTTTCCAAACACTTAATGGCATCAAATTAATACTTGCCCCGAGATCGGCTAAGGCAGTAAATTCTCCGGTTTGGGAAAATGTACAAGGTAACACAAAACGACCGGGATCTCCAAGTTTTTCCAGAAGTTATTTAAGGAGGACTGCAGAACAATTTTCATTTAATCGAGTGTTGACAAACTCAGCCATCTTTTCCTTCTTACTAAGCAAATCTTTAAACATCTAAATGAATTTAGGCATTTGGGTAAGAGCTTCAACAAGGCTAATGGTGATGTTCACTCCCGAAATTTTTTTCAAAAAGTTTGTCACTTGAATGTCATCCTTGGTGAGCAATTTGCACTTGTCTAACCGAGATGGATAAGGAATATTGGGCTTAGGAGGTGCTGGTGTAGACGGTGAAGGTGTAGAAGTATAAGGTTTAGAGATAGACGGTGGGGATGATGAAGGTTTTGTCTTTGGTACTTCTTCCGTAAGAGGTGAAGACGGTAATGTAGAACTAGTACTAGGCGTGGAAGTAGGAGGAATAAATGGGGGTGGAGGAGGTGTAGATGGAGTAACTGGGGGAGGGGTAGATGATCCTACTAGAGTTGCTCTACTCCGTGTAGTAATAGCACTCACATTAGCTCTGGGGTTGGTCACGGTATTCGAAGGAAGAGAACCCGAAGTAGAGGGTTGAGTGTTTTGGAAGAAACTAGCCATCATATTCCTCAAATCATTTGTTTGATTGCTTAAAGAAGTTTGCATATCATTTCTAAGCTCGGTTCGAATATCATTACCTTGTTTAATGATATCACCTTTCAAGTTAATGATTTGGCTTTGAAGATTCTTAACCACCTCTCCATGGGTCTTCATGAAAGTTTCAACATCATGATTAAATGTCGTGGTTTGGGTGAGGGGTGGAGCTTGGTGAGCGGGTGGGTGATATGGATTAGAAGCTCGAGGTTGGTTTGGATTTTTGGGTTGTGGTTTTGAGGAGAAAAACCGGGTGAAAGAAAGTTGTTGGAACGATAACTTAGCAAGTTACGATCACCTTGAGGTCGGGCTTGATAGCCTTCCGTAGAATAGTTACCGTGAGCCGCATACACGTTTTCTAGATTATCACGAGTGGAAGGACAATCAATGTATGAATGAGGACCTCCGCAAGTCTCACAAGAAAGTGCTACAGCTTTAACTTGTTGAAATTGGTTCGTAGCCATGGTTAAGAAGTTTTTGTTCATCTCGGCTAGTTGGCTGGTGATTTGGGTGAGTTCGGCTATCTCGGGGTTTGATGAAGTAGAAGAAACATTGACTCTCAGATTATTTCTTGAGGATGCGGATGAATCCCAATTTTTGTGATGAGTGGTCATGTTCTCTATAAGCTCTCTACACTCCTCGGGTCTTCTTTTCATAAATGTACCACCGGCGGCAGTATTAATCGTATCACGATCAGGAAAAGTTAAACCGTTGTAGAAAGTATCAATTAAGGTGACGGGGAGCATATTATGATTAGGAAAACAATTGATCAAGACATTATAACATTCCCAAGCATCGAAAAGAGACTCATCAGGTTCTTGAGTGAAACCACTGATTTGATTACGAAGGCTCGTTACCATGGATGGTGGAAAGTAGCGCGACAAAAACCGTTGAGTCATTTCGTCCCATGTATGAATTGATTTCTTAGGGAGACGATCAAACCTTTTTTCAGCATGGTGGGATAAAGTGTGTGGAAATAGATGAAGGCGAAGAAAATCCATGGTAACACCGGGTAATTTCATTCTTTGGGTGACGGGTATGAATTTATCGAGGTGTTCGTTGGCATCATCATCCGGTAATCCACGAAATGGACAAGTATTTTGAACTTGTTGGATCATGTAATGCTTCAACGAAAATTCGGGGGCCGTGATTTGCATCGGCGTAATCGATCCTCCACGTCTATTCATTGTAGGTTGGCATAGCTCCTCCATCGTACGAAGGTCGGGTTGAGGAGCATGGTTGTGACAACCATGGTTTTGAGGTTCGTCACTTAGTTTTATTTTGGGCATATTTCGTCAAATTAGGTGTCTTTATGTGTTTATGTGTTATTTGGTGTGAATAGAGTGTGGTTTGGACATCGTTTTCGGGTACGGGGTACCTTGTGAGTGAAATGATGTGTGACAATTTTATGTTCATGAGCTCACATAGTAGTGACTATGAAATAAGATGGTGTTATTTAGTGGTTTTACGTATATGTATATGTATTATAGAAAATCGTATTTTTACGATTTAAGGTTCATCATTTCGAGGTCTCGGACGAGGTAATTAGTCACGGGAGTATTTTTCAGGATGGTTTTAAGTCATTTTGGACTTAGTTAATTAGTTTATTTCATATTTCAAGAGTTTTTATAAAACTGTATATTTTACGTCTTTTACGGTATACGCGTAAATTTAACTAGTTTTACGGTTTTGAGGTTTTGGAAGCTTTAGGAGCTGAAATAAATTAAGGGAATTTAAGGTAATAATAATTAATAGTTAATTTAAAGTTATATAATTAAAAAAAGTCGTCCATATGGTGTATGGCCTTGAATTTGGGCTGAGTTAAACTTAAGGAAGGGAAAGGGAGCCCAATTTGAGTCCTATTAGGAAGCCTTTTTAATTTTAACCATAAATAAGACTCAATATGACCAAAAAACAAATTTAGCCTTCCCCAAACCAAATACCAGTCGTTTGTATCAATGGAGGAGCAAGAAAACCTAATAATTCAATTAGGGTTTAAGGTACACACTAAAACTATGTCAATTAACGTTTAATTACGTATATGTAACCTAATATGATGGATTAGGGTTGAGATTCATAAACTTTTATTAGGGTTTGTTAAGGACCAGTAATTAGTGAGTTAATTAATGGGTTTTTATCATTCGAAATCGTTTTTAGGTATTAATCAGGGTTATGTATGATTAATTAGGGTTGAATCATGTTTAAAATCGTTTTTAAAAACTGGGCAGAATTTTAGGCTTATTGTTTTGATCATATATAGAGTTCTAGAAACATTCATTAACCAAACAAAGTATCCCTGAAAAGGCATTTGAGTTGGCTTTTGAATGCAAGAAACGAGGAATAAATTGGAGGTCGGGAAGTGGGTCAAAAACAGGTTACAACAGTCAGAGGTCAAAACTGTTTTGAAATCAGTCGGGTTTAAATTAATATTTTAAGATATTTATGGTACTTAGGAGTATAACTGGACCTTCAAATGAACATGATACTTAGGTTATATGTTAAATAAAAGATCTGGAGGAGGGCTAAACAAATGGGTTAGGGTAAGACCCTCTGATCATAACAAACTTTTATATGATCAAAATGAGTAAACTCTGGATAGGTAAAAGTATATATATATATATATATATATATATATATATATATATGGAGGCCTTAACAGTAGCTTTAAGGTTGAGGCCAAAGGTGAGAGTTATATAACACATGTAAGGGCATAGGGTTTCTTTTACAGTGCATGTTATTTTGGTTAAGGGGGTGTTCGACCCATAGTTTGGTATGAAAAAAAGAGTGTTTTGGGTTAAATGTTAACGGGGCGAGTTATGAACTAAACTAAGTTAGGGGCTTTATAGAGGAATGTAATGAGATGCATATGGCATATAAATGGGGTTAAGTGGTAGGATAAGGTTATATATCCATCATAGAATGGTGAGTCATTTTGGTATGTGGTTCATGTCTTGATTGTATACGTTTGTGTGTTTAGATTTTTGCTAGAGCATGGATATTTGGAGAAGCTTGTTCAGGTGAGTTTCATAGTCCCATGTCTTTTTATGATTTGACTTCCAGATGGGATGGAAGAGACATTGTATGGTTTTGTATCTAATGTTGTGAATGTTTTAATGGTTTTTGATGGACTTGTGTGTACACTTATGTGATTAACTGCTATGTGGTTCTTGATTGTTATGGTGGTTTGACTTGGTACCAAGGGGATGTTGACAAGGCGGGGCCTTGGGATTGGTTCATAGGTGTATGGGTGCCTATGGTACCATGGTTATTGGTAAGGCTTGAAGCCTTGGAATTGGGGTTATTGGTAAGGCTTGGAGCCTTGGATTTGTGGTGATTGGTTAATCTTGAATGCTAGTTGTTAATACATAATTGTAGCACATTTTCCATATATTCTTTTGTTAATGGTTGTTATCCACAACTTATAATTGATTTGGAGTTAGAGTCTAAACCTATGACTCTCACCAACTTTATGTTGACGTATTTTAGTGTCTCTTTCAGGTGAGAATATGGTTAAGCGTGAGAATAGGAGTGGCTAGCTGGCTTAGGATTGCATTGGAGGAACCCCCTTTCCTCTTAGTCTTTACTTATGTTTGAATAAGTGATACTTTGTAGACACATTTTCCATATATTCTTTTGTTAATGGTTGTTATCCACAGCTTATAATTGATTTGGAGTTGGAGTCTAAACCTATGACTCTCACCAACTTTATGTTGACGTATTTTAGTGTCTCTTTCAGGTGAGAATGTGGTTAAGCGTGAGAATAGGAGTGGCTAGCTGGCTTAGGATTGCATTCGAGGAACCCCCTTTCCTCTTAGTCTTTACTTATGTTTGAATAAGTGATACTTTGTAGACACCTATATGTTTGTATTTGTTAATTGTATGTCTTTGGTAAGAGGTAGTGCTTAAGTGTTAATTTCATTTTGGATACTTATTTACTTTCATACTTACTTATTGAGATATAGTATATGTAAGTACATTCATTTATTTTCTATTGATGCGACGTATGAACCGGAAGTGTAGGAACTTATTTAGTGTTACCCATGTCGCGTAGAAGAAGAGGTGCGCTAGGTAATAATAAGATAGTACCGATGTTGAGTCTGCGACTAGTACTAGAAATTTCCGCCTGAATTGTTATGATCATTTTCTTTAATGTTAGATATTTTGTTGTTATTGATTTGTTTTGGCGTTTGAGCCTCGAGTTATGAATGAAGTTAGGGTTGACGTATGAGATGTTCTTATTTTACCTATACGGTATTTATATAGAGTGTATTTTATGTGGTATATATGTGTTCCGTGTAGTACTAATTTCTTATAAGTGTCGTCATAGGAGGGAGTACATGGGTAAAAGAGGACATATATAATTATGGAGGCCTACGTAATTATATATGTGCCACAACAACGATGGACTTCTAAGTATGGTTGCATGAAAAAGAGGTTAGTACATGCTTGTATATGATGAGATCTGTATTTTGGGTATTTATAAACAATAGGGGTTTATGTAATGGTTGCCTATGATATGCTATTTCTTTTTTTTGTGTTATATGTTTTGAGTAATAGTCATGTTGTGTGATTATGGGGTCACTCGATATGGGTTGGTTTTGGTGATGGGTTTTATGCCTTGTTGTGACATGGTGAAATGGTGAGATGGTGATTACTCGTAGGGAAAAACAAGTGTATGACGCGATCTATTGACTTGACATGTATGATAACGAGTATGTTTTGGGAGATTTAATAGGTATATATATGCGAAGGTATATATACTAGTAGATGTTATGTTATGATATACGGTCGTTCAATAGTTATTATAACTTGAACGTACCTAGTGTTCTCTCGTGTTTAAACAGTTTATTAGTGCTGGAGTTTGATGGAGTTCCAACGACGTTTTGAATCTTTTGAAGTGTGTCTACATTCGGGTATGTATTTTAATTCATGAGAACTACCAAATTTTCTTGCAAAGGAGTCTAGCTAATTAAAGGAAAATGCTTTTGAAAATACTTTGTAAGTGTACGGTATGATTTTCTGACTTACATATCTTTTCTTTAAGATTATTGGTAATAAGTTAAAAAAAATCTTGACAATAAATGGATTATTTATCTAGGTAACATGTGATAGTACCTATAAAGGGTAAAGAAATTTTACGCTAATTTTCTTAAAAGTGGAGTTACAATTTTAGAAGTATTTAAATAGACGAAAAGAGTAAAACGGAAGATTTTATTATAATAATGATAATAATAACGCCACACTTTGTAAACGTGTAATAGTTAGTTATAACAAGCCTAAATGGATTATATAAAATAATTATAATAGAGAATAAAATGAATAAAAACACCATATTTTATAAACAGGTATTGGTTTCATAATAACAAGTGAAATGAGTTTAATGTGAGTAAACAAGATAATGGTTAGAATAACGTTATACTATACTAACTAGTGGATACCTTTGATAAAATAATGAAGATAAAAGAAGAGTTTATTGTTAAAGGAGATGATAGATAAAGTGAGTTTTAGTACACTAACTGAGTTATGCCCTTTGATAGTAACGAAGATGATAAAATATGACTATGATTTCATTTATTAGTGTTAGAATATGGTCCTAATGTGAAGTAACTAATTGAGATGAAAATTTAAAATTTTCTAAGATATTGAAATTTGGTAATACAAATTGTGATGAGTCTATCTTTTGTTGTTGGCACACTTCATTGATCTTTCGGATTACATTGTTTTGTTTTCTGTTGTTTTGGCTAGGGTTCGTTTTACCCTATATTTTATTTTAGGACATGATTGTTTGGAATTCTTTTGATACACGTCATGGTTGATTTAGTTATACAGTTGTGGGAACGTTAGGATGAGAGGATAGAGTTGGGTAGTATTACTTCTGGTTAGATATTAGAATGGAGAGTTGTATTTTGGTTTAAAGGTCGTGTTGAAGGAATGATTAATATTTGTGGAGTTTTGAAACTTAGATTGGTTACGGGAATAAGGGAGTAAGTAAAGTTAGTTGACTAGTTGTGGGAACGAGATGTCATGCTATGAGAAGTTGGTTGAAGTACCATTAGGAGATTGATGAAAGTACTAGCGGATGTGATGGTAGAGTATAAAGTTTCTACTAATGGAAAGATGGGGCAAATAACACGGAAGGGAATTGGTATAGTTATGGAGGCAAGGTAGTAGTAGACACGTGAAGGAAAACGTGGATGTGAAAGAATGATTGGTAGGAGGCTGATTAATGGTGAAGTACAACAAGTAAGGAAGAGTGAGCCATTGAGGGGTTGAAGTACCTTTAGAAATATTGTGGTTGATGAGTTGAAGTTAGAAGCTACTGCGTAGTGTGAAGTTCCTAGGTAACATCATGGAGACGAGAAGGAGTGCGTGAAGAGCTACATCATGAAGCAAGGAGCCGAAAGGACTACGTGCCGGCTGCTAGAAGGATGCAAGAGATTACGAAGGAGTCATAGAAGTTGCAAGGACTGGAAAGGTGACAAGCACTATGATGGGAATCTCCGTATGGTTCGTGATGAAGAAGGACAGATCGAGTACCGGAGTGGAGCTACAAAGAGCTGAACCAATGGATCGTGATGGAGTGACTACATAACATGGGAGATTAAGAGCTCGTGGAAGTAACAAGGGGAGTCGAGTGATTACACAAAGATAGAATTTCGTGGCAATCAATATCGAGGGATGAGTAGTGAAGCTGAGCGGAATAAGTTCGTGGAGAAGTGATTATAGGATCAGTTTAGTGAAGGAGTTTATGAAGGATCTTTGTAATAGATAGTTATGCATTATCCAATGAAATAACGATTTCCATAGGGTTAATGAATTGAGTGAGAAATTTTGGTTGGACATGATAGTGAAGGAATTAGGGAGAACCATGGAAGGAGAGAACCAAGTATTCTTAGAATATGATGATTTAAAGTACCTCATGTTAGGTGTAAGGTCATAATAGAAGTATGATACTTGAGTAAGAATTTAGAATATGGCTTAGTTTAGACATATGGAAACTAATATGGGTATAAGATGAGAGTGTGATCCGCATGTAATCACATGAAACTCTAGTTTGTCCCTATTAGGAGGGAGTAGGAGAACTGGTCGTGAGGAAAACAAGTGAAGCTATGTGAAAAATTTTGATGTATAGATGATTTGAAAGACGTGAAGCATAACCTCGTGATGTATGCCATTAGCTGCGGAAGAAGAAGGAAGTGTAGATAGATGCGAATCATGAATGAAATAGGCCGATGTTGATCCCAAACTTAGATCGATTAGCTTTGTGTATACGAGATTAGATCAAGTAATACACGTAGAGAAACCTTTGTATATGCTTTATGAATCTAAGTGTTATGCGGAATTTAACACTTAAATAAGAACACACAATGATGTAAACAAACATTCACTTTGATTATTAATATCAAACTTGCTTACAATGAAATATGTTTACGAATGAAAACTTATATAAAACTTATATCAAACATTAACCTAAAGGCCTTCTTTTATAGATACAAGAAGCCTTGTACAATAATCTACGTATCAACTATTCTAGGTAAAGATAAATATAGAAAATACATTGTCGTTCTTATCTTTACTAGAAGTATTCTAGAATATAATAAACGTGTAGATTATATCTTCCATCAGTGCTTGTCTTCAATGTGTCAACGCTTGACTTTAACTTGTCAACGCTTAAGCTGTCAGCGCTTGTTTTGTTCTTGTCAACGCTTGAATTGTTCTTGTCAGTGCTCAAGTGATCTGGCCTTAATTTATTCCCAACAATCCTCCCCTAAACTTGATATCCACTCTTATGATCAAGTTTCTGAATAAGCATTAAGGACTTGGAGGAGTCTGACAAACCTTCTCATATTGGTAATGAATAAATCTGATCAAATCTTTTGTCACGTCACTTGAATAATCTATTTCCAGCTAAGTGTCCTTCATCTTTTCCAAAATAGACTTGGATATGAAATGCTGAGCATCCACAAGTAGATACTCAGCAAACTTTGTAGAACTCAAATGGTATACACCAGCAGCTGAATATAACCTCCGTTGAAGACCACTGAGGTCATCTTCAAGATCCTTCCAAATTGCAGGATCTTCATCTTTTGGCCCACACATTCTTTTGAATGTGGTCCAAAGTTTTATTCCATTAGCTGAAGTTGGTGCTTCAGCCTCATACTTGGTCTCCAGTAACCTCCAAAGGTCCACCAAGTCTTCTCTATCACAACTTGCAAACAAAGATATGAGAGTGGTAAAAGTGTGTACCTCCTTGCCAAATCTGCCAATCTTCCAGAACCCACATTCATCTTCCTCATAACTCACAATTGGGTTCCTGGAATCTAATGGTAACACTTGCACCATATCTGAAGCTTCTAATGGGGAGAGCTTGAGGCTCTTTCTTATAACTGCTTCACTTGGATATAGTGGATCCATATCTTTTGGAAACTCAAATTTAAATCCCTTCTTCACTGGCCTGGGAACCATCATAGCTTTCTTGATTTCCATTTCTTCTGCAAGTTGCTCCTTTCTTTCATCTGAAAGAAGTCTGAGAGTGTTTGCTTCCTGCACTCTCACCCAAATGGGATAAGCCCTGTTTTCCAACTCATCAAATGTCAAAGCCTTCAACTTCTGATATGTCCATCCAACTCCATGACATCTGAGCAACATAAAGTAGAGCTCCCTTCTATCCCTTTTTAACTCTGAGAGAATATTGCTTGCCTTGTGTTTCAAATTCACCTTACAATCCTTCTGAACTCTAAGAAGAAGCTCCAAACCCCATATTTGATCTGAAATGGTCAAGTCTGGATTATCCATGCAGCTTTCTTCCCAAGCATTGTACATTTGAACCACCTCTGGCATGTCAAAGTCAACCTGCAGTTTCAATTCTCTCAGCTTCTCTTTGGCCAACTCATCTCCATACTCAAGCCTTTTAGGTTCTATAATCATTACACTTGAGTCTGAGCTAGCTCCATCACTTCTTCTTCTGAAGTCACAACAAATGGTGACTTTTCCTTTTCATCTTGTTCCATGATTTGTGCAGCTGGTCTTCTATCAAATTCAACTTAGGCTGCATCTTTTGGAACAAACTCTTCTACCATTTTACCCTTACCCTTATCTGATGGTGCAATAGTTGGTAAGGTAGATGGTAATACCTGATTAGAAACCTCCTTGATGATAGATGATGACTGGGATACATCACCTTCATGTGCAGGTCTGTCAACGCCCAAATTTATCCTATCAGCGCCCAAAATACTTCTATCAGCGTCCAAATTTGCCTTGTCAACGCTCAAATATTTTCCCTCAACGCCTTGTGTAACCTCTCTCAACATAGCTGTAAATGATAAATTTAAATTGGTGGGAGAGACTAAGGACGTATCAAAACCTGTTTGTTTCTTCAAAGTTGTAAGGGCTTCAGCAACATCCATTGATTGACCATCCTGGCTGCCCTTATCACTCAGATTTATTTGATCTTCCTCCCCTTTGGAAGACTCCTCCATACCCTTCCTAGCACGATCACTTTCCAAAACAACAATCCTCTCCCTCAATTGCTTGAGTTCAAGGCCTTGTGAGCTAACAATTTGTACTAAGTCTGCATTTTGCTTTTGCAAGCTAATGCAGACTG
Organism: Glebionis coronaria; assembly: GCA_025667525.1. Classification (NCBI taxonomy): domain Eukaryota; kingdom Viridiplantae; phylum Streptophyta; class Magnoliopsida; order Asterales; family Asteraceae; genus Glebionis; species Glebionis coronaria. Next base: position 251,277 of record JANFOE010001172.1, on the reverse strand, counting down.
CCGTCAATTCCATAAGAGTCATTGGTTCCAGTCTGCCCTCTTCTAAAATGGGGATTTGACCTCCCAAATCAGATTCATTGGGCAAGGATGAGGACTTAATGATGGTGGGACTGCCTTGGCCAGCTTCTAAGCCAGAACCAATAGTCCTAGCCTCATTCAGGTCACCAGCCACACTTGTGGTGGTGGTTCTCTCTGCTTCATGGCTAGGACCACCAGAGGAGAACACTCCAGTAGTCCTTTGGCGTTTCATCAACCTATATTCAGGGGGTGTGGAAGATGGTGTGGAAGAATGGGTGGATGTGGGTTGGTTAAGGGGTGTTTGGGAATGTGAAGGTTGTGTGTCAGTGTTAGAAATAGGCACATCAACACCAACATTTGATGTGTCAGTGTCAAAGGGTTCTTGGTCAAGTTGCATGTGTTCAGGTGAAGGGAAAGGTTCAGGAATGGGTTCAAGTTGTGGTTGAGGGTCAATTTGAGGTTGGGGGTCTGGTTGAGGTTGTGCTGCTGCAATAACAGCAAGCATGGCTGGGGTTAAAGGTAAGTCTCTATTAGGTGGTGAATCCATCTTCATAAAAATAGCTTTCTTTTGCTCAAGGATCTTATAAAAATCATTGTGATCCCTTGAGCAGTAACCTTGATCATCAAAAACCATTTGCAGAAAACGGGGATAAGCTAAAGTCATTTTTGTCCCCTTGTTTTTACACATCCCCTCAAAAATCATTTTAGAATAGTTGTATTTTTGCCCTGTTGCAATGCACACAATAGCACTTGCAATGGATCTATTGATCTCATTGTGTGCAGTACATTTGGGACTCAAACATTGAAGGAGGACGTGTATGAGGTACTTCTAGGCTGGGGCAAATTCCTGCTTATGATACTTATTAAGAGTACCTTCATCAGGAAAAGGATATCCCAAAGCCCTAAGCCCTTGTTCTATTTCATTTATGGGAAGGGTGGCTATACCATCAGCATCATCAAGATGCAAGGCTTGGCATAACAAAGCCTCAGTAACCACCCAAGGTCTCCCATGAACAATAGAAGTCAATGTGGTCACTCCATTAACTGTTGAGGAACTGACAGTGTTCCAAAACTGCTTAATGTGTGTGACTGGAATGAGTGGTGCATGAGAAAGATCATACCTTAGTGGGGATGCGTTCAAATACGCCACCATTTGTGTGTATTGGGGAAACAGATCATCATCAGCTTCAAGATAAGCAATCATGTTGTGTTGTGATCTGAACCCCAATGCCAATTCTGCTGAGTTAAACTTTGGTGCCATTGATGAAAGCTAGTAATTTTAAGTGTAGAAGATGAAGTTGATAAGAGAAAATTGTTAGAAAAGAATTATAGATACCCTGTTTAAAATCGGAGCCAAATTTATAGGAGAGAAAGAATGCATGTGATTGGCCCAAAAAGAGGCAAAGATTTTCAAAAATCAATCATGAAAATATTGAAAAAGTTATAAGTTATCTCATGCATTAAATGAAAGTAACAACTCCTAAAATTACGGCTTGAAAATATGTCAAAAAGTAACAACTGGGTAGGTCCCATTGAGTGTCAACGGTAAAAAATAACCTATCAACGCCCAACGGCTATAATCTTGTCAACGTTTGCCTAAAGCCATGTCAGCGTCCAATTTGGTCACAACAACGCTTGGAAAATTCTTGTCAGCGTCCAAAAATAAAATTATTTTAAAAAGTGAAAAATGACCTTAACAAGTAATTTATCCTAGAGAAGATTACCAAAAGCTGATAATTATCATAGGGCGGCAAGCACTGTCCAGTTATGCACACTTGCATAAGCAAGATAGACATAACAGTCCTCTAGTGTCCCTTGCTAACCAAAACTCTTAACAACAAAGTTACCTTATAAAATCCTTGTTACTCCCAGGTAAATCCCATATCAAAATCATTCCCAAGTCTCCCAACAGACCACAACCAATTCTAGGCCAAAAATGTCTTGGCAGCATGAGAAGTTGATATACTATGCATGCTACAGTGCCTCATGATTTAGTAAAACTAACTCATACTCACCTGTGGACACAATCTAGAATTGTGATAAGAGTATCATATGGATACCCAAACATCCTAAAGGTTCCTAAAACCTCCCCTTAAACTATGATACAAAAAGTTTGCTAAAATCATGCATGAACATAAAAAATTTATGTCAAGATAGGAATGAAACATTCCAACCATCATCCATAAATATAAACTTGTCCAAATGCTTCTCCATTGATCCATAAGCAACTCTGTATCCAATGGTATACTTCTAACACCATCTGCACATTTAGATTGAAAACCACAAAACTAACATTGTTGCTGACAACGCCCCGATAACACATGACAGCGTTGAGGGAAGCTTTGTCAGCGTTAGACAATTATATTGCTGACAACGTTGCAAAAACACTTATCAGCGTTCAAGCAACCTTTGTCAGTGTTAGAAAAACATAGTGGAAAATCTAAATCATCAATAAGACCAATAATAATAATGCATCATCCTGTACATACTTTTACAAAAAGAATCCAAAACACATATTAAGTGAGATTAACCATTCCAATACTTGTTACCAAGTGTTGAAATCTCCCAGCATCAAAAGTTTAGTTAATAAATCTGACACATTTTCCTCAGTGTCAACCCTATCTGGTTGTATTAAACCTTTCTCAAAGCAATCTCTTATAAAATGGTGTCTAATTTCTATGTGTTTAGTTTTAGAATGATGTACAGGATTCTTAATGATGCATAAAGTACTATTATTGTCAACAAATATCTTAGTATGCATGAAATTATGCCCATAGTCCAACAGCTGGTTCTGAATCCACAACACTTGACCACAACATGCAGCTGCAACCACATACTCTGCTTCAGTTGTAGAATTAGCCACCACTGTTTGTTTCTTGCATTGCCAAGATATTAACCTACTCCCAAGAAACTTACATCCACCAGTTGTGGATTTCCTATCAAACTTATCACCTCCATAATCACTATCTGAATATGCAATCAGCTCCAATGGTGAATCCTCTGGGTACCATAAACCAAGACTAGGATAACATCTTAGGTACCTAAAGATCCTCTTCACAGCATAAAGGTGACATTCTTTGGGAGTCACTTGATGGCGTGCACAAGCACACACAGCAAACATAATGTCAGGTCTGGAGGCAGTAAGATACATCAAGGATCCAATCATGGATCTATAGTGCCTGACATCAACATCTTTCCCATCTCCAATCTTTCCCCAAGGGTGTTCTCTATCCATAGGAGTAGTAGCCCTCTTTTCATGTGGAGAAAAGCCAAACTTCTTCAAGATCTCAGCAACATATTTGTCCTGGGAGATGAAGATACCATCCTCTTTCTATTGAACTTGTAAACCAAGAAAGAAGTTCATCTCCCCCATAGCACTCATCTTGAATTTATCTGTCATAAGCTTGGAGAAATCCTCACTCATCTTTGGATCAGTAGACCCAAAAATGATATCATCAACATAGACCTGCACAAGCAACACATCCTTTCCTTTCTTCTTTGTAAACAGTGTCTGATCTATGGTGCCCCTCTTGAATCCATTGTCCACCAAATAGGTAGACAGAGTACCATACCATGCTCTAGGGGCTTGATGAAGGCCATACATAGCCTTTTTGACTCTATACACTTTATCTGGATGCTCTAGATCCTCAAAACCAGGAGGTTGCATTACATAAACTTCCTCAACAATGGTGCCATAGAGAAAAGCACTCTTGACATCCATTTGATAGACTGTGAAGCCCATGCAAGAGGCATAGGCTAGAAAAATCTTAATAGCTTCAATCCTTGCAACTGGTGCAAAGACCTCCTCATAGTCTATCCCCTCCTCTTGTGTATAACCTTGAGCCACTAACCTTGCCTTGTTTCTGACCACAATGCCTCTTTCATCTCTTTTGTTCCTGAGAACCCATCTTGTCCCTATAGGTCTGACATATCTAGGACAATCAACCAGCTCCCAAACATCCTGAATTGCAAATTGGTGAAGCTCATCCTGCATTGCTTCCACCCAACTTGGTTCTTTAAGAGCATCAAATATTTTCTTGGGTTCTTCTTGTGACAGAAAACATGCAAACAAACATGCTTGCACAAGAGGGGTATCAACCTTCTTGTGTATATTGGCAATAAACCCACCAAGACCTTGATGAGATCTTCTAGTCTGAACTGGAGTCATAATATCACCAATGATCTGAGATGTGGGGTGATTCTTCATTGTGGAAGTGAGAACCCCTCCTTCAAAAAGTCTGGTGTCCTCAACCTCATGCTCCATGTTGCCAATGTCTTCTTCATCAGACTCTCTTATATCAACATAAGGAGGACCTTCTTCATAAGAATTGGAAGGTTCACCTAGTTCAAAAGTGGAAGAGAAAAGATGTGCAAAGGTGTTGTCAACGTCTGAACCTTGTTTGTCAGCGCTTGGGCTAACAACGCTTGAACTGTTGTTGTCAACGTCTGAGCCATCAACGTCTGAATTGGTCTTGTCAGTGCTAGATTTGCCTTTGTCAGCGCCTGAAGAACCATGCATGTTTGTATCTGGTGGTACTTGGAAACCACCTTTATCTTGTCCAGCAGCAGCAGCAAAAGCATCTGTCCAAAAGGGAATTGTGACATATTCTAATGTAGGAGATGCCTTTTCTGCTTGTGATCCAACCTTATCATGAACCTGTGTACCTGAAACATTAACAACTTGTTCCTCCACAACATTTGAAGTCACCTTCACAATGTCTGGATTAGTGACAGGCATATAATTTAAAGTTCTAGATAAGGGTTCCAAATCAAACAACCAATTAGGACCACTTTCAGGATCACTAGGTTTATTCTCTAAGAACCTAACATGTACACTCTCAACTATACGTTTGTCCTCTTTAAGATAAACCCTATAACCCTTGCTCTGGACTGAATACCCCATGAAATAGCCCTCATCACCTTTTGCACTAAATTTCCCTAAGGCATCACTAGTATCTAACACTAGCACATGACAACCAAAAGGTCTGAGAAAACCAATATTAGGTTTTCTTCCCCAAAGTAACTCATAAGGTGTTTTGTTCTGAATTTTGTTAACCAATGCTCTATTTTGCACATAGCATGCTGTATTAACAGCCTCAGCCCAAAAGGCTATTGGAAAGTGAGCATCAGCCAACATTGTTCTGGCTGCTTCAATTAGGGTTCTTATTTTCCTCTCAACAACCCCATTTTGTTGTGGGGTTCTAGCAATACTAAATTGCCTAGTAATTCCTTTCCTGGCACAGAAATCATCTAGCTTCTTGTTCCTAAATTCTCCACCATTATCACTCCTAAGCATTTTAACCTCATTGCCAGACCTTTTCTCAATCTGAGTGATAAAATCAATAAGAACATCAGCTGTGTCACTCTTCATAGCTAGAAAGAATGTCCAAGTTAATCTAGAGAAGTCATCTGTGACAACAAAACAATATGACTTACCATTCAAACTTTCTATATTTGTTGGACCAAAGAGGTCTATGTGAAGCATATGAAGAGGTCTGGAACTAGTATGCACTTGTTTGGACTTGAATGAGACCTTGTGTTGCTTGCCTTTAAGACATGCAACACAAGAGTGGTCATTGTGGAAGGCCTTCTTAGGCAAACCATCAACTAAACCAAGCCTCACAAGTCTATTTATATTTTTAAAATTTATGTGCCCTAGTCTCCTGTGCCACAAATTACTCTCATCTACTGAGGCCTTAGCATAAAAACAAGACATATTTGTATTCATTTTAATCCCATTTAAATTCACATTATATATGTTCTTATGCCTAGGTGTTCTATACTCAATATATTTCTCATCAGGGATCTTAAAATCCTTGCTTAACACCAAACACTCAGTATCAGTAAAAAGAACTTTATTTTTGTTATCACATACTTGTGATACACTAAACAGATTATAATCAAGTTCTTTTACCAGGAAGACGTTCTCAAAACGCAGATTATTGGTGAGAAGGGTTCCTTTGCCTGTGATAGTTCCATAACCACCTCCAAAGTATACCTTATCACCATCTTTAATAGGGGTGAAATTCTTCAGATAGTCTTCCTTCCCTGTCATGTGCCTTGAGCATCCACTATCCCAATATCCATAATCATTGATCTGTCTTTGAATGCCCTGCACATAAAGAAAACAAATTAGTTTTCTTTGGGAACCCAAGTCTCAAAAGACTTGGATTCATCTGGTTGTTCAATAAGAACAGACTTAGTTCTCACAACAACCCCATTCTCATCCTTTTTAGGATGAAATACCCAGTTAACCCCAATAGGTTTTGTAATGACCTTTGAAATGTAATTAAATCTATTGCAAGTCATTGAAATCCCATTATCATTAGGGTTTTGATCTTTCTTGGGTCTCCATGTTAAGCTTGAAGAAGCTATAGACCCCTTACCTTGTGGCTGCAAATATTTAGGTTTGGTCATGTTTCTGTCAGCGTTAGAATTTGTCCTGTCAACGCTGAAATTAACCTTGTCAGCGTTGAACCTAGGGTTTGCTACAGGAACCCATTGCCTATTTGACCAGATGTTTGTCTTTTGAAATGGTCTTTGTCCATGAGTGTTAGACCTTCTAGAAAAGAATGGGGCAGGTCTAATCACTTGTGGACTTTGCTGCACACAAGGTTTAGGTCTGACAACGTTTGACTTTCTAACAACGTTGACTTTCTTCCTGTCAGCGCTGAAATTGCTCCTGTCAGCGCTGGCTTTGGGAGCGTTGACACACTTGTATGCCAAATGTGAAAAGCTACCACAAGTGTAACAGGCTTTCTTAGACACAACCTTAGGTCTAGAAGAGAAGAAACCTGTTCCATGATTGCTAACTTGGCTCTTGGGTGACCTATTATTCCTATACATCTCTGCATATTTAATGGTAGGTCTTCTAACAGTGTTTGAGCCTAGGTCAACAGCTTTACCAGTGATTGGGTGAGTAACCTTAATGGGTGGTGATTCATTGGGACTTTCACATAGCAAACCTCCCTTAACAAATAAAGTAGGGTTAGCTTTCTTCCACTCATTTAGGTCAGTCAATTTTTGTTGATACTCTTCCACTGGAGTGACAACTCTTGGTGGAGGAATGAATTCCTCCTCTTGGAGCTCTGGTAAACCAGTCTAAGATAAGTCCCTTCGTTGGACACCATAGAAGTCACCAGCTGGTGGTGGAACCAGAGAGTAATCATTCATCCCAATCCCAGTCATGTCCTTAGGATCCCTTTGTTTAGCTACACAGTCTCCTAGGGTTTGGGTGGCTCTATCAAATCTTTGAATTTTGAGGTCAACATTATCTTTATTTTTAATGGCCTCATCTAACTTAGCCTGTAATTTACTATTAACCTTTTTCATGATGTTTCTAACATCCATACTACCCTCTAGCTCATGTTTTAAGATACTGATCTTATCTTTTAAGTCAAATTCCATTTTCTTGTATTCAGAAACGGTTTTCTCAGTTTCAGTAAGAGCTAGTTGGTAATTAGACAATTTACACCTTTCAGTACTCATATCATCTTTTAGTTTTAACACCTCTTTGTTAAGTCTTTCAGTGTTTAACCTACAACCTTTGCTACAAAAAGCATCATCATATACCTCATTATCAGATGAAGAGGAGGAGTGTGCCATGAGAGCATATTCAACATGCTCTTCTTCTTCAATATCAGCAACCAAAGCTTTATCCTCTTCAACATTCTTAGCCAGATAGCTCCAATCCCATCCTGTACCATCAATTCCTTGAACTGCAACCATGGCTTTGGAATCCTGAGCTTTAAGAACCTGACTTGAGGGTTTACCAGCATCAGATCTTCTAGGAGATCTGCATTCCCTCATGAAGTGCCCCATACGATGACAGTTGTAGCATTCAACTTTGGATTTATCAAATCCAGCTGTGTCTTTAGCATTGAAGGTCATCTTCTTTTTAAACCTTTTGTTCCACCTATTTGCTCTTATACTAGCAAGAGCCATGTTCCACTTGATGTCCATCTCTTCCAAGTGCTCATCACTTATCTGCTCAAGGTCCTCATATGTAATCACTGAACCATTGGGCAAAGAAGCAATGTAAGCACAAACAGTATCCAAATCCAACCCAGCAGGTTTAACTCTTGGGGAGTCATTCTTGAATGTGTCAGCGTCTGAAAAGGAGACGTTGACAGGACTTGTTCCAGCGCTGACATATGATGATCCAGTAACTGGATGCATATAAGAGTCCTTCTAATTGAATTGACCTTCACTATGAGAGAAGAAGGCCATGTTGCTGGTGGTAGATTTGTTTCCATGCTCTGAAAGAGTTTCATCTTCCAACAATCTTAGTTTGTTGTAGATGTCATCAAACGAGGAGCTCTTGTAAGTATTATTGGCAAGAATAGATCTTGCCTCAATCTTCCATGCCTCACCAAGACTTTTAAGAAAGGTAGCATTGCTGTCAACATCACCAACTTGTGTCCCCATGAAGGACAACTTGCTTGTGATGTCAAGCAATCTGCTTCTCACACTACTCAATTTCTCATTGGGTTGAGCTTTGAAGACAGCATAATCATGCAGAAGTTTCTTTTTCTTTTCTTCCTTAGTGTCTGCATTGCCACCATATGCAACTTCAAGTGCTTCCCAAAGATCCTTAGCAGATTCATAGCCTCTATATTTGTGCTGGTTTTCTTGTCCCAAAGAGACTTTCAGAATATTTAGGGCTTTCATGTCAACCCTTTTCTTTGCAATATCATCAGCAGCTACAACTCTACCATCTCCAGGTTTTCCTTTCTTATCCTCTTCAGGGCATCCTTCAAAAGCTGTTCTTTGACTAATAGCATCAAGAATCTTTTGAGCCTTATTGAATGTGTTTCCATATTCAATAATCTCCCAGAGTGTGTAGTCATAGATCCCTAGATATTGTTCAAAGTTAAACTTCCATAAGTCAAAGTTGGTTGCATCAAGCATGGGAATCTTGATGTTTGGTAATGCTGAGGAGGAGGAGGTTATTGCTTCAGACATGGTGTTGTTAGGGTTTCTGAGAAAATTAGGGTTTTGGTGTTTTTAGGGTTCTGGTGTTCGTGTATGGTGTTCTTTCAAAGATCAAAAGTTCCTCAACAAGCTCTGATACCACTTGTTGATCCCAAACTTAGATCGATTAGCTTTGTGTATACGAGATTAGATCAAGTAATACACGTAGAGAAACCTTTGTATATGCTTTATGAATCTAAGTGTTATGCGGATTTTAACACTTAAATAAGAACACACAATGATGTAAACAAACTTTCACTTTGATTATTAATATCAAACTTGCTTACAATGAAAGATGTTTACGAATGAAAACTTATATAAAACTTATATCAAACATTAACCTAAAGGCCTTCTTTTATAGATACAAGAAGCCTTGTACAATAATCTACGTATCAACTATTCTAGGTAAAGATAAATATAGAAAATGCATTGTCGTTCATATCTTTACTAGAAGTATTCTAGAATATAATAAACGTGTAGATTATATCTTCCATCAGTGCTTGTCTTCAATGTGTCAACGCTTGACTTTAACTTGTCAACGCTTAAGCTGTCAGCGCTTGTTTTGTTCTTGTCAACGCTTGAATTGTTCTTGTCAGCGCTCAAGTGATCTGGCCTTAATTTATTCCCAACAATCCTCCCCTAAACTTGATATCCACTCTTATGATCAAGTTTCTGAATAAGCATTAAGGACTTGGAGGAGTCTGACAAACCTTCTCATATTGGTAATGAATAAATCTGATCAAATCTTTTGCCACGTCACTTGAATAATCTATTTCCAGCTGAGTGTCCTTCATCTTTTCCAAAACAGCCTTGGATATGAAATACTGAGCATCCACAAGTAGATACTCAGCAAACTTTGTAGAACTCAAATGGTATACACCAGCAGCTGAATATAACCTCCATTGAAGACCACTGAGGTCATCTTCAAGATCCTTCCAAATTGCAGGATCTTCATCTTTTGGCCCACACATTCTTTTGAATGTGGTCCAAAGTTTTATTCCATTAGCTGAAGTTGGTGCTTCAGCCTCATACTTGGTCTCCAGTAACCTCCAAAGGTCCACCAAGTCTTCTCTATCACAACTTGCAAACAAAGATATGAGAGTGGTAAAAGTGTGTACCTCCTTGCCAAATCTGCCAATCTTCCAGAACCCACATTCATCTTCCTCATAACTCACAATTGGGTTCCTGGAATCTAATGGTAACACTTGCACCATATCTGAAGCTTCTAATGGGGAGAGCTTGAGGCTCTTTCTTATAACTGCTTCACTTGGATATAGTGGATCCATATCTTTTGGAAACTCAAATTTAAATCCCTTCTTCACTGGCCTGGGAACCATCATAGCTTTCTTGATTTCCATTTCTTCTGCAAGTTGCTCCTTTCTTTCATCTGAAAGAAGTCTGAGAGTGTTTGCTTCCTGCACTCTCACCCAAATGGGATAAGCCCTGTTTTCTAACTCATCAAATGTCAAAGCCTTCAACTTCTGATATGTCCATCCAACTCCATGACATCTGAGCAACATAAAGTAGAGCTCCCTTCTATCCCTTTTTAAATCTGAGAGAATATTGCTTGCCTTGTGTTTCAAAATCACCTTACAATCCTTCTGAACTCTAAGAAGAAGCTCCAAACCCCATATTTGATCTGAAATGGTCAAGTCTGGATTATCCATGCAGCTTTCTTCCCAAGCATTGTACATTTGAACCACCTCTGGCATGTCAAAGTCAACCTGCAATTTCAATTCTCTCAGCTTCTCTTTGGCCAACTCATCTCCATACTCAAGCCTTTCAGGTTCTATAATCATTACACTTGAGTCTGAGCTAGCTCCATCACTTTCTTCTTCTGAAGTCACAACAAATGGTGACTTTTCCTTTTCATCTTGTTCCATGATTTGTGCAGCTAGTCTTCTATCAAATTCAACTTGGGCTGCATCTTTTGGAACAAACTCTTCTACCATTTTACCCTTACCTTTATCTGATGGTGTAATGGTTGGTAAGGTAGATGGTAATACCTGAGTAGAAACCTCCTTGATGATAAATGATGACTGGGATACATCACCTTCATGTGCAGGTCTGTCAACGCCCAAATTTATCCTATCAGCGCCCAAAATACTTCTATCAGCGTCCAAATTTTCCTTGTCAACGCTCAAATATTTTCCCTCAGCGCCTTGTGTAACCTCTCTCAACATAGCTGTAAATGATAAAGTTAAATTGGTGGGAGAGACTAAGGACGTATCAAAACCTGTTTGTTTCTTCAAAGTTGTAAGGGCTTCAGCAACATCCATTGATTGACCATCCTGGCTGCCCTTATCACTCAGATTTATTTGATCTTCCTCCCCTTTGGAAGACTCCTCCATACCCCTCCTAGCACGATCACTTTCCAAAACAACAATCCTCTCCCTCAATTGCTTGAGTTCAAGGCCTTGTGAGCTAACAATTTGTACTAAGTCTGCATTTTGCTTTTGCAAGCTAATGTAGACTGCCGTCAATTCCATAAGAGTCATTGGTTCCAGTCTGCCCTCTTCTAAAATGGGGATTTGACCTCCCAAATCAGATTCATTGGGCAAGGATGAGGACTTAATGATGGTGGGACTGCCTTGGCCAGCTTCTAAGCCAGAACCAATAGTCCCAGCCTCATCCAGGTCACCAGCCACACTTGTGGTGGTGGTTCTCTCTGCTTCATGGCTAGGACCACCAGAGGAGAACACTCCAGTAGTCCTTTGGCATTTCATCAACCTATATTCAGGGGGTGTGGAAGATGGTGTGGAAGAATGGGTGGATATGGGTTGGTTAAGGGGTGTTTGGGAATGTGAAGGTTGTGTGTCAGTGTTGGAAATAGGCACATCAACGCCAACATTTGATGTGTCAGCGTCAAAGGGTTCTTGGTCAAGTTGCATGTGTTCAGGTGAAGGGAAAGGTTCAGGAATGGGTTCAAGTTGTGGTTGAGGGTCAATTTGAGGTTGGGGGTCTGGTTGAGGTTGTGCTGCTGCAATAACAGCAAGCATGGCTGGGGTTAAAGGTAAGTCTCTATGAGGTGGTGAATCCATCTTCATAAAAATAGCTTTCTTTTGCTCAGGGATCTTACAAAAATCATTGTGATCCCTTGAGCAGTAACCTTGATCATCAAAAACCATTTGCAGAAAACGGGGATAAGCTAAAGTCATTTTTGTCCCCTTGTTTTTACACATCCCCTCAAAAATCATTTTAGAATAGTTGTATTTTTGCCCTGTTGCAATGCACACAATAGCACTTGCAATGGATCTATTGATCTCATTGTGTGCAGTACATTTGGGACTCAAACATTGAAGGAGGACGTGTATGAGGTACTTCCAGGCTGGGGGAAATTCCTGCTTATGATACTTTTTAAGAGTACCTTCATCAGGAAAAGGATATCCCAAAGCCATAAGCCCTTGTTCTATTTCATTTATGGGAAGGGTGGCTATACCATCAGCATCATCAAGATGCAAGGCTTGGCGTACCAAAGCCTCAGTAACCACCCAAGGTCTCCCATGAACAATAGAAGTCAATGTGGTCACTCCATTAACTGTTGAGGAACTGACAGTGTTCCAAAACTGCTTAATGTGTGTGACTGGAATGAGTGGTGCATGAGAAAGAGCATACCTTAGTGGGGATGCGTTCAAATACGCCACCATTTGTGTGTATTGGGGAAACAGATCATCATCAGCTTCAAGATAAGCAATCATGTTGTGTTGTGATCTGAACCCCAATGCCAATTCTGCTGAGTTAAACTTTGGTGCCATTGATGAAAGCTGGTAGTTTTAAGTGTAGAAGATGAAGTTGATAAGAGAAAATTGTTAGACAAGAATTATAGATACCCTGTTTAAAATAGGAGCCAAATTTATAGGAGAGAAAGAATGCATGTGATTGGCCCAAAAAGAGGCAAAGATTTTCAAAAATCAATCATGAAAATATTGAAAAAGTTATAAGTTATCTCATGCATTAAATGAAAGTAACAACTCCTAAAATTACGGCTTGAAAATATGTCAAAAAGTAACAACTGGGTAGGTCCCATTGAGTGTCAACGGTAAAAAATAATCTATCAACGCCCAACGGCTATAATCTTGTGAACGTTTGCCTAAAGCCATGTCAGCGTCCAATTTGGTCACAACAACGCTTGGAAAATTCTTGTCAGCGTCCAAAAATAAAATTATTTTAAAAAGTGAAAAACGACCTTAGCAAGTAATTTATCCTAGAGAAGATAACCAAAAGCTGATAATTATCATAGGGCGGCAAGCACTGTCCAGTTATGCACACTTGCATAAGCAAGATAGACATAACAGTCCTCTAGTGTCCCTTGCTAACCAAAACTCTTAACAACAAAGTTACCTTATAAAATCCTTGTTACTCCCAGGTAAATCCCATATCAAGATCATTCCCAAGTCTCCCAACAGACCACAACCAATTCTAGGCCAAAAATGTCTTGGCAGCATGCAAAGTTGATATACTATGCATGCTACAGTGCCTCATGATTTAGTAAAACTAACTCATACTCACCTGTGGACACAATCTAGAATTATGATAAGAGTATCATATGGATACCCAAACATCCTAAAGGTTCCTAAAACCTCCCCTTAAACTATGATACAAAAAGTTTGCTAAAATCATGCATGAACATAAAAAATTTATGTCAAGATAGGAATGAAACATTCCAACCATCATCCATAAATATAAACTTGTCCAAATGCTTCTCCATTGATCCATAAGCAACTCTGTATCCAATGGTATACTGCTAACACTATCTGCACATTTAGATTGAAAACCACAAAACTAACATTGTTGCTGACAACGCCCCGATAACACATGACAGCGTTGAGGGAAGCTTTGTCAGCGTTAGACAATTATATTGCTGACAACGTTGCAAAAACACTTATCAGCGTTCAAGCAACCTTTGTCAGTGTTAGAAAAATATAGTGGAAAATCTAAATCATCAATAAGACCAATAATAATAATGCATCATCCTGTACATACTTTTACAAAAAGAATCCAAAACACATATTAAGTGAGATTAACCATTCCAATACTTGTTACCAAGTGTTGAAATCTCCCAGCATCAAAAGTTTAGTTAATAAATCTGACACATTTTCCTCAGTGTCAACCCTATCTGGTTGTATTAAACCTTTCTCAAAGCAATCTCTTATAAAATGGTGTCTAATTTCTATGTGTTTAGTTTTAGAATGATGTACAGGATTCTTAATGATGCATAAAGTACTATTATTGTCAACAAATATCTTAGTATGCATGAAATTATACCCATAGTCCAACAGCTGGTTCTGAATCCACAACACTTGACCACAACATGCAGCTGCAGCCACATACTCTGCTTCAGTTGTAGAATTAGCCACCACTGTTTGTTTCTTGCATTACCAAGATATTAACCTACTCCCAAGAAACTGACATCCACCAGTTGTGGATTTCCTATCAAACTTATCACCTCCATAATCACTATCTGAATATGCAATCAGCTCCAATGGTGAATCCTTTGGGTACCACAAACCAAGACTAGGATAACATCTTAGGTACCTAAAGATCCTCTTCACAGCATAAAGGTGACATTCTTTGGGAGTCACTTGATGGCGTGCACAAGCACACACAGCAAACATAATGTCAGGTCTGGAGGCAGTAAGATACATCAAGGATCCAATCATGGATCTATAGTGCCTGACATCAACATCTTTCCCATCTCCAGTCTTTCTCCAAGGGTGTTCTCTATCCATAGGAGTAGTATCCCTCTTTTCATGTGGAGAAAAGCCAAACTTCTTCAAGATCTCAGCAACATATTTGTCCTGGGAGATGAAGATACCATCCTCTTTCTGTTGAACTTGTAAACCAAGAAAGAAGTTCATCTCCCCCATAGCACTCATCTTGAATTTGTCTTTCATAAGCTTGGAGAAATCCTCACTCATCTTTGGATCAGTAGACCCAAAAATGATATCATCAACATAGACCTGCACAAGCAACACATCCTTTCCTTTCTTCTTTGTAAACAGTGTCTGATCTATGGTGCCCCTCTTGAATCCTTTGTCCACCAAATAGGTAGACAGAGTACCATACCATGCTCTAGGGGCTTGATGAAGGCCATACATAGCCTTTTTGACTCTATACACTTTATCTGGATGCTCAGGATCCTCAAAACCAGGAGGTTGCATTACATAAACTTCCTCAATAATGGTGCCATAGAGAAAAGCACTCTTGACATCTATTTGATAGACTGTGAAGCCCATGCAAGAGGCATAGGCTAGAAAAATCCTAATAGCTTCAATCCTTGCAACTGGTGCAAAGACCTCCTCATAGTCTATCCCCTCCTCTTGTGTATAACCTTGAGTCACTAACCTTGCCTTGTTTCTGACCACAATGCCTCTTTCATCTCTTTTGTTCTTGAGAACCCATCTTGTCCCTATAGGTCTGACATATCTAGGACAATCAACCAGCTCCCAAACATCCTGAATTGCAAATTGGTGAAGCTCATCCTGCATTGCTTCCACCCAACTTGGTTCTTTAAGAGCATCAAATATTTTCTTGGGTTCTTCTTGTGACAGAAAACATGCAAACAAACATGATTGCACAAGAGGGGTATCAACCTTCTTGTGTATATTGGTAATAAACCCACCAAGACCTTGATGAGATCTTCTAGTCTGAACTGGAGTCATAATATCACCAATGATCTGAGATGTGGGGTGATTCTTCATTGTGGAAGTGAGAACCCCTCCTTCAAAATGTCTGGTGTCCTCAACCTCATGCTCCATGTTGCCAATGTCTTCTTCATCAGACTCTCTTATATCAACATAAGGAGGACCTTCTTCATAAGAATTGGAAGGTTCACCTAGTTCAAAAGTGGAAGAGAAAAGATGTGCAAAGGTGTTGTCAACATCTGAACCTTGTTTGTCAGCGCTTGGGCTAACAACGCTTGAACTGTTGTTGTCAACGTCTGAGCCATCAACGTCTGAATTGGTCTTGTCAGTGCTAGATTTGCCTTTGTCAGCGCCTGAAGAACCATGCATGTTTGTATCTGGTGGTACTTGGAAACCACCATTATCTTGTCCAGTAGCAGCAGCAAAAGCATCTGTCCAAATGGGAATTGTGACATATTCTAATGTAGGAGATGCCTTTTCTGCTTGTGATCCAACCTTCTCATGAACCTGTGTACCTGAAACATTAACAACTTGTTCTTCCACAACATTTGAAGTCACCTTCACAATGTCTGGATTAGTGACAGGCATATAATTTAAAGTTCTAGATAAGGGTTCCAAATCAAACAACCAATTAGGACCACTTTCAGGATCACTAGGTTTATTCTCTAAGAACCTAACATGTACTCTCTCAACTATACATTTGTCCTCTTTAAGATAAACCCTATAACCCTTGCTCTGGACTGAATACCCCATGAAATAGCCCTCATCACCTTTTGCACTAAATTTCCCTAAGGCATCACTAGTATCTAACACTACCACATGACAACCAAAAGGTCTGAGAAAACCAATATTAGGTTTTCTTCCCCAAAGTAACTCATAAGGTGTTTTGTTCTGAATTTTGTTAACCAATGCTCTATTTTGCACATAGCATGCTGTATTAACAGCCTCAGCCCAAAAGGCTATTGGAAAGTGAGCATCAGCCAACATTGTTCTGGCTGCTTTAATTAGGGTTCTATTTTTCCTCTCAGCAACCCCATTTTGTTGTGGGGTTCTAGCAATACTAAATTGCCTAGTAATTCCTTTCCTGGCACAGAAATCATCTAGCTTCTTGTTCCTAAATTCTCCACCATTATCACTCCTAAGCATTTTAACCTCATTGCCAGACCTTTTCTCAATCTGAGTGATAAAATCAATAAGAACATCAGCTGTGTCACTCTTCATAGCTAGAAAGAATGTCCAAGTAAATCTAGAGAAGTCATCTGTGACAACAAAACAATATGACTTACCATTCAAACTTTCTATATTTGTTGGACCAAAGAGGTCCATGGAAGCATATGAAGAGGTCTGGAACTAGTATGCACATGTTTGGACTTGAATGAGACCTTGTGCTGCTTGCCTTTAAGACATGCAACACAAGAGTGGTCATTGTGGAAGGCCTTCTCAGGCAAACCATCAACTAAACCAAGCCTCACAAGTCTATTTATATTTTTAAAATTTATGTGCCCTAGTCTCCTGTGCCACAAATTACTCTCATCTACTGAGGCCTTAGCATAAAAACAAGACATATTTGTATTCATTTTAATCCCATTTAAATTCACATTATATATGTCCTTATGCCTAGGTGTTCTATACTCAATATATTTCTCATCAGGGATCTTAAAATCCTTGCTTAACACCAAACACTCAGTATCAGTAAAAAGAACTTTATTTTTGTTATCACATACTTGTGATACACTAAACAGATTATAATCAAGTTCTTTTACCAGGAAGACGTTCTCAAAATGCAGATTATTGGTGAGAAGGGTTCCTTTGCCTGTGATAGTTCCATAACCACCTCCAAAGTATACCTTATCACCATCTTTAATAGGGGTGAAATTCGTCAGATAGTCTTCCTTCCCTGTCATGTGCCTTGAGCATACACTATCCCAATATCCATAATCATTGATCTGTCTTTGAATGCCCTGCACATAAAGAAAACAAATTAGTTTTCTTTGGGAACCCAAGTCTCAAAAGACTTGGATTCATCTGGTTGTTCAATAAGAACAGACTTAGTTCTCACAACAACCCCATTCTCGTCCTTTTTAGGATGAAATACCCAGTTAACCCCAATAGGTTTTGTAATGACCTTTGAAATGTAATTAAATCTATTGCAAGTCATTGAAATCCTATTATCATTAGGGTTTTGATCTTTCTTGGGTCTCCATGTTAAGCTTGAAGAAGCTTTAGACCCCTTACCTTGTGGCTACAAATATTTAGGTCTGGTCATGTTTCTGTCAGCGTTAGAATTTGTCCTGTCAACGCTGAAATTAACCTTGTCAGCGTTGAACCTAGGGTTTGCTACAGGAACCCATTGCCTATTTGACCAGGTGTTTGTATTTTGAAATGGTCTTTGTCCATGAGTGTTAGACCTTCTAGAAAAGAATGGGGCAGGTCTAATCACTTGTGGACTTTGCTGCACACAAGGTTTGGGTCTGACAACGTTTGACTTTCTTCCTGTCAGCGCTGAAATTGCTCCTGTCAGCGCTGGCTTTGAGAGCGTTGACACACTTGTATGCCAAATGTGAAAAGCTACCACAAGTGTAACAGGCTTTCTTAGACACAACCTTAGGTCTAGAAGAGAAGAAACCTGTTCTATGATTGCTAACTTGGCTCTTGGGTGGCCTATTATTCCTATACATCTCTGCATATTTAATGGTAGGTCTTCTAACGAGACGAGGAGCAATATGACCTTGAAGGTAAGACATTGTGTAGGTATAAAGGAAGAAATGTAGCTAATTGTTTTAGAAATAGTTGAATATGTTCAAGGGTAAGTTGAGTATAAAGAATCATTAAAAATCCTTCATTAAGAAAAGTGAGAAAAGAAGTGTATAGGTACTACTAATGAGCTATCCAAAATTAATGGAAGTAGTTGTATCATGGGTTTGGATGGTAGTTGATAGACTAACTGAGATAACCGTCCTTTTGGTGATGTGTATAGATCATAAGTTGATTTGGATTGGAAGAGCCATGTTGTGATGAACTAATGAATATGTGAAAGACCGTCATAGGTCACTTTTGTAAGGAAATTGGAATTTTTAAGTAGTTTGGGGTATGGACTAAAGGGAGTTGATGACATCATAGGATATGAGTATATCCAGCTAATTGGAAAAGGATGGGCAAGTGAGAGATTTATAAAACTTTAGGAGTTACACTGAGGGCATGAGTGATTGATTTAGAGGGAGTTAGGAAACTCGTTAGCGATGGCTGAGTTTTCATATAATGATAGTCATCATACTAGAAGTCGATGAAGGCCATTTGAGGCTCTATATGGAAGGATAGGGTGAGATGTCCTTATGGTGGACTAAAATTGGTGAAAGAGACCACAAATGTAGTAATGGTGATTGTGGAAAGGATGAGAGGAACAAGAGATGCTATGTTGAAAAGGAGGAAACCACTAGGGTTTAGTGGCAAAGTTATGTAGGAAGTTTCACACATAGTAACGGGTGGTATATTTTGGTAAAAAGGGAAAAGTTGATGTCGAGTTTTGTAGGTCCATTTATGATCTTTGGAAAGATCGGACCAGTAGCTTATGGGTAAAGAATTACCTGGGGAATTAAGTGGTGTACATGATATATTTCATGTATTAAGATTGGGAAATGTCGTTTGAGAATGCATATTTGCATGTACGGTTATTTGGGATTTGTGTTAATAAGAGTCTTCGATTTATCAAAGAGTCATTTGTGAGATTTATGGGTTGTGAGGTCAGGAGTTTGGGAATGAATTTTAATATTGTTGGTTAGTATATGTGGTAAATTGAGACATGAACTGAAATACACATGGTAATGAGAGGAGTTCATTTAGAACAAGTATCCTCATGTGATTTGTTGATTGTGTGTTTAATCCTATGGAGTAAATCTTGGGACGAGATTTCTATTAGGAGAGAATGATGTGACAACCATGGTTTTGAGGTTCGTCACTTAGTTTTATTTTTGGCATATTTCGTGAAATTAGGTGTCTTTATGTGTTTATGTGTTATTTGGTGTGAATAGAGTGTGGTTTGGACATCGTTTTCGGGTACGGGGTACCTTGTGAGTGAAATGATGTGTGACGTTTTTATGTTCATGAGCTCACATAGTAGTGACTATGAAATAAGATGGTGTTATTTACTGGTTTTACGTATACATATATGTATTATAGAAAATCGTATTTTTACGATTTTAGGTTTATCATTTCGAGGTCTCGGATGAGGTAATTAGTCATGGGAGTATTTTTCGGGGTGGTTTTAAGTCATTTTGGACTTAGTTAATTAGTTTATTTCATATTTCAATAGTTTTTATAAAACTGTATATTTTACGTCTTTTACGGTATACGCGTAAATTTGACTAGTTTTACGGTTTTGAGGATTTGGAGGCTTTAGGAGCTGAAATAAATTAAGGGAATTTAAGCTAATAATAATTAATAGTTAATTTAAAGTAATATAATTAAAAAGTCGTCCATATGGTGTTTGTGCTTGGATTTGGGCTGACTTAAACTTAAGGAAGGGAAAGGGAGCCCAATTTGAGTCCTATTAGGAAGCCTTTTTAATATTAACCATAAATAAGACTCCATATGACCAAAAAACGAATTTAGCCTTCACCAAACCAAATCTCAGCCGTTTGTATCAATGGAGGAGCAAGAAAACCCAATAATTCAATTAGGGTTTAAGGTACACACTAAAATTATGTTAATTAACGTTTAATTTACGTATATGTAACCTAAAATGATGGATTAGGGTTGAGATTCATAAATTTTTATTAGGGTTTGTTAAGGACCTGTAATTAGTGAGTTAATTAATGGGTTTTTATCATTCGAAATCGTTTTTAGGTATTAATTAGGGTTATGTATGATTAATTAGGGTTTAATCATGTTTAAAATCGTTTTTAAAAACTGGGCAGATTTTTAGGCTTATTGTTTTGATCATGTCTAGAGTTCTAGGAACATTCATTAATCGAACCAAGTATCCCTGAAAAGGTATTTGAGTTGGCTTTTGAATGCAAGAAATGAGGAATAAATTGGAGGTTGGTAAGTGGGTCAAAGAAAGGTTACAACAGTCGGAGGTCAAAACAGTTTTAAAATCAGTCGGGTTTAAATTAATGTTTTAAGATATTTAGGGTACTTAGTAGTATAATTGGACCTTCAAACGAACATGATACTTAGGTTATATGTTAAATAAAAGATCTGGAGGAGGGATAAACAAATGGGTTAGGGTAAGACACTCTGTTCATAAGAAACTTTTCATATGTTCAAAATCAGTAAACTCTGGATAGGTAAAAGTATATATATATATATATATATATATATATATATATATATATATATATATATATATATATATATATATATATATATATATATATATATATATATATATATATATATATATATATATATATATATATATATATATATATATATATATATATATATATATATATATATATATATATATATATATATATATATATATATATATATATATATATATATATATATATGGAGGCCTTAACAGTAGCTTTAAGGTTGAGGCCAAAGGTGAGAGTTATATAACACATGTAAGGTCATAGGGTTTCTTTTACAGTGCATGTTATTTTGGTTAAGGGGGTGTTCGACCCATAGTTTGAAGTATGAAAAACGGGACTGTTTTCGGTTAAATGTTAACGGAGCGAGTTATGAATTAAACTAAGTTAAGGGCTTTTATAGAAGGATGTAATGAGATGCATATGGCATATAAATGGGGTTAAGTGGTAGGATAAGGTTATATATCCATCATAGATTGGTGAGCCATTTTGGTATGTGGTTCATGTCTTGATTGTATACGTTTGTGTGTTTAGATTTTTGCTAGAGCGCGGATATTTCGAGAAGCTTGTTCAAGTGAGTTTCATAGTCCCATGTCTTTTTATGATTTGAATTCCAGATGGGATGGAAGAGACACTGTATGATTTTTTAACTAATGTTGTGAATGTTTTAATGGTTTGTGATGGACTTGTGTGTACACTTATGTGATTAAATGCTATGTGGTTCTTGATTGTTATGGTGGTTTGACTTGGTACCAAGGGGATGTTGTCAAGGCGGGGCCTTGGGATTGGTTCATAGATGTATGGGCGCCTATGGGACCATGGTTATTGGTATGGCTTGGAGCCTTGGAATTGAGGTTATTGGTAAGGCTTGGAGCCTTGGATTTATGGTGATTGGTTAATCTTGAATGCTAGTTGTTAATACATAATTGTAGCACATTGTCCATATGTTCTTTTGTTAATGGTTGTTATTCATAGCTTATAATTGATTTGGAGTTGGAGTCTAAACCTATGACTCTCATCAACTTTATGTTGACGTATTTTAGTGTCTCTTTCAGGTGAGAATGTGGTTAAGCGTGAGAATAGGAGTGGTTAGTTAGGAGGCTTAGGATTGCACTGGAGGAACCCCCTTTCCTCTTAGTCTTTACTTCTGTTTGAATAAGTGATACTTTGTAGACACCTATATGTTTGTATTTGTTAATTGTATGTCTTTGGTAAGAGGTAGACCTGTTACCTACTTACCTAGACCATGTATTATTTGTGATATGTTCATGACATTGTGTCACCAATTATGATATTTCCATTTCATTTAGTTATCTCTAAAGACACGCTATTGTTGTGATGATATCCATACGTCGCCCCCATATTCCGCCATGGTGGGGTGTGACAATGGTTGTTATTATTCATGTTGGGGTGAGGTGGATTATTATTGTTGTGCACACCGGCCATATCTAGGTCTACAAGAGTCTTGGGCTCAGAATAAGACGAAGATCTAGTACGCATACACCTGCAAAAGAAAAAGATAGCAAAGAAATAGAGGAAATATAGTTAACGTAAAAATAAAATATTTTTGGTGCAAAACATTGAAAAAGAAATGCTTTTTATGAGTGTTTTAAATGTTGTTGGATTTTTGAAAATTATTGATTTTTAGGATTTTTGAAAACTTTTGACACGAAAAATAACGTTCACGAGTGAACGGATCCCAAAATCCAACGCATCTCTCACAGAAAACCGTTAATCTTCACGAAAAGAGCCGGCAGCGGCGCCATTTTAATACTCGGATTTTTCTAGTTAAAATCGTTCTCTTTTCTCTCGACGTCTTATCGAATTGATATCCGGTGAAAAGTGTGACTCGGTCATTTTTGGTGAATAAAAGAGAAGGTGTCGTTGTCTATAACTAATTAATAAGTAAATGCGAAAAGTATTTAAAAATAAACTAAAGATTAAAGCTTGAAAAGATTAAATTAAAAAAAGTAAAGACTAAAAACAAATAATAAATAAATGTAAAAGAAGGCGAATATTAAAAACTAAAAATTTAAACGATATTAAAACGAATATTAAAGCAAATATTAAAAAGAAACAATTTATAAAAATAAAAGTAAAAATAAAAATAAACTTTCGACTTAAAAATAAAACTTACTAAATAAAAATAAAGGACATTGACTAATAAAGATACTTTAAAACTAAACGAGGCAAATATTAAAGTGGGTACTTAATAAAAGTTAAAACTTAAACTTTTCGAAGAAATACTAATACTAAAATTTGACGAAAAATATAACTAAAAATAACTGACTTTCAGAATAAAAATTAAAACGACTTTCGGATAAAACTAAACGAGTTCGGATAAAATGTTGGAATATATGGGACATGTTCCCCTAGGGGGAACAAACATTTGGAGGCAAAATAGGATTTGGAATCTTACCCATTCGTAACATTTTTCAAATATGGCAATTGTAACTTTTCGTAACTTTTTTAGTCCAAAATATTTCGTAACTTGTTTTTTTAAATCCTTTCGTAAGAAATCTCCTTTTTTTTTCTTTTGTAACACTTTTTCCTTTGGTAACTTTTTTTTGTTTTCTTTCGTAACTTTCTTTTACAAAATCATTTCGTAAGATTTTTGTTGAAAACTTTGTTTCGTAACTTTTTTAAACAAAAGCATTCGTAACCTTTTTTTAACAAAAGCTTTCGTAGAAAATAGAGAAACCCTCTTACGAAAGGTTGCTGAAGTAGATCAGACGTGATAACAGATCCAAACAAACAGAGAATAAAAATAAGCCAAAAATAAGCAAAAATTAATCTAAGAAATAAGCTAAATTAATTTCTAAAATAAGCCAAACTTAACAACAATAAAAACTATAAAAACACCAAATAACAAAATATTTAAAATCAACTTTTATAAAATTAAACTAATAAAAACACTTAATTAAAATTAAAACTAGCACACAATAAGCTATAAGAACAATAAGCTAAAACAATCAAACACATAAAAATATAAGAAACAATCAAATAAGCATCTCAATAAGCAAATAAGCATAAAGATTAAGCAAACAAGAAAGGTAGAATGAGATTAATGAAAAACTTGATTAAAGATAAAGATTCAACAACACAAATTAAAGACTTACAAGATAAATTTGCAGAAAGGAAGGACAAGTATGAAAATGACAATATAAAAAGTGCATAAAATTAAGTGGAGAACTAATTGGTGAAAATTATCTAACACCTCCTAATGAGGTTTAAGTTTTCTATTTATAGGGGAGAGGGAGGAGTAAGTTGCTTTCTTCTTTCTTCCTTTTGTTTTCTCGTCTTTCGTCTTTGACAATAAACTTGTCATTCTCGACTTTGTCTCGGGATTTGTCGATAAAAAAAATGAACTCGTCTTCTAATTTCTTCATTAATTAGACTTGGTTCTTCGACTTCGTTAAACTTCCGTCTTTAGACTTTTTCTTCGATAAATCTTCAGAATCGGCCTTGGACTTCCGTTTTTTTTTGCACTCTTGATCTTTTGACTTCGTCTTTTGTCTTTTTCTTCGATAAAAGCCTGTGAAAGCCATATTTTCTTCCTTTTTCACATTTTGGTCCTAATTCTCAACAAAAACACAAACCACGCATAATTCCGACTTTTACGACATAAAATACACGTTTCGGTCTCGTTTTTATTATAATTAAGTGGTAAAAGGTTAAGTGTTTTCACACTTATTATGAGTTAAATATGATTCCGTCCAGCGTGGTTTTCCATCAGGAAAATCTGTACAAAGTATTTGTGCTTTAGATACACATGGTTATGATTCTGTGGCTACGAAAATTCTTCCAGCTGTCAGTTATGACCCGACCTTTGAATTTCCTTTTATTAATAGTCAACCGATCAGTTCAGGGATTTCCAAATATGCTTCAGACGAAATCTGAGCATACTTCTATCCTTAATGTGGAGTTTAACATCGAGCGTGTTAGGGAGCAAAACCAGTTCCAAGACTATTTATTGCATGGCCTTCTTGAGTTAAAAGAGTGAAGGATCAGCTGCACGATATGCTTGAAAAAAGTTCATTCGCCAAATGTATCACTATGGTGTGCACCGGTTCCGTTGAATGAGGAGAAGGACGGTAACATGAGATTATGTGTCGACTACCATCGAGGTAAACAATTCACCATTTATGACCGTTAGTTCTCTCTGCGTATTGATGACGTGTCCGGTCGAGTATAGGGTGTTAAGCGCTTTTCCAAGACCTATTTCCGATCATGCTGCCAAAAGTGGCGAGTGAGAGAGCAGACATTTCCATGACTGCTAATCGCACCCAATTTGGTCATGCTAAATTCATAATGTTTCAGCAACGTTAGGGACTTGATATATTGAGTTTCCATGAACTCATAAACAAGTTCGTTAGTATTTCCATCGATGACAAACTGATCTTCTCTAAGTCTGGAGAAGGGCATGAAGAACATATTCGCACTATGTTGTAAATCCTACGCAAGCAAAAAATTTCACCTGATTTTTTTTTGGTAAGAATTCTGGTTGATTCCAGTAACACGCTGAATCACCTTGATTCTCACGGTTAATCTTTCCATGACTCAGCTTACGTGTAAAGGAGAGAATCCTACAATAAATTATGTGTTCTAGAGGATCCTACATTAAGAGTAGTCTAAACTCAAAGACCTATGGTTTTCTAAATTTCTATGTATCCTATTTCTTTGAAGCAAGATACAGTTAAGTTCATATATAAGTACCTGCCGTACCGGTAGGTTAAGATAGAACACCAACAGGTTAGGAGTTATTTCCACCTTTGGAAATTGTGAAACGGAGAAGAGACAAGATCTCCATGGAATTGTTACCAGACTAACGCAAGCTCAGAAGAAGCATGATGATATCTTGATTGTTTTCAACCGTTTGACCAAGTCTGCAAAATCCTTTAATCAGTAAGGATTTCACAGCTAGCAGATTATCAAACATTGCCCAGTCAAAGATCGTACGATCACTGGGCACTTTCTCAACTATCAGTTCAAATGAAAACTCGCGTACGCATTCATCATTACGTTCACGTCCTTGTTAAATTTTACGTTTTGCTTTCGCATTTACGTTCATGAGACTATTCCCGTTCATGATCATATTCTAGCTTACAATTTTAGTTTCTTTTTTGTTCTGGAAAGTTTACAGCAAGCTTGGGAGACCAGACTCGAGTTTAATAAACTTTTCATCTTCAGGCTGACGCTTCACGTCACATTCCACGTCGTATCTCTTACCAGTTGGCGTTACCACCTCAGTTGTTCCATGTTCACAATATGTTTCACATGTCATGTTCATTCCACGTTGCTCATATCACGTTCACGATATGTTGCACGTGTCACGTCCACCATAGTCTACCCATGTTACATTTACCATATCTCCACGTATCACGTTCACAATTGTTCACGTACTACGTTTCAGTAGGTCTCGTACATCATTACTAAGACGTTTCTTGTGTCATTTATTCCAGATTATTTGGTATCGTAACATTTTGTTATCCTTACACATCACACCTTAGCCATTCGATTAATTCATGAGAACCCATCTCTCGTTGAGGAATCAGAATATTTTTGTATCATCAAGGTAGAGTCATGAAGATCAAGATTATTTTTATTTACGTCAAGATCTTTTAGAGGATCGTTTCGAGCGAGAAGCCACTTGGAAGCGGAGGAGTCCATCTGGTTCTTTAACCTCTTTTTGGTCCATGAGTTAGTTGTATTCTCAATTACATCAAGTTCCATGTACTCTTCAGTCATGTCACGCTCCATGTCTTTTTCCACTCATGTCACGTCCTTTACAGATTCTTGTATCTCTAATTAGAGGACGAACGGTACTTTTAGAGGGGAAGAATGGTAAAAAAAATCTGCAACATTTCACGACCCGAATTCGAGGACGAATTATTATTTTAGAGGGGAAGAGTTGTAAAACCCGCATTAAAATACCATGAACAGTAAACATGAACAGTAAATACACGAGCATAGGATTAAATTAAAACTTTCCATTTATAATATATAACACGTGTCACGACATTAAATAACAAGTATTTAAGTATATTATAAATGTATCATGCACACGACATTTCATTCACGAGAACTGAACACGACATCATACGAATATAATTTAATTTAGAAAATCGTATGGTTTTTCCTTATGGGCTTATGTATGCCGCGGCTAAGAGACCAAAGGAAAGGATAAGGGCCTTTGGCCCGGTAACTAATTACAATTCCATAACAAGTAAAACTCTAGGGAATTAAACATAATAATCTTATAACCAAAAATCAAGAAACTCTTATCTCTCCTCCTCTCCTTGTTGCCTTCGGCCACCAAGAACACCAAGGGTGTGTTTCTTGATTTTTATATTTAATTTTGGTGTCTACGTGTTCGTGATTCGATCATTAAACCATTTACGCATTCGGTATATTTAATCCTTTAATCTTTTATTTAATTTTCATTGTCATGGATCTTAAACAGTTATTAAACATGTTATTAAATAATTAATCATGGGTTCGGGTTTGTTTTATGTTGTTCGTTTGGTTTGCACGCAAACCGAGACCAAGATAGGTCTCGGTGGCTCATCTAAACCACCAGCCGCAACCCTTGTTAGGGGCGCTGGTGTTTTTTTGTTGTCAGCCGGAAGCAGGCCCAAAATCAGTGGGAACAGGCTGTGCCAGTGGGGTCTTGGTGCCCAGCAGGGGGAACGCGGACTAGGCCAGTGGGAACCCTGGCCAGTCAGTGGCAGATCGGCAGCAGCCGATGCTGTTGGTCGCCGGCCAAAGCCAACTACCGCCGATTGTTGGTACTGTTTGGGTTAGATGTTGGACAACGCTGAGTTTTAATATATTGGACAGAACTAAGTGTTAATATATTGGACAAAACTAAATTTAAGATATGGGACATAATTGAGTTTTGTTTACTAGTATGATGTTTTGTTTGGTGCGACCAAGACATGGGAGTCTCGGTAGGCTCGGGTACAAATAGGTTTGACCAAGACATTTTAATAATCAGTAAATTAATTTAATTTTCTTCAAGTGTTAATTAATTAAATTAATTCATGACTTAGGTTATATTTATTTAATTAAATAAATCATGAAATTAACCTAAGTATTTATTTCGGCTTAATTAAATTTAAAACCCTGTTTTAATTTAATTATTGATTTAAGGTAAAGTTTTTATTAAATTATTTATGTTATTTATTTATTTATAAACTATGCATCTTATTATTAATTAATAATCACTTTAAGCTAAGTATTTAATTTAATAAACTTTACTATTATAGCTTGTAACTACTAAGCCTTAGCTTATATTTTAGACTTATAAATCTAGCTTATTTCTATTTTTGGAAACTTACTATTTTTGTAAAACTTCTATTTTAGGAACCTGCTGTTTTTGGGAAGTTACTCAATATTACAATACAAGTATAGTAATACAAAAATACATTAATTATATTATCAGAATACATGAATTAATACAAGATAACACATAAAACAGTAAACATGACAGAACATGAATACTAAGCTAAGAACACACCGAACCAATAAAATACACAGTATATCAGACAACTCATACATGTCCCTTATCTTATGTAGTACTATCCGTGAAGGCAGAGTAGTTTCGTGAGCTCTTTCATTTTAGCTGTTGTTGGACATAGGGTACGGATTTCCCGTCCTTCAGTAAAGACAATCTCTTCCTTTATTAGGATTTCCTGTATGCAACCAACTGTCAGTAGTTACATATTTAAATGCTTATGTTTTATTAGTTACCTTAGCCATATATATGCATGCCAGTTTCACCTAGTCATGGAGGTACCATAACAATAACACTGGAGGCACCAGTGTTATGACTTCACCACAACGGAATGATATCTCATAGCGTCCCTTTAGTTTATTTGGCCTTTATTATTATTATATTATCATATGGGGCGTATGGGTGTATCCTAGTTACAGTTTCAGTCAGGATTTACATGGTAAATGTGGTGTGCGCCTTGCATCCTTCACAAGGAGCTTATCACTCCTACCCAGACCATATTAATTAGAGGCATTTTAATAACCAGAAATTTAAAATCAACATTTAGACTGAGATCTAATCTTATTCCTAGTAGTCAGATCAATATTTATAACCCGAGTTTTATTTGTCATGTTCGTTCTACGAATAATATTTAATTCTCGGCTAACCGGAGGCTTTAACGTATCGAGTACGTATCAATTATTATTTATTGGCAATTTATGTCCGTCATCGACCGTAAGTATTCTCATTATGACATAGAAATATATTCTATTGTCGTCATTTAAATTTCTCGTTTTACGAGCATTTTTCATAATTTACGTTTAGCCTTTAGGCGTCATTCGTTTAGACGACGCATTAACGTGTATTAAATTATAATCCCTCGTTTATTTATCGAAAAATAAATGTTCTCCGAATGTCAACGTTTTTATATATATTGAGCGTTTATTTTTCGTGTTTCACGCCTAACTTTTAAATCGCGTAACTTTTAGAATATCGGACTTCGATAATACCCACCTTTAAAAATTGTAAGATAAAACTTAACAAACCATTTTGGTTATACTAATGGACTAGTGTCCTTATACTTTTCAAAGTACTTGTACATGTGTATACTCCTTTCCTCAAATTAGACAAATGTTCACATAATCTATATTATTTACAAGATAGATGTAACTCCATTTCATTGTTGAGAAATACCATACGTCTTTTCCTTGTTTCCTTAAACTTCTTTTTGCTGAATATCAAAACAACAAATTAGCCATCATAGTTATTTTCCTATAAATTTTGAGACATATATTTATGGGATTAAATATTTTGTAATCATAACTTAATCTTAGGTAAATTTCATCATAAAACATTATCAAGATCATGATCTTTTTGAAAGGTTTCAAGGGCTGAGGTTCCTATTGATTTAAGGGTTGAGATTGAAATGATTTTTCATGTAATTTATCATGATCAAATCATATTTTGGTGGTGTGTATGACGGGTGAAAGAAAGAGTTGTTAACATCTAGTTATTGATAAGTTGCCATCTTTCTTATTTGTAAGATTCTTATTCTTTTTATCATTTGTTGTTATTATTTTGTATAAATATTTATATATCCTTTATATAATGATAATGAGATTATAATAGTTGATTAGGGGTTAATGGACATTGTATGTGATTTTTTGACACCAAATATGCAAGCTAGACAAACTTTGGTTAAGTTGTAATATCTAGAAATTCGAACAGTGGCTAAACGTGCTATATATTGTCAAACTCAGCAGGTTTTAAACTTTGGATAATAGTAAACAATGATAGGCATTCGTTTTGTGGCAAGTTGGCCGGGTGACTCACCTCGACGATACCCGATGAATTAGATATGGCCCGAACGATAAAAAGTGTAAAATCTGAACATGTTGTGTAAAACAGACTGAAAAATCCTATAAGAACTCAAAAAAAATAAAATAGGTTAAACTAGGAGTTGTAGATATAAGCATGTAGAATCAGTGTGCATTGGGTGGTTTACCATTTCATTACGGTTTGAAAATGGCGGTCAAAACCGTGAAACCGAACCTGGGTGTCCAAAAACAGCCTTGACCCGAGTTAATGTTTTGATCATTTGAACCCTTTTGTCATAAAACTATAAGTAATGGGAGTTCTTAATCTATATAGTAGACTTAACTACGATGATGGGAGTATAAAAACTAAGTAGGGACTTAATAAGTGTGTAAACACTTATCCTTTTACCACTAAAATCAAGGAAAAACAAGACCTAATCATGTGTTTAGTATAGTAAATGTCGGAATTACGCGTGATTTTGTGTTTTTGTGTGAAATAGGTACAAATGTTCAAAAAGAAACAAAACACGGGATTTCACGGTCAAATGTTGAAGAAAAGTCCAAGAAAAAGACGAAGACAAAGTCAAAAGACCAAAAGTGTGCCAAAGTTCACGAAAACCGGCAATTCGACACGGTTTTGAAGAAATGAACAAGAAAGCCGAAATCGAGCTCGTTTTAGTGGATTTAACTTAAAAGAGGATAATTGGGCCTTGTGGGCTCCACATTTGGGTATTGGGCCCAAAAGCCCAATAAGGAGTTCAAGTTACTAATTAGTGGATTCAAGGCCCAAATAATGGCCCAAATTCTTAATAAACGGATGGAATGTGTTTACTAAAGTTTGGGCCAATCCCATTAAAGGTACGAAGGATTTGAGATTAGGCCTTGAAAATTCGTTTGGTCAAAAAAAGAAAAGAAATGAACATTTTTGTGTTTATCCCAGTTAAACACTCACTCACACCATAACTTATTTACTCACCCACACGTGTAAACCTCACACACGTTACAACTTTCTACCCACCACACGTTTAATAATAAAACGAATTACTTTTCCTCACCAACATCCATTTACTGTTTTCGATACAAACAACGTTTCACCCACACACTTCTCATCTCTCCCAAATAAACACAGCCACCATTTACCCCAATCCAAAACCCTAATCAGTAAAAACCCAATTAATTTTTGGGGCTTTTATCTAAAACGTGTGATTCACACGATTTGGGATTAATTCCCCCAAGAATCGGAGAAGTCACCATGGTGGTCCTCATCTCCATAATCCGACGTGGCCTATCCCCTTCTTTTTATTGGTTGAGACAACACACATCTTATAACCCTCCAATGAAAAGAGGACACCTCAGAAGAGAAGAAGCACACCCTTGTTACAACCTGGCAATCCATGTGCCCCAATGATTATCTACCGTTGATTTAAGAAAGAAGAAAGAGAAAAGAAAAAGAGCGGCTCAGATTAATTGCTTACTCTTTAAGCCATGAAGAGGGCTTCCAGGGGTTTGCCTATAAAAACCCCTATCAAATCTGTAATAGGGTGCACTTTTATTTTATTTTAATTTCTGCAAAATTAGAATTAGGTTTATTGTAATTTTTCTTTCAAAGTATTGTATTTAATTTTTGATTATTAATGAAAAGTTTAATTCCTGTTTAATTTCGTGTTCTATTTTTATTTAAGTTAATTGCAAATTAAATTTATGTTCTTATTTTGATTAATTAAATTAAGATGGAAGTGGATTATTAATTTCCCCCACTGGGAAATTATAAAAAAACTGTTCGAGTAGATGTTGTTTATTTCGAAGTTCATGGTGGTGATGATTTGATTTTCGAGGTGGTGTTTGTATTCGGTTATAAGAGTGCTCAACGCACCTCTTCGTCC
Source organism: Glebionis coronaria (assembly GCA_025667525.1). NCBI lineage: Eukaryota > Viridiplantae > Streptophyta > Magnoliopsida > Asterales > Asteraceae > Glebionis > Glebionis coronaria. Next base: position 219,132 of record JANFOE010001172.1, on the reverse strand, counting down.
CAAAGGCTATCTCCACCAGGTTTCTTTCTCTCTTTTAGTTTTTATAAGTTTTACTTTTAAATCTGCCTTTGTTTGATTTATAGTTGTTCGGACCTGCTTATGTTTAATAGTTCATTTATGTTCCTGTTTAAGCTGTTATTTTGAGTCTGCTCGATTAGATAGTTTATTAAATCTGCTTTTTTGATTTGCTGTGGATTTGAGTTTTTATTTTCGTTTTTATTTATTTTTATCTGCTTGATTTGTTCCTAGGTTTGGTTTAGTTTGCTGTTTAGATTTGCATTATTATTTTGCTTATAAGTTTGCTTATTAGTTTGATTAGTTTTATATTTGCTTATTCAATTTAGCTTACTGATTTGTCTTGTTTCGCTTATAGTTTATCTGCTTGTTATATTTGTTTGCTTATTTTCAGTTTCTTAGCTTATTGAATGTTATTTTTATCTGCTTATTTGGTTTTTCAGCTTATTTAGTTATAGCTTATTTGTTTTTTTTCGTTACTGCTTTGCTTTGCTTATTTGATATTAACTTCTTAAAAACTCAGACTCTATTAGTCTGAGTATTCAAAAATTCCAAAAAATAATATTAGCAAAAAAAAACGTCCCTACTAGGACTTGAACACTGGACCTCCTGTTCAGCAACTAAACGTCATAACCATCTTAGCCAACACCTTTCTTGTGTTTTATTCTGCTTCATTTATTTAATACTAGACGAGTACCCGCGCATAGCGGCGGAATTTATCTAACGATAGATTATAAACCATATTCAATTTTGTGGTAAGTGTTTCTTGAAACTGAAAGTGAAGTTATTAAAATGAAATAGCAAACACTCGTAAAATGCCATGAATTCCCATATTACCATGTACCAAAACATTGCTTTCTCCATATTTGGTTTTGATGCATTGCGCATGTACTACTATAATGTATAAAGATGTGGGTTATTTGGTTACACGGGCTGCAACGCATGACTACCCGGCTAGTGAAGGCTGATATGTGATATGATTTAAGATACAAGTGTTCCACGATTTACAGAGAAAAACATAAGACTCCTTCAACTTAACATTGACATGTACTATAAAAGAGGAAATAAGCCCGCGATTCATTAAGTGTCATTTAAAATCAACAAACAAAGTTGGTCTTTTTATGCGTTTTTTCGCCTTTTAAGCTAAATCACATCCTAATAGATGGTAGTATTATTAACATTTACATACAATGAGAATACATAACATATACAAATACAAATAAACCGAAGTTAAATAGTCAAGTACAAATGTTTGTATAAGTGATTTGGACCGCTGAAACAATTAATGGTAAAAGTGGCACAAATCAAAGTGTCAAGCTATGCAAAAACTGGCACAAATTAAAATGTTCATTACAACTAATGCCTCAATTTACACCATAAATTCCTGAATAACATGAGCTGTAAACCAATATAAATTATAAATTTTCAACTGTAAGTTATTTTCTCCTAAGTCCAACAAATGATATGTCATACGGTGAAATATATATCACCTATAATTCTATAAATATGACAACATGACAATATCATAGTCATTGAAACCACGAAAAAAGAACAGCCAAGGACCTGTGTGGTTTTTTAGAGACTATTCAGCACTCGTCTAATAAAGTGGATATATTAAATTTTGAATATTTATGTTTTTGTCAGTCAGTTATTGATCTAATGATTTACATATCGACCCTTATAGTTATCTACAGTAAACTTCAGTACATTTAAAACTATTTTCTAACAATCTTTTTGCACGTAATTTATTACCAAGTTAGTAGTGTTCACCCAATAGACGATGTATCGAGCTCGTTCTTAGAGAGGATAATAGTGATCAATAAAACATGCCTTGTTGTTTCAAGACTGCAGCACCATCAAAATCAAGTAAAGAGAAAGAGTCATATAAGGTAAAATAGTATCAGATACTTAATAAAGTATGAACTCAAAAAAATTAATCTTACAGAAGTAAGCCTTCCTCTAGGGGCTCCCATGTATGTGTATCAAGTCAATGTTATTTGATGAAGACCAACAATTCTCCTCTGCATTACAGAGAGTAAAATAACACTTATCAACAAAAGTACCAATGCGCGGTGGAAAATCAGTACATATACACTAAAGAAGCATGAAAAACCTTTATTCGTGGTTAGGTTCTAAGAAAAAAGGGATGCCTGCATCTCTGGAATATAAAAATAAAAAAGTGAGACTATAAATTCAAAAAAGAGGCGAGATTATAAAATATGAGATAAACTACTTTCCTTCTGTTCTAATCTCGAACATGTCGCCATCATTCGTAGAACTGGGTTCGTGAGTTTCATTTTTTATACAAGCATGCTTTCCGGTGCCCTAATGGAAGTTATTGAAACAGCTCAATCCCGTGTCCCCGGTATGCATACTCGTGTGACAGTTTGGGAACGATTATCCAGATATGCCTACTTATATCACGTGCATAAGACGGGGGTTGTGTGTGCGACTACAGGGTGTCTCCTGGCCATGTTTGCAGAACTCGTCTTTTTTCATTTAGAATCGTTCACCAATGCTAGCTATTTTCCATTAAAATGGGTCAGAACTAATTCTGAAAGAAAACTTATAAAGAGTCGTAATGCGCTAAGTACCACATGCCAAGTTTTGGTTGCTTTCTACACTTTGTAGAATATCTTCACTTTTTAAAAGATCAGGACTCTAGAAACATAACAGGATGCAAAGACATTTGATCGTTTGATGTGTGAGATTTCAGTTAATCCATAAACTCAAAAGCCTAGATGGTAGCCTTATTAGCTTTTCCAAAACCCATAAACTTACAAAAATAAGCTAATACGAACGCCCTATTGTAAAATCATGTATGAATATCTGACATGATCGAATCCACCGCCTATGTAGTTTTACCCTACCATTAAGCGCAAACTAAATTCAAGTAAGGCTAAAAATAATACAAACCTTATGTCTATGTAGATCAATAATAAAAACCTTTTGCGTATCCTTTTGATATCCAAATCCAAACCCATCATAATCCTGTGTAACTAAAAAGTTGCAATAGGGTTCCTTTCACGTTGAAAACTATGTTATATATAAATGAATAAGAAAATAATCTGAATTACAACTTATAATTCAAAGGCCTATACATTAAAATTAAATGGGTACATACCATTGTTCGATCTTGAAAAAACATGAGCAAGACAATGCTATGATGTAACCCAAATGATACAATGTGATATAGGTTTGAAATTGACGTTAAAATTGAGTTATTATTGTAGCGTATAGAAGAAGAATGATTTTTGAAACTAATCATCAAAGAGTTATGAAACTTGTTTCCATATGACTTGAGGTGCTTAAAAAGTCAGATGCTTTGTGATTTATTCAACGGAGTTTTATGTTTCCACTTTTAGAAATGTTGAAAATTTTCAACTTTTCAATATTTTGGATTCCTCCATTATAAGGTATATAGATAGGTAATTTTAAACTGCCAGTTTTGAATAATAGATTTAAATTAAGTTTTGTTAGTTTAAATTTTAATTAAAAAGGTTTATATTAATTTTCTTTTATAAAGTTTAAATAAAAAATTAAAAAGAAAAAATATTTTATTACTTTTATAAATTTTAATTGTTTTTAAATTTAGTTTAAATTTCACTTAATATAGATTTTATATAAAATTAGTTTAATTTTTATTTAGTACAAAATTAATTTAGTTTATTTGAAAATAGTTTTAAGTAGATTAAATAGTTTTTATATTAAATAGTCTTTAGTTTAAAATACCTAAAAGAGTTTTTATTCACCAAAAACAATAAATCTTACGTTTAATTGGAAATCAATTCGAGTGAGTCGAGGAAACGAACATTGATTGCATTAATTGTTAATTGGACTAAAAATCCTTACATTAGGACTCATTAAGGTTTAGGAGTAATGACCTAAATAGTGAGACATGTTGTAAAATTTGCGTAATTGAACTGTAACAATGATATGAATAACTTGGCCATTTTTTTAAAACCCAAGGTGGTAGAACCTACGGGAAGTCAATACCCATTTATATACTGATATTAAGAATACGCGAGACCCGACCATCGTAAAATATTAAGTCGACATCATTTTTAAGCGTTTTAGAACCCGTAATGCATATAAAGAGTACTTGAGCCATAAAAGCTCAACATACACTTGTAATGGCATTTAGGCCATTATTGTACCTGAGATTAATAATGTATTTAGAGATCAATACTGAGTTTGAAACGGACTTAGGTTATATAAATATGTAATGGGACACTAATGGGCTTTAATGGGCTTAATTTTTATAATGGGATAATTTACGATAAATTGTTACCAAAGGTTTATAAAAAGTTTTAAAAAATTATACAATGTCCAAACTGACTAAAGTGAACTATTTACATATATATATATTGCTTATGTTTAGTATCGAGCCTAAGACGCGTCTCGTTATATTAGGTCTCGTTCGATTATATGTCGACCGTTGGGCATCTCGTTCTCGATCAATGAGCGATTCATATCTCGTCAAGTCGTGTATCGACTATTGGACATTTGTTCCTTGATATACATGTAATAGCTATATTAGGTGAGTCTATAGACTCGCTTTTATATTATCTTGTAAATGATTTTTAACCCACGAGGGGGAATACATGTTGTTTTATAAAATGATCACAAGTTGTTTTCGGTATGCTGGACCCGAATATGATGATAAATGCCTAACTACCATTGTCTTATGAAGTCCCTGAATTTCATGTACTGTTAATTACCTTGCGAGGTAAACACTAATACATATGATAGATCTATTTGGTTTGACAACCTTATCATAGGGTATGTATCCTTGGGATAACCTGAAAAGGATATTATGTATAAGAGGTCGCTGGTATATGACAATATTACCTGTTGTAGGGGCGCCGTAAGTGACTCGGTTTGAAGTGTTGGTTAACGTTCAGTTGCATGAGCTTAAGGCATTTTTCGATATATATATATATATATATATATATATATATATATATATATATATATATATATATATATATATATATATATATATATATATACATATATATATATATATATATATATATATATATATATATATATATATATATATATATATATATATATATATATATATATATATATATATATATATATATATATATATATATATATATATATATATATATATATATATATATATATATATATATATATATATATATATATATATATATATATATATATATATATATATATATATATATATATATATATATATATATATATATATATATATATATATATATATATATATATATATATATATGACTTGTCTGTGTGACAAGCTTCATTTGATTAAAATTCTTGTGTTCAAATGATGATTTGCAAAACCTATAGACTTGCTCAACCGTTGTGTTGATTACTTTTAGCATGTATTTCAGGTAATCAAGATGGATAGCAGCGGAGCATACATGGAGGGAGTTGGTGCTTACTTGTCTAAAGTTTATATTATTTTCCATCCTTTGAATTGAATAAATGACTTTTAAGTCTTTGATGATTGTTATGTTGGTAACGGTTTTTGAGACTAAACGCTACTCTGATTTTAATAATTGGGATTGGAAACTTTTTAGACAAGGTTGTATATTATTTTAACGTCTCTTTTGAGGTTGTTGTCTATGATTGTGTGCGATGTGCTATGAGTAGTGCCCCAAAGTTGTATTCCGTTGCGTGGTAATTTGGGGGTGTTACAGAATGGTAATCAGAGCCACAAGTTATAGAGAACTAGGTCGATTTTGAAAATCCTAAACTATAACTTTGGTGTGTCCTAAAAAGTCTTTAGCAAGCAACTACTCCGCATGGTTCCGGTAAGGCTATTCTTGCATTATTTTATGTTTGGTTGTAATTATGCGATCCTATGTGTATGTAGGAATGGTAGTATGTATATGTATGATCATACTATGGTATTTAAAGGCATTGCACGTGAAGCAATGGTCCCTGAATGATTGTCATACATTTTATAATGCGATTTTGTATCGGATTTGGCCTCACTGCAAATCACCGATCTTGATAATTATCTATTATCTGAATACGAGTGTGAAACTCGTTTGATACTTTGAGTATGTATATATTGTTTTGTAATCTATCGCATATCGACTTGTTTAAGTTCGATTGTTATCATCGTACCGCGATGTGCCATTTTAGGACATCTCCTTTCGAAACGTAATTGATTGATGTGATATTCATTTTCCAAGCACTACTTATGATTTTGAAGAATCATTTATCCGAGGTGACATCTTCTATGTAATGCAACGTGTGATTTGATTTTATATGACTACGTTTTATTGGCGAAAAGGAGGATGCCAATGCTGGACCTAAGATATATATATCCTAACCAAATATATATAGTTTGGGTACAAAAAAGATATGCTCGTAGTAGTCATTTGGTTGAGTGACTTAATATCTTGTATCTAAATGGAATGGGACATTTAGATATAGAGATTTTAACTCGCCCAACTATGAGTCGTTTAAGGTTGTCTTATTAAAATGGGTTGGGACATTTGAATAAGAAAATTTTAAACCACTAGACCTTAGATTGTTGTGTTTTCCTTATTCAAATGGAATGGGACGTTTGAATATGGAAATCATGATGTAAGTTTATTGACACCTTGTATTTACTATGGTATTTGGATATGATATCGTGTTGAGAGATTGTAATATTTGAGTAGGATTACTTATAATCGTCTCGTTGAAATGGATTGGGACGCCTTTTCATTTAAACAAGAAAGTTATAAGTTCCCAAACCGTAAATTTATAAACTCTTGGATACATGAAATGGGACGCCTTTTGATGTAGACAAGGAGTTATAAATGAGTGGGATCAAGTATGTCTGGCTCGATTTGTGGATGTTTGGTGTGCGTACGTCTTCCTTCGAATCGTGTTTCGTTGGTGTGAATCGTTAAGTGTCGTCGTCATTATGATGATCGTCAATTATCATCTATGTATGAGTAACCCGTTGGACTTCTCTCGAGTTGCGATTTATTTCGATGGACCATTTCTAATGTGTCTCGATGATCGCGAGCTTTATAGGCTAATCGTTAAGAACGGTTGACCGTTTCGAGAATATGCGACTTGTTTAAGCGTCACCAGGATTTATGCATGTACTTGTGGATTGACTGAGATCAAGTTATCAACAGCTACTTATCGTGGATGTGAAGATTTTGTAATTTTACTTGCTATTATCGAAGGGTTCATTCAAGGTTTTCTCGATGATCAACAATAGAGGTTTATATTCGATGTTTATGTTCGACCTTTGCTTTTTAGGTACTTATATGGTATGTGATCTAGTCGAATGATCGTAAGTTTTGCGAACTTGAGACGGCATTGTCCAATGACGTCCGATCATGGGAAACGTGTACCATATAATATCTTTTGACCTTCCTTGGAAAACTAGACGATGACTTGCTTGTTTTTTCACTCTTCACTGTTAGACTGAAGACTATTGAGACGAATTAAGCGCTGTGACGTTGCTTCCTAAAGGGTTAAATGATTTAATAACCCGAAATTTAAAATCAACATTTAGACTGAGATCTAATCTTATTCCTAGTCGTCGGGTCAATATTTATAACCCGACTTTTATTTGTCATATTCGTTCTACGAGTAATATTTAATTCTCGGCTAACCGGCAAGGTTAAGGCTTTAAAGTATCAAGTACGGATCAATTATTATTTGTTGGCAAGTTTATGTCCGTCATCGACCGTAAATATTCTCATTATGACATAGAAATATATTTTATTGTCGTCATTTTAATTTCTCGTTTTACGAGCATTTTTAATAATTTACGTTTAGCCTTTAGGCGTCATTCGTTTAGACGACGCGTTAACGTGTATTAAATTATAATCCCTCGTTTATTTATCTAAAAATAAATGTTCTCCGAATGTCAACGTTTTTATTTATATTGAGCGTTTATTTTTCGTGTTTCACGCCTAACTTTTAAATCGCGTAACTTTTAAAATATCGGACTTCGATAATACCCACCTTTAAAAATTGTAAGTTAAAACTTAACAAACCATTTTGGTTATACTAATGGACTACTGTCCTTATACTTTTCAAATTACTTGTACACGTGTATACTCCTTTCCTCAAATTTGACAAATGTTCACATAATCTATATTATTTACAAGATAGATCTAACTTCATTTCATTGTTGAGAAATACCATACGTCTCTTCCTTGTTTCCTTAAACTTCTTTTTGCCGAATGTCAAAGCAACAAATTAGCCATCATAATTATTTTTCCTATAAATTTTGAGACATATATTTATGGGATTAAAGATTTTGTAATCATAACTTAATCTTAGGTAAATTTTATCATAAAACATCATCAAGATCATGATCATTTTGAAAGGTTTCAAGGGCTGAGGTTCCTATTGATTTAAGGGTTGAGGTTGAAATGATTTTTCTTGTAATTTATCATGATCAAATCATATGTGGGTGGTGTCTATGATGGGTGCAAGCAAGAGTTGTTGACATCTAGTTATTGATAAGTTGCCATCTTTCTTATTTGTAAGATTCTTATTTTTTTATCATTTGTTGTTATTATTTTGTATAAATATTTATATATCATTTATATAATGATAATGAGATTTTAATAGTTGATTAGGGGTTAATGGACATTGTATGTGAATTTTTGACACCAAATATGCAAGCTAGACAAACTTTGGTTAAGTTGTAATGTCTAGAAATTCGAACAGTGGCTAAACGTGCTATATTGTCAAACTCAACAGGTTTTAAACTTTGGTTAATAGTAAACGATGATAGGCCTTCGTTTTGTGGCGATTTGGCCGGGTGACCTGTCTCGTGACGATACCGGATGAATTAGATATGGCCGAAACGATAAAAAAAGTGTAAAATCTGAACATGTTGTGTAAACAGACTGAAAAATCCTATAAGAACTCATAAAAAATAAAAAAGGTTGGACTACGAATTGTAGATATAAGCATGTAGAATCAGTGTGCATTGGGTGGTTTACCAATTCATTACGGTTTGGAAATGACGGTCAAAACCGTGAAACCGAACCTGGTTGTCCAAAAACAGCCTTGACCCGAGTTAATGTTTTGATCATTTGAACCCTTTTGTCATAAAACTATAAGTAATGGGAGTTCTTAATCTATATAGTAGACTTAACTACGATGATGGGAGTATAACAACTAAATAGGGACTCATTAAGGTTTAGGAGTAATGACCTAAATAGTGAGACATGTTGTAAAATTTGCGTAATTGAACTGTAACAATGATATGAATAACCTGACCATTTTTATAAAACCCGAGGTGGTAGAACCTACTTATCGGGAAGTTGATACCCATTTATATACTGATATTTAGAATACGCGAGACCCGACCATCGTAAAATATTAAGTCGACATCATTTTTAAGCGTTTTAGAACCCGTAATGCATGTAAAGTGGACTTAGGCCATAAAAGCCCAACATACACTTGTAATGGCTATTAGGCCATTATTCTACCTGAGATTAATAATGTATTTGGAGATCAATACTGAGTCTGAAACGGACTTAGGTTATATAAATATGTAATGGGACACTAATGGGCTTTAATGGGCTTAATTTTCATAATGGGATAATTTACGATAAATTGTTACCAAAGGTTTATAAAAAGTTTTACAAAATTATATAATGTCCAAACTTACTAAAGTGAAATATTTACATATATATATATATATATATATATATATATATATATATATATATATATATATATATATATATATATATATATATATATATATATATATATATATATATATATATATATATATATATATATATATACATATATATATATATATATACATATATATATATATATATATATATATATATATATATATATATATATATATATATATATATATATATATATATATATATATATATATATATAAATATATATATATATATATATATATATATATATATATATATATATATATATATATATATATATATATATATATATTTCTTATGTTTAGTCTCGAGCCTAAGACGTGTCTCGTTATATTAGGTCTCCTTCGATTATATGTCGACCGTTGGGCATCTCGTTCTCGATCAATGAGCGATTGATATCTCGTGAAGTCGTGTATCAACTATTGGACGTTTGTTCCTTGATCTACATGTAATATCTATATTAGGTGAGTTTATAGCCTCGCTTTTATATTATCTTGTAAATGAGTTTTTTACCCGCGAGGGGGAATACATGTTGTTTTATAAAATGAACACAAGCTGTTTTCGGTATGCTGGACCCGAATATGATGATAAATGCCTAAGTACCATTGTCTTATGAAGTCCCTGAATTTCATGAACTGTTAATTACCTTACGAGGTAAATTCTAATACATATGATAGATCTATTTGGTTTGACATCCTTATCATAGGGTATGTATCCTTATGATCACCTGAAAGGGATATTATGTATAAGAGGTCGCTGGTATATGAAAATATTACCTGTTGTAGGGGCGTCGTAACTAACTCGGTTTGACGTGTTGGTTAATGTTCAGTTGCAAGAGCTTATGGCATTCATCCATATATATATGACTTGTCAGTGTGACAAGCTTGAGATGATTAAAATTCTTGTGTTCAAATGATGATTTGTAAAACCTATAGACTTGCTCAACCGTTGTGTTGATGATTTTTAGCATGTATTTCAGGTAATCAAGATGGATAGCAGCGGAGCATGCAGGGAGGGAGTTTGTGCTTACTTTTCTAAAGTTTGTATTATTTTCCATCCTTTGAACTGAATAAATGACTTTTAAGTCTTTGATGATTGTTGTGTTGGTAACGGTTTTTGGGACTAAACGATACTCTGATTTTATATATTGGGATGGGAAACTTTTTAGACAAGGTTGTATATTATTTTAATGTCTCTTTTGAGGTCGTTGTCTATGATTGTGTGCGATGTGCTATGAGTAGCGCCCCAAAGTGTATTCCGTTGCGTGGTAATTTGGGGGTGTTACAGGCATCCCCTCTAATTGCATGATGAGGTCACCCCTCCAAGTATTCATGCACGTTGTTGACCTCATGACCTATATTGGCTTTTGGTATATTAAACTAATACAGATTTCCATAAGTAAACATAAGCTATATTTTTAGAATATAAAACCAGATTATAAACATGTTCCAGGTTTTCCAGGACTTATTCATTTCTGCTGATATTCATGCTTTACATTTCTTTCCTATATTATGTCATTCATGCTATGTCATATATCCGTTCACAGAGCGTATTGCTCAGCCGTTACTTTTCTTTCCATGTCCCAAAACGGCAGGTACCCAAGGTCAGATTGAGCATTTGGAGAAAGTGCAAGGGATGGAAGCTACCTTAGACTTCTTCTCCTTTTTGCCTTCATTTATTTATGCTTGTTTAGTCCTTCCTTATTTCATTTACTTTCATTATGTTTTGGGGCTTATGTTTGGGAACCGATGTTTGATTCTGGTTTTCCTTTGGTCATGTATGATTAGTACATTTTACCTTGCATGCTTTAATTACACGCCATAATTACCCTGTGATATTTTATTTATCAAAATGGGGTGTTACAAATTAACTATTCGTGCAGCTATTGAAAGAAACAAAAAAACTAAGGACCAAAAAGAAATTAAAGGAAATTGTATTAAGACAAACGGGCTTAATAGGAAATAAGCTAGTATGAGATGAAAACTAAATGAAAATAAAATATTCCGATTGTAAAATGTTTCAAATCCAAATTAAGCTAGCCAAAATGAATATGAGCTTATGAGATAAGCTAAAGCTCTCAAACAGAATTTCTAATAAGCCGCAAATTACCAAACAGCTTATTTACTCAATCAACTAAGTTGAAAACTTCTGAGAGTGCTTATAAGGTGTAAAAAGTGATGGAATGCTGATTAGTTTTGAAAATGATTCACAGAATAAGCACTTGAAATCAAAAATCTAATTCATCTTATGGATAAGCACTTTGACTTTTTGACTTTTTCCAAAAAGCTCCAAATTCACAGAAAATGATAGTAAGGTGATTCTAAGAAACTTCTATGAAGATGTTAAGCTAGTGGATGACTGAATAAGCACTTTTGAAAATGTAATAAGCTAACAACAATAACAGCATAATAAGCTACTTTCTAAGCTATTTCTAGGCTTATCTAATGAGCTTCAAAGAAAACTTATACCTAATCTTATCTAACTGGTACAATAAGCTATCCAAAACGCCAAAAGGATAAGTCCAATTCTCAACGATGAAGTTATGAGCTATTTAAGAAGGTTGTTTAGTCTTGTTTGATGATAGTTACACCATAAGCACTTGAACACTTTTTACCTGTTTGACTTAGCTTTTGACTAATCCAATGACTGAAATTGAACACTTGTTATGATGCTAATGTAAGTCTATAACACTTGTAACAACAACTTAAACAACAAAATCACAATTCCTCAATCCAAACACTCCTTAAGATGTTGAATTGAATGATTAACAAAGCAAGCACATATTTAATGGACTAAAAGCTATAACAAGTGATCTAACGCCCAAACAAGATCAAATGCCAATGAATCAAGCAAAGAATACAGGTTATAGTAGCTTTGATCAAGCAATTGCAAGTAACACCTATTTTGTGCCTAAAAATGTAAACTAGAACAATACCTACTTCCAAGCCAGTCCTTTGATGCAGGATGATCAAAACACCATCACAAACACTAGTTCAAGCTTAAACAGATACAAAAACACCAGATTCGAGAGATTAAATCTGTGAATTCAAACTTAAGCTTTTCCCTCCAAAACTTGTAACAGCAACAGAACTTGATCAAATGGTGAACAAATGGCTTCAAAATCTTGTAAACAAGCTTAACATCATATCACAGCAACAAAATGATCAACAAAAACAGTAGAGATAGTAATTGGAGAAGATGAACAGTATTTCAATGGCGTTTTATTAATGGAAGGTGAATTGAGGTACCAGATGAAAGGAAATGATTACAAACACTAAGCTAAGTACAAAACAATCTATTCAGATAAAATTGGCGTAAATTTTAAGCTAGAAAATGAATTATGTGAATTCTGGGGAGCGTCTTCTATTTATAGGCCGTTTGGAGGTTGTTGGGAAAGCGTATGGGTGACAGGGGTAGTCTAGAATGACAGAGTGTCAGTTCTTGATAGTTAATTAGACCAATGGGCAAGTGACATGTGGATTAGGTTTTGTTCATTCAAGAACAAGATTGGGGGTTTTTTATTCAAGCAACGGCTTGTTAATTGGGTTGCACCGTTGGATTCTTATTATCAAAACAAGCAAGTTTCATGTTGATCTCTTCCTCTTAATCGTCCTCTAACTCCTTCTTTGATTCTGGTATTAGGAGTGACACGTGGCGTGTTGTGGTTGGTTGCTTTTTCTAAAAAAGTAATGCCACGTTGGTAATCCAAAAGTGATGAAAGGAGGGTTTTCATTTACTGAGGTGTGTAAACATGGATCTGAATCCATGTGATAGGCAATGCTGGTTCCTTATTGGTCCACGTGGCTAGGTTTTAATAAACTTTTTTCTCTTGGCAGTTTTACTCCGGGTAGTTTGGCAGCTTTGATCTTAAGCCCATAACTTTGTAAAATATTCATCTTTCGCCCTCCAACTTTCACACTTTTTGCACTTTTGGTCCTTTTAAATTTATGTTGACTTTTTCTTCGTAAAATGTCCGTGAAACCCCATGTTTTCTTCGTTTTTTGTCCTTTTGTACCTATTTCACATAAAAACACAAAACTACGCATAATTCTGACTTTTACGTTTATAAACTCGTGTTTTGGTTTGGTTTTTCCTTGTGTTAATCCCACTTCAATCCATAACACAAGATTTAGAGTAGATTTAGAAAGAGAAAGAGAAGAAAGTTAGAGAGAGAAAGTAAAGATAATGGTGGAAGGTTAATATTTACTAGAGAGATAAAGTACAATGAACCAACACCCTCTTCCACACATGGAAGAGGGTTTCTATACCCATGAGCTTGGCGGGCTCATTGGTTTGTTTCTTGGACTGGGCTTGGCCTATCTTGGGCATAAAGCCCCTACCTTAGACAATATTAGCTTAAGGTCCAAGCCCGGTTAACCCGACTAACCTATTACAATACAAGACCATTTACGACTAAGATGACCTATTACATTCTTGTTCGACTATATAAAATATAGGGCTAAACCCCCCAATGTATCGGTCATCTTTAAATACATAAGATGATTGAGTGAATACATTCTATGGAGGTGATCTTCCTTCTTTGGTATTGTATCTTGGTCTTGATCTTGTTTGTAACGGATTTGTTCCTTCATGCTTTTGTGATCTTTATCTTGAGCCTTTGTCATTTGACTTTGAGTACATGAGATATTCAATCTATCCTTGATAATGTTCATCTTGTGCTCTTTGTGACAAGGTGACCTATTACATTCTTAAGTATCTTGATTATCTCCATCTTGTGCTCTTGTGACTTCTGAATCGACATATTCATACTTTGTTGATTTCGAAAGGCTAACAAAATCTCATACAAATATAGTTGTAGTTAGTCCTTCAAATATTCACTAGAGCTGCAGAAGACTTTAACTTTTAGTATGAACATGTGAAGATGACTGTGGTTAGTACACTGCTACACGACCTTCTTGATATGCTGCAACATATATAGACATGGATAAAATGGCTTTGAACATTTCATCCTAACTCGGTAGCGTTTTACCTCTAGTCGGTGAAGACCGTTAGACGGTATTAGATACCGTACGCGTAATCGGGTTGATTCGATTAAGAACCTCCTTGACAGGGTTTCCCGGCTGTACTAGCCAGTTCTCTTTACTCGACCGTCTCAAAGTCGACTGCGAACGTAAAGAGTGAATCATAAAGATAAGTTATCCGTCTGATTAGAGTCGTTAATTCAGATTTCCTGGAACAAGTTTGATTCTAAAAGAATCGCACCATTTTTGCTTTCCAGTTTGTCACAAGCTTAATTCATAGAGGATCTTGCGAGTCACCTACCGCAGTGCTGTTTGATTTTGACACTGGAAGGATTTCCATTCGTCACTGTGAGCACTGAAGAGTGTCACTCTGAATGTTCTGGCAAGATCACACAGATTTTGCGAAGAAAGCTAGAATCAAGTTGAATCATTTAAGAATCCAAACTTAGTTGCTTTCCAGTTCTCACAAGTTTGATTCATGTAGAATTGCACAAGTTACCTACCATGAGCTTGTTTGATGTTGGCTCAAGCAAGATTTCCATCTTCATTGTGAATCGTATCACTCAGATGTTCTGGAAATATCACAAGGATAATGTGTAGGACTCGAAGGTGTCCTAATAAGATGATAGATTTATCTCTTTTGGCTCTAGACTCGATAAGTTCATTTTGGTAATCGGAGGCTGGAGCAGACCTTTTCAATATTAACTAACTCGGAGTGAGAAAGTTAATAGATACGTGTTGATCTCTGTGACAATGAGAAAAGTTTCTTTTGAGAGAAACTCGAATGGTTGGAGAAGGGTTGTGCATCGCATCATTGAGTCCATGACACTTTTCTTCAAAAGATGTGTTAACCCGGTTTCTGCCTAAGTTGCATAGAATATTCATGTCCTTCAATGCTTACCAATACGTCATTACTAGCACCTTGTTGTGATTGTTCCAGTGCTAACTTAAGTAATTGGTCCGCATTCAGCTTCATTCCACTCCATCTTTCCTAAGGACAACTATTTCTATCTATGGAATGTCCTTGGGTAGATCCCTCCGGTTCTGGTTGTATCATAGGACTTAGTTTCCTATCTTAAATTACCTTTTTACTCCAAAGTTCCATTGGGGATAGTAGGTTGTTTTGGGTAAAGATCGTAACCATAAAACCATTGAAAACCATTCAAAGTGCTTGATAAAAATCAAAACTTTTAACACTCTGAAAGTTTTACATTTCATAAATACTCCCCCTACACACATGAATCGATATACAAAATAGTTTAGCATGTGAAGAAAAGAGTTTCACTTGAGTTTTTAAGATCACATGTTGCGATATATTACATTTTAATCACATTTTCTCCCCTATCTCTAATATAAAAACTTAATATTAGAGATACCAATTGATTAAAATATGACAGTTTCTGAAAACAGATTGGGAGAGAAACATGTGTGCATGCATGAATCATGGAACATTAGTCTGTTTGCTCCACTTAACAATATATGTGTGTCTTGATACAAAAATTTGACAAATTTTGGAAAAACAACAGCACAAAATATGTTGAGGTACGGAGTTGAGATGCCTTTTCTGAGATAACATAATTCATATGACATTTTTAAATCGTTTTCGAAATGTGTTGGATACATAAAATATGACAATATCTGAGATGTACCCAACAACATTAAAGGCTTGATTTTAAAACGCTCCCCCTAAAAAATTGATCAAAATAACATATGACATTTTTGATATATAAAAACCATTTTATGAGGAAGGGAGTGTTGAACACACAATTTTGAAAGATTTAGAAAAACCTTTTGAGAAATTCTTGTAAAATTGTGGTCAACGGTTTTAAAATAGTATCCGATTAACATGAGCTCAAAAATTTGAATGTTTTGTGACTAGCTCATGACCGAGAAAAATTAATTTCTTGTTTTGAAGGATAAGTTATCATCTGTGATAAAATTTCCTTAATGGTGAAGTCCGAGTTCTAAACTGACATTTACTTAGAAGTCGTTTTTCATGAACTTAAAAACTTTGAATGTTTTTATGAGAAGATCATGACTGAGAAATATGAATTTCTCCTTGAGAAGGATAAGTTATCGTCCGTGATAAACTTTCCTTATTTGAGGTCCGAGTCCTAAGCTGTGATGCGCTTAGAAGTCATTATGAGAGAATATAAAGCAGCTTCATTTGCTAGAACCTCCAAGTCATTTAGAGTCATATACTTCATACCAAGACGACCAACGAGATACGCAAACCTATCTTGCGATAGATCTTTTGTAAACAAGTCTGGGAGCTGGTACTCAGTTCTGACAAAGTATAATTCCACGATGTCGCGTTCCACTTGTTCCTTGATGAAGTGATATCTGACATCGATGTGCTTGGTGCGGGAGTGTTGAACAAGATTGAAAGAGATGGCTATGGCCGACTTTGAGTCACAATACATAGGTATCTTATCAAAGTAGAAGCCATAATCCGTGTGTTGAGTTCTCTTCCAAAGGACTTGAGCAAAACACATGGATAGAGACACGACCAGCTTCTTTGACGACCAGCTCACGAGCTTGTCTTCCCCTAGAAATTGTAAACCACCAGAAGTGCTCTTTCTAGTTTCAAGGCAACCTGCATGATTAGAATCTGAAAAAGCAATTAGATGAAAACCGGTTTCCTTCGGATACCAGAGTCCCATGTGAATGGTATTCTTAAGGTAGCGAAAGATACGTTTAACCTCCTTGAGGTGCTTTTCAGTATGTATGGCTTGATATCGTGCATAATAACATGTGGCACGATGAATATCAAGCATGTTGGCTGTAAGGTACATGAGAGACCCGATCATACTGCGATATCGTGTTTGATCTACGGGAGGTGAGTACAAGTCAGCATCTAAGGATGAGGTCGACAATGGTGTACCAACACGAGCACATGAGGTCATACCATACTTTTTAAGTATCTCTTGAGCATACTTAGCTTGGTTAATAAAGATACCACATGGGGATTGATTAATCTGGAGGCCTAAAAAGAATTTTATCTCCCCCATCATTGACATTTCAAATCTGCTATGCATTAGTTTTTCAAAATGTTTTGAAAGTTTTGGGCTCGTAGAACAAAAAATAATGTCATCAACATAAACCTGCACTAGCAGTATGTCATCCCCATATTTGTTAATAAAGAGAGTAGGATCGTAGAACCTTTGAAGAATCCTTTGGAAACCAAGAAGTTTGAGTTATTCGTACCACGCCCTTGGAGCTTGTTTAAGGCCATATACAACCTTCTTGAGATGGTAGACTTTGTCAGGATGATGAGGATCAACGAATCCTTCCGGCTAATTCACATACACTTCTTCCTTCAAATGATCGTTGAGAAAAGCAGTTTTAACGTCCATCTGATAAACCGTGAAGCCCTTATGTGAAACATAAGCAAGGAATATCCTAACAGCTTCCAGACGAGCGACTGGAGTGAATGATTCATCGTAATCTATTCCTTCTTGTTGACGGTATCTCTCAACCACAAGACGAGATTTGTTTTTGATGATTGTTTGTTCTTGATCCAATTTAATTTTCCAGATCCATTTAAAATCAATAACCGTTGTTCCATATGGTCTGTTGACTAGTTACCATATTCCAAGTCTTTCAAATTGATGAAGTTTGTCTTGCGTTGATTCAATCCACGTGTGATCAGTCATGGCTTGTTTAATGTTTTGTAGGTACAGTAAAACTCACGGTGAGTGCATACATACTTACATCGCCATTGGTTTCTAGTTGTCTGCGTGTTCGAACCCGTTGTGAAGGATTTCCAATTACCTGAACCAATGGATGATCACGAGTCCAATGGTGAGTAGATGGATATCGCTGATAGAATGTGTGCATATTTGACGGATCAACGTTTTGAGTAGAAGACTCTCCGACTTCGCGTACCGGTGTACCGAACGGGTTGAGTAGAAGACTCTCTGACTTCGCGTACCAGTGTACCGAACGGGTTGATAAAACTCTTCTTCGTCAGATTGTGCATCGACTGCTTGATCATGGTTTCATAGCTAGGTTTTCATAGCTAGGGTTTTCACATGTATTTCAGCTTCTAGTATCTTTATTAGAGTACTATATAAGGAGACCTCAACATGTGAGAGTCCCTTGTTCCATCTTTTATCTTTAAATTTTGTAATTCCTTTCTTATGAATGAAATTATGGTATGTTGAATTTTCAATTATAATTCCTTTTCATTCATAGAAGCTGGTTTAGTTTGAGCTGAGATTTATGTTCCACTTATCATATTTCTGTTTTGAAAAATCATTTTGGATTCGTCGAAGAATTTGTTTAGTATTTGGTTTCAAAAAGTTTTCAAAGTTTTCATTATTTTGTTTTGTTTATCACTTGTTACTAACCCCACCTTAAGCCCATAAGACCTCATAAGCTTGTTTATAGCAAGCTTATAGTGAGTTTTTAAAGCTTGGAGTGGTTGTTTGTTCATTGTGTTAAAAATCTCATCACAAGTCCTTGGTTCTACTTTGAACCATCAACAAGGACTCCACTTGCTTTATTCATGGTACCCTTGGCTTGTTCAATTGTTGAACATGCTCAAATGAGCATAGCCGACCCCCCTTAGGAAGTCATTGGGGAGATGTACACAAGTTCTTTCCCTCCCTTTACTTTATAGTCAAAAAATCATGTTTACATGTGATTCTGTGTTAAAAGCTTTGAGCCTATGTTTTTCTAGTTTGTTATTGGTTATTTACTAGTATTAGATCTATTTCAATCATAAAAAACTTCATGTTGTAAGGATAAAACAAAAGTTTGTTTGAAAACAGGTTTTAAAAGGGTGTTTGGGTTTGACTGTCAATGGCCATTAGGGCCTTGAAAACTGGTTTGTTTAGGCTTAGAAGTTCTTGGTAGTTGTTTTTAGTGTTATTTGATAGTTGGTTAAGTTTGGGAATCATTAGAAAAGGTTTTGCCAAAAATAAAGTTTTCATGTTCAAAATCTGTCAAACACATCGGCAAGGATAAAAACTTTGTTTGTTTGAATTTGAAGCTAAAAATTGGTTTACAAGTATTATTTGTAGTGGTGAATCTGTGCATTATCTGGTTATTCATTTTGGTGGCTTAATGAAAAACATATAAGCTGTTAAAAGTCTCTATGGTGGTCAATTACACCAGCAAAAGTGCCTATTTGTTTTGGTGTTGCATTTGTTCTTGCCTTGTTGCCTTGTGTGTTTATTGCTTCCTATTGTTTCATTTTCTGCTTATAAGTGCTATTTGAGTGGTGGTTGCTTGTTTGAACAGCTAATAAGCTAACTGGCTTATTGAGCTTTTTGTGCCAAAACTCAAGGCAAGGTTCAACAACTGTTGGCCTTGTTCATTGGCTTTGACCTCAAAGCTTCCTCCAAAACTCATTAATATTGCCCCAAAACAGCTTAACAAAGTGCTTAGAACCATAATCTTGGGCTTTGAATTTTGTTGACTTTGGTCAAAATTGGCCAAAGTGCTTGTCACTTCACAAACAGCTTATTAGAACTTGCAACAACTTTCTTTTTGTACTTTTCATCATTAATCATAGCTTATTAACACATCTGGATGTTTGTAGCTCAATTGGTTAAGCTTTCACTTAAAAATAAGCTTATTATCTTTTTAGGAAGTGTTTAATTGCTTATACAGCTTATTCTATTGGAATTTTTGGGAATTTTCTTGTTGATAAATTATAGTTAAGTCATTTAAGAGCTTTTGCAAAAAAGAATCAAGTCCTGAGGTGGCTTATTTCTCTACCCCGACTATTTTGTCATTTAGTGAATAAGTTCACTTATTGTTTCTAGCTTATTTGGTTAACTTTTTCAAATTTCTTTTTACAAATAGTCTTATAAGCTTATTAAGAGGTTGTGTGTTTAAGCAGAGCTTATGGCATTCAGTTTTTGCTTAATGGGCTTATTGGCCCGTTAAGGTTTAGCTTATTGCTTATTAAGCTATGAAAAGCTCACTTTCAGCTTTTGGGCCTAGACTTTTGTGCTTAGAGTTAAATTTTAAGTTAGACTGGGCTTTTTCATAAGTTTATGTGTACTTTGGATTTTATTGGGCTAAAAAGCCCAATAAGCTTACTGTTTTTGTTTTCAACCCATTTGGGGGCCCAATAGAGTTATTCTAGTAATTTCACTTTCATTTTTGGTTTAATTAGATAAAAATACATTAGTTTGCAAGTTTCTAAATTTTTTTTATAAATTTTGGATTTTTAATTAATATTCTATTACTTAAATTTTCTTTTAAGGTTTTTAAATAGATTTAATAGGTTTTAAATTTTGAAAAAACTAGTTTTTAGCTTCATTAAAGTATTTTTGATGTTTACAAAGTCTTAAATCCTAGTTTGGACTTTTTGTTAATTTATTGATTTTTAGGGCTTTAATTAGCATTTAAAAATTAAATACTAATTAATTTAAAAAGTTACAAGAAGTTTTCTTGTTTTGTAAACTTTAGATCTATTTTTACGAATTTATTGTAATTTTTTGAGAATTTTTAGAATAGTTTTAATTTTTGCCTCGTTTTGCGTGAAAACGCGTTTTTCGTCTTAGTTTAATTTTAATCATAATCCGTCATCTTCTTTTCTATTTTCTCTCAATATTAATCAAAACCAACAATTTGACATACATTATTATCCTCCTTGGTGAACGAACTTAATTGGGTCATTAGTGTACGATTTTCCTTTATCGTGCATTTAATACTTACCATATATACGTCTTTTTCCTAAAAGCGTATTTTTACCACAAGCATTCTTCCTTCTCTTTTTTTTGTTTCATTCTCTTCATATTCTTCCCCGCTGCTTATTGTTTCACCTTCTTATTCACTTTCTTCTTCTATATTTTTACAAAGCAAAGAGTTGTTCAGTAATGTATTTTTTTCCTAATGAATAACCTATTTTTTTTATTAAATAATATGATACATAGTATATTTTTTCTTACCTTGGGTACTCTCGATTGGCTTTTCCACTTTTTTTTGTCTGACAGTCATTTTTTCTTTGCCCTTGACTACAACCTCTTCCTTTTTTTCATTAGCTTCAGTGGTAGGTTTGCCCTTGGCCTTGGCTTGTTTTTGTTTCTCTAGAGTGGCAGCTTTTTCTTTCACTATTTTCCTTGCATATGCAAATGAAAAAAAAACTTATCAAATATTATTCTTATTTTTACTTTATTATTATTTTTTAACTTCTTTTGAGTTGCATTATTTTACCTAAGTTTCCTCTATCGGGTTCTTCTTTCTCTTTCTCCTTTGTTGCAGTTTGTTTATCTAAATGAAGTGTATGATATATCACATATCAAATATGATATATCATATACATGTGTTGGTGTTCTATGATATATCACATATCAAATATGATATATCATATATGATAAGTTTTTATCATATATGATGTATCATTTATCAACTATGACATATGGCATATCATATATGATAAGTGCTTATCATATATGTTTTTGAATCCTAATTCTGCTTTCTATTGCTTGTCAAATATCAAGCATGATATATCAAATATGATAAGGTTTTATCATATATGATGTATCATTTATCCACTATGAAATATTGTATAACATATATGATAATTGCTTATTATATATGATGTTTCATTTATCATATATGATGTATGATTCTATAAAACCTCTGTTTTTTAAAAGATATAAAAAGTAAGTTTTTCCATCTCACACATCATGTATGATAAGCTTTCTTATCAGATATGAATTTTTTTAACCGTTTTTGCTAAACCTTTTTAAAATCTATTTTTGTTCATATTTTTTTATCAACCTAGATGATTATATACACATGAAAGCAATATTAAAACACATAAACTCAGTTAAAATTCAAAAATGACGTTTTGTATTTAAGATCTATTAGAATTAGCGTATAATCATAGAAAAAGCACATTAAAAGCTTAAAATATAGAAAAAGCATAGAAAAAGCATAGAAAAACAGAAAAAGCATGAATAAGCATAGAATAAGCATCAAAGCATACAAAAAGCAGTGACTCTGTATTTTTATATCTTTTTGCCTTGTTTTAGTCGTCGTTTTATCTGTTTTGTTGGAAGAAGGATCCGTTTTAGGCTTCCATTTCATCTCCAAGCTTGATTTTGGATCCAGATCTGTGTTTTCAGATGTTACCGGTGGTTTGTTGTGAAGAAGATGATTGTTATTGGTGGTTGTGTGTGTGTGTTTTTTTATGGTGAAATGAAAATGACGGAAGAAACAAGACTTTTGATGTTAGATAGGGTTTTGGGCGGGGTAGTGAAATGACTAAACTACCTCTCTATTTTTTTTAAATCTGAGCTGAATTAAAAAAGATGGACAGCCTGGATCAGTCCCCGTGTATTTAAATGATACAAGGTATCCAAAATAATACAAATCTATTTTATTGATAAAAATACGTAATTTAATAAAAAATATTTTTATTTTTATTTTTTGTTATTTACATAATAATTAATTTTATTTTTAACTAATTAAATTTTTTTATTTATAATAATATTCTCAAGTGAAAGTGATATAATAAAATTTATTTACATTCTTATCTATTTTTAGAAGTCAACTACTAGTATTAATTTAAAACATTTAAAAATGAGTTAATTGGAAAAATGGTCCCTGTGGTCAGTCGGGTTTAACAGGTTTAGTCCTTTTACTTTTTTTCTCGGGTTTAGTCCTCGTGGTTGTATCTCGTAACGGGTTTAGTCCTTTGACCAAAAATTCTGTTAGTTGACTATTAACTGTAAGGGTAATTTGGTCTTTTCTCAGTCCACCTACTTTCTCAACCACAAACTCCATTTCTCATACTTTACAAAAAAAAATTCCATTTCTCATCTTTTTCTTTCTTTTTCTTTAGCTATTTAGAACCACCATCACCATCCACCCTCTGACACAATCACCACCTCTGCTCAATTGTTTGGCAACACAGTACCGACACCCAACAATTGATTGTTTCCCAACTTAAGATCTTTTGTCCTTCGTTTCACATGATCAAAACACCACAAAATGATACAATGGTCTCGTAGAAGAATTCAGCACCATCCTCACCTTAATAAAACTAGATCCCATATTTTTAGTGCTTGGTTTTTTTACAGTAATCGACGTCGCCGCCGCTCCACCAACAACACCTCTATGCACCGACACCAATAGAAAGCCACTCCTTATCAACACCTCCACATCAAGAACACATCACCATGCAAGATCCGCCGTCCAGTTACCACTAATTAATGTATGCCTATTTGTGCGTTTTTTTTAATTAGGTGTGATTTTTGGAGGGTTGTAAATAATTGTTTATACTTTGGTGTTTGGGTTTTTGTGAGTATTTATTGAAAATGAGATATTTGATAATGAGTGGTGTAGAAGAATAAGTGTCTGAATGATTATGTGGGTGATAGATCTTAATAGAATGATGATACAGATATATGAATTTTATTCTTAAATTTAATATTTTGCAAATCTGTGATATTGTGTCAGTTTTTGGGTTCACAATCCATGATGTATTTTCTGTTTTGGGTATGGGTTTTAGATTTAAGTGTAAATCTGGGTTTTGGGTATTGTTAAAGTGCGGTTGAAGGACATAGATAGATAACAGGGGAAAAATGAGGTTGAAGAGTGAATTTGGGTTTACAAAAAAAATTATAGATTCTATAGTTAAAGAAAAATCAAGTGAGGAAATATGTAGGGGTATTATCAATATTTTACTTGTTTAAAAATGTTTTTTCACAGTCAAACTAACAGAATTTTTGGTCAAGGGACCAAACCCGTTATAAGTTACAACCACGGGGATTAAACCCGAGAAAAAAAAGTAAAAGGACTAAATCTGTTAAACCCGACTGACCACATGGACCATTCTCGCAATTAACTCTTTAAATATTGTAAATTAAATTATAATTTCGAGATGAATGAAGTAATTATTCTCCGAACAACTGTTAACCAATTTCTTGTGTAGAAAAAAATAGTGAACATATGTCCATGTAAAACCCAAAAATTTGGTTATGACTGAATGGTAATAAAAGTTTAAAAGAAGAGTAAATATTAGAAATGGTAAATTTAAAATTGTCAACAACGATTGATATGTCTCGAGATTTACGTTAGAATATCCAATCATATCACATCCTTTCCATAACTTTTAAACTTATTATTTCATGAATAAAAATACGGAAAGTATTACGCCCATGATTCCATATTTTCTGCCCCATTATGTGTATATCATGAGAAAAGAAAAGAAAAGTGTGTGTTTACATCTCTCGCCCCTCCGTTCACACTTTACAACAGTAGCACTACAAAAATGATATGAAAGAGCATGAGAAAGAAAAAGGAAACACGTTATAATCCCTGACTATTCGACCATGACCTTTTTATAATCCGCCAACCTAGCTATCAGTCACATCATCATCTACAAGATACACAATAAATCAAAATATCATAAAAGCTATGAAGCAAGAAAGAATGTATCATAATCCATACCATATTGTACGTTAAGCATTGCTCGACTTCCTAACATGTGTTAATGGGGTTTTAGTTCGTGTTCATGTTAGTGTTACGTTCATTTGTTACGTCGTTAGAGTTGTGTGTGGGATGATTTTGAGCTTCACATCATGTTCATCGTGTGTGGTTTTGGCGTGTTATGTCGATAGTAGAAATGATCGAATGAGAATTCGTGTCGAATACGACAAGTCATTCGGGCAGGGATCCTTTATAGTTGTGTTCGCGGCAGCGTTGAGTTTCGAGTTTGGTTGCTGCTCTTTTAAGGCCGATCCTATGTTCATGAAGACATTTCATGTTCGTTTGCGGGTAACTATTGTCTGTGGTCAAGACGGTTCATGCTGATCTGCTTATATGTGACTACTTGTACGACTTTTGGCTTCGTTTGTTCTTGTTCGAGCTTTGTTCGCGGTTTTGCTTCTTGATTGCTACGTGTAACTATTCGTCTACATCTTGGTTTTCAGCCCGGTTGTGTCTCATTGAATCTGGTGCGCATGTTCGCTTTCGATTTCGAGTTGGTGTCATGCTTGTGGTCCTTTGGCTCGCAGGTAATCCTCAAATCGTAATATTTATCATCAGTAGTTTAAATTCTAAAGTGGCTTGGTAGTTTAAAGTCATTCATGGCTTTGTTATAAAAGGAAAATTAATCAACCTTAATTTAGACAAGAACATGTCTTGCGATTTGATCATATCATCTAGCTTAGAAATGTGGTTTTGGACTTTATCACGTCTCATAAAAAAAAGGTCGAGAAACGGTTTATGATACACGTTTTGGGGAAAATATGGTGTAGAAGATAAGTCGTTGATGTTATTTACCATGCAAATATGATTTTACATTTTCCATCCTAAGCTATCTTAAACATACTCAAATGAGCCCATCAAGTGTTTAAACTTCCACTTTTGGTCCTTGGACTATAATTTCCTATGAGTTCATATAAATAATGTGATTGTTTTAGTAATCGGTAACTAATATATCATAAACGATTGATTTGTCATGCATTTCATAACTAATAAAAAAAAACAAGAATTATATACGCTAATCAGGAAAACAAGAACATTAAGGAAAGACACGATAAATCAGGAACATGTAACACATACCATGAACAAGTAACTCATACATGAACAGGAAACTTATTCACGTCCTTTATTATGTAGCACTTAAAAAAAATCCAAGTAGGAGTCTCATCAGCTTTTCCTTGCAGTCAGTACTGGACACAAGGTACGGATTTCCGTCCTTTCAGTAAGGACTTCCTTTCTATGCATGACTAGGATTCCCCGTCTTCAGCCAAATGTTTTTCCCCAGTATATGTTTAATTTTATCAGTAATCATGTTAATAACTAAGTAAATTGCCTGAGCATTATATACAAGCACGACCAGTTTATGTACTAGTTACGGAGGTACCGTAACCACGGCACTAGAGGCACCGGTGTCGTGACTCACATGCAGGAGAGTGATATCCTGCATCGTTCCACTCAGCTCAGCTTGGCCATTTTATCAGTATTATTAGTGGGGCGTATGGATGCATCCTAGGCTTATATGTGTTACAAGTTATCAGGTGAATGTGGTGTGTTCTCTACATCCTTCACATTGGAGCTGATCCCTCCACCCAGCACAGTTATTTAGAGGTCACCCCTCTACAGCATGACGAGGTCACCCCTCCAGTTGTTCATGCACGGTTGTTACAGCACGTGACCTATATAAGCTCTGGCAAATAAAATACAGTAAATGCATGTTTTCAGAATTAATAGTTATATTTTAGTATCAGTATATATGAACCAGGTTTCTCAGATTTTATGCAGATTTCTACTACATGTTACATATCAGTCTTACAGCTTCAGTATTCTATCGCCTGTTTCATTCAGTATATTCTTATCATGCTTTATATCCGTTCACTGAGCGTTATGCTCAGCCGTAGTTCCTTTCATGTTCTAACGGCAGGTACACCAGGACGCTCTTAGGATTCTGAGAGCATGTGCATTTGGATGGAAGCTATCCAGACTTCTTACTTTATGCATTTCTTGCATTTATTCTGCTTATTTGGACATTGTTTAGTCCTTTCCTTCATTATTTTACTTTTCATGTTTTGGGCTTATGTTTGGATTACTGATGTTTGATTCCGGTATTCCTTTTTGGTCGGTTAATGTTTTAGGACATTTACCTTATGCTTGATGACACGCCATAAATACACGTAACGGTCCACTTATCCAAGTGGGGTGTTACAATTATGGTATCAGAGCGCAAGGTTCGACCTGTAGGCTCTAAAACTTGACCTGTGACTAGTGGGTAGTCACCAGGAACTTCCTAGAATTTGGCGTTGTTATCTTTCATGTTTCTCATGGATTATTCAGTCAGTTTTCTTCATTTATCAGTCAGTTTTCTTAAAGTTTTGACTAAGTAAAAGGTTGGTACATAACTAGCCATATTTAGTCGCATGTACTTTTTAGCAAATTTTCGTTTTGGTGAGCTGACCATAGGCGTTCACCCTTGCCGTTCAGATTTTGTATTGGTAAACTGACCCATAGGCATTTACCCTTACTCACGCCAGATTCATGTTTTCAGTCAAATATTACTTAGTGAACCAGCCATAAACGTTCACCATCTTTCAGGTCCAATTTTCATGCTTTTCAGTCGAATGATGTTTTGTGAACCGATCCATATTTGCTCACCTTTGTCATATCAGGACATTTCATGAACTTTGACAAGTATGGATTGGACTACAGGCAACCATATTTACTTCTAGATTGTAAATTTGCTATACGTGATAGTCCTCATGAAATTTTGACAAGTATGGATCGAACCAGAATCGGCCATACTTAGTCACATGTTTTCTTCTTTGAATTCTGTGGATTGAACTATAGCCATCCACACCAGTCGTTGTTAAACCTCAGTTGATCATACACTTATGTCCCTTGTAACAATACAATTTTCACAATCTCAAGTTGATGTCGCCTTCAGGCAGGTTCAATTTCATGTTCCCTTGCAAGGATTATGTTTTCAGCAGCGTGATAATGTTTCATGCTAAGATACAGAAGAATTACAGAAAAATCCTATTTCATGATAAATCATGTTCTGGTCTTCATCAATCATGTCTTCATATTGAACATTGGTGAAACTCCGTTTAATCATACCTTTCAGCCTCTATACAACCAGCATTAAGCCTACGAAGAAATTATCAGCCTATCATGTTAACCGTTTCAGTTCAGTTTGCAAATCAGTTAAATCAATTATTTTTTTTTATTTTGATTATGTCAGACAAGTGACACCAGTATCGATCATCCCATAAAATTTCCACCAGTGCCATGTATAGTATTCCATATGTACCCCCATGAACAGTGTCTCAGTTATACTCCATGTACAGTATTTTACGCGTACTCCATGTACAGTGTCTCAGATATGCTCCATGTACAGTATTCACTTAGTACTTCATGTACAGTAGTCCAAGTGTACTCCATGTACCCTACTCTATGGATATTGCTAATCGATCCTCAATCATCTCAGGCGTTTGCACTTGTCGATATTCTACCAGATGCTGATGCCGTTTATACTATGAAGATTTTGCAGAACAAGGACGAAACTATAATTTTGAAATATCTGACAAGAATAAATTTCAACCATCAGACACTACCATTCTATTCCAGGCTTTTAATTTCTCAGCTAGAGGTCACACTTCACTCAACTAACTGTTCATTCAGAAGAGTGGGAACCGGTACCCAGCCGACCACTCAGCAGAATAGGTACATGAATCACGGTCATGATAATGACCGTCATAAAGTGACAGACAAAGCAATAGTGACAACCATCGTACTTTTAATTAATCATTCAGTACCCATCGGAACTCCGGCTTGGACGTGACCAGAAATAAAAGAGGTCAGTAGTCTAACCGGTCCGCCAATCCTAGCAGTTACCAAAAAAAAATTCAGCCTTGTTCAGATTCATCTACTAAAACACGTGCCAAGACATAGGTCTCATGTATCATTCCGGAAGACACATATCAGGACACCAGTCATGGTACATGTCATACGAATATCTTCTCAGAGTACGAGTTAGAACTTATAACTCCGTATGTTTGCTTAAATCAGGCTCTCAGAAATTAAGGGTACCCTCCAAGGGTGTATACCCGTTCTTGTATGTCACACATAAATAAGACCATAAAAAAAATTGCAGTTACCACCACAAGAGTATTGCCAGGTTAGACATGCAGTGTTCGTTCTGTGAGGTTACAGACAAACACATTTAGCGAGATGTGCCACGTTTACTTTACGTGTTCCTATGTCAGCTTTATTCTAAACCAGGTAGTTACATACCTCTCAGCCAGAAATGACTCAACAATATCACCATATTTAATAAAGTTTTATTTTCAGTTAACGACGAGATCCGTCTTACTAACTCCTTAGCATATTCATTTTACTTCTGCAAGAAAAATGAGTACAAATTGTTTCAGCTTTACAAGCACGTGAATTATTATCTTATAGCTGCGAAGACTTCTAGTCATAATTCATGATGCGAATTTTGAAATTCCTTAAATTCATGATTAGCAGATTATTCCAGAGTTTTCAGACAAAAATTTCAGAAGGTTTTCCAGAAATTCATTCCTAACCACGAGACAGAGTTTAATATCGAGCTTGTCTCAACGACGAAAACTGTTTTCAAAACTCTTTATCGCAGGACTTCAGCTGAGTTAAAAGAGTTGCAGCATTTGCTGCAAGAGTTACCGGAACAAGGATGTATTCACCCTAACGCACCACTAGGAGGTGTACTGTTTCTGTCTATCAGAAAGAAGGCCAGTAATATGAGATCATATATCGATCACCGAAAATTTATAAGATCACCATTCATAAAATGATACTCATTCCACGAATAAGAGATTACCTGACCTGCTACGATATCTTAAATATTTTCCAGAACAATTCGCAACCGTGACACCAGTAGTGGTGAGAGAAGAACTTGATGTTTTCCAGACTGTTGTTGCACATATTGTAGTCTCTCTAAAAATTTTGATTTTATATTTCTGAGCTCCCTAATGCTCCAGCTATGTTATGAAATATATGAATAAAATTTTTCCATGACTAGTCAACCAGATTTCCACCAAAATGTCCCATAATCAGGCAGAATTTTGATAGTAGCAGTATCACACAATTATGCAGCTATGTTCATATCTAGATGCCTGACATACCGCAGGTTCAAGATAGAACGCCGTCATGTTAGTGAATTACTACAATCCTTAGAAACTTCTGAACAGAAATGAGACGAAATTTCATGAAATCATTATCAGTTTCCACAGACTCAGAAAATTATGGTAATATCTAGGTCATCGTTAACCATGTAATCAACCTACACGTTTTCTTTCATTCGAAAAGATTACGCAGTAGCGGACCTGCAGAATATTCGGCAGTAAATCGTACGTTTTCAAGGTATTCCATCGACCATCATATCAGACAGAATTCATGTTCATGATCACGTGTATGTTTACGTTCACTTTACGTTCACGTTTATTTTCACTTTCACGTTTACGTCTCATTCACAAAACGATGTTGTTTCAGTTCATGTTTCGTGTTATCTCATGATTTAAGCTCAAGTCAGCATCCATAACATTTTTCACGTTCAAGCACGTGTGCCATTTCGCGACACACGTTTCACAGTCTATTACCGAATTTGGTTACAGAAAGCGTAAGAAACCAGACTCAAGTTAGCAGAGCTCCTCCATACCCAGGTAGACGTTTCACGTCTCAGGCCGTATCGTTTGGCATTCTTTCCTCAGTCAACATATGTTCATGATATTTCCTAGCATCACGTTCACATAATGTTTCATGTATTATCGTGTACAATATATTCCATGCCCAGCATTCCTCATATAGTCGTGAACCACGTTCACAACTGCTCACGTAGCACGTTCACAATTGTTCACGTAGTTCGTCCCTATATATATTCAGCAGCTTGCTTAGATATATAAATGTTATCTTTCAGGATAGTTGTACATACCGGTTCATGTATACTACATGCTATAGCTTATTCATTCCATCAGATTTAGGAAATCCATCTCAAGTATGGAATCAGAAACTATTCAGCATCGTTTGGACAGGGTCATTAAGACCAAGATTGTTCATTGTGTCAAGATCTTTAAAGGAACTGTTCTGAGCGGGAATCCACTTGGAACGGAGGAGTCCATCCGGACTTCTCATCTTTATGTTCCATGTTCTTTTCAATCATGTCACGTTCATGTCCTTTAAGTTTACATATCTTTTCAGTTTACGTGTTCTTTCAATTCTTATAACCAACAGCTTTATTACATTTAATTCGAGGACGAATGATTCTTTTAGAGAGGAAATTGTAAAACACGCAACAATATCACCCGCAACAATATCATGTCTCTAATTCGAGGACGAATTATTTTTTTTAGATGGGAAGAGTTGTAAAACCCAAAAATTTGGTTATGACTGAATGGTAATAAAAGTTTAAAAGAAGAGTAAATATTAGAAATGGTAAATTTAAAATTGTCAACAACGATTGATATGTCTCGAGATTTACGTTAGAATATCCAATCATATCACATCCTTTCCATAAATTTTAAACTTATCATTTCATGAATAAAAATACGGAAAGTATTACGCCCATGATTCCATATTTTCTGCCCTATTATGTGTATATCATGAGAAAAGAAAAGAAAAGTGTGTGTTTACATCTCTCGCCCCTCCGTTCACCCTTTACAACAGTAGCACTACAAAAATGATATGAAAGAGCATGAGAAAGAAAAAGGAAACACGTTAAAATCCCTGACTATTCGACCATGACCTTTTTATAATCCGCCAACCTAGCTATCAGTCACATCATCATCTACAAGATACACAATAAATCAAAATATCATAAAAGCTATGAAGCAAGAAAGAATGTATCATAATCCATACCATACTGTACGTTAAGCATTGCTCGACTTCCTAACATGCGTTAATGGGGTTTTAGTTCGTGTTCATGTTAGTGTTACGTTCATTTGTTACGTCGTTAGAATTGTGTGTGGGATGATTTTGAGCTTCACATCATGTTCATCGTGTGTGGTTTTGGCGTGTTATGTCGATAGTAGAAATGATCGAATGAGAATTCGTGTCGAATACGACAAGTCATTCGGGCAGGGATCCTTTATAGTTGTGTTCGCGGCAGCGTTGAGTTTCGAGTTTGGTTGCTGCTCTTTTAAGGCCGATCCTATGTTCATGAAGACATTTCATGTTCGTTTGCGGGTAACTATTGTCTGTGGTCAAGACGGTTCATGCTGATCTGCTTATATGTGACTACTTGTACGACTTTTGGCTTCGTTTGTTCTTGTTCGAGCTTTGTTCGCGGTTTTGCTTCTTGATTGCTACGTGTAACTATTCGTCTACATCTTGGTTTTCAGCCCGGTTGTGTCTCATTGAATCTGGTGCGCATGTT
This sequence comes from Glebionis coronaria, assembly GCA_025667525.1. Classification (NCBI taxonomy): domain Eukaryota; kingdom Viridiplantae; phylum Streptophyta; class Magnoliopsida; order Asterales; family Asteraceae; genus Glebionis; species Glebionis coronaria. The sequence goes on along the minus strand of JANFOE010001172.1, from coordinate 186,586 downwards.
CGCTTTCGATTTCGAGTTGGTGTCATGCTTGTGGTCCTTTGGCTCGCAGGTAATCCTCAAATCGTAATATTTATCATCAGTAGTTTAAATTTTAAAGTGGCTTGGTAGTTTAAAGTCATTCATGGCTTTGTTATAAAAGGAAAATTAATCAACCTTAATTTAGACAAGAACATGTCTTGCGATTTGATCATATCATCTAGCTTAGAAATGTGGTTTTGGACTTTATCACGTCTCATAAAATAAAAAGGTCGAGAAACGGTTTGTGATACACGTTTTGGGGAAAATATGGTGTAGAAGACAAGTCGTTGATGTTATTTACCATGCAAATATGATTTTACATTTTCCATCCTAAGCTATCTTAAACATACTCAAATGAGCCCATCAAGTGTTTAAACTTCCACTTTTGGTCCTTGGACTATAATTTCCTATGAGTTCATATAAATAATGTGATTGTTTTAGTAATCGGTAACTAATATATCATAAACGATTGATTTGTCATGCATTTCATAACTAATAAAAAAAAACAAGAATTATATACGCTAATCAGGAAAACAAGAACATTAAGGAAAGACACGATAAATCAGGAACATGTAACACATACCATGAACAAGTAACTCATACATGAACAGGAAACTTATTCACGTCCTTTATTATGTAGCACTTAAAAATATCCAAGTAGGAGTCTCATCAGCTTTTCCTTGCAGTCAGTACTGGACACAAGGTACGGATTTCCATCCTTTCAGTAAGGACTTCCTTTCTATGCATGACTAGGATTCCCCGTCTTCAGCCAAATGTTTTTCCCCAGTATATGTTTAATTTTATCAGTAATCATGTTAATAACTAAGTAAATTGCCTGAGCATTATATACAAGCACGACCAGTTTATGTACTAGTTACGGAGGTACCGTAACCACGGCACTAGAGGCACCGGTGTCGTGACTCACATGCAGGAGAGTGATATCCTGCATCGTTCCACTCAGCTCAGCTTGGCCATTTTATCAGTATTATTAGTGGGGCGTATGGATGCATCCTAGGCTTATATGTGTTACAAGTTATCAGGTGAATGTGGTGTGTGCTCTACATCCTTCACATTGGAGCTGATCCCTCCACCCAGCACAGTTATTTAGAGGTCACCCCTCTACAGCATGACGAGGTCACCCCTCCAGTTGTTCATGCACGGTTGTTACAGCACGTGACCTATATAAGCTCTGGCAAATAAAATACAGTAAATGCATGTTTTCAGAATTAATAGTTATATTTCAGTATCAGTATATATGAACCAGGTTTCTCAGATTTTATGCAGAGTTCTACTACATGTTACATATCAGTCTTACAGCTTCAGTATTCTATCGCCTGTTTCATTCAGTATATTCTTATCATGCTTTATATCCGTTCACTGAGCGTTATGCTCAGCCGTAGTTCCTTTCATGTTCTAACGGCAGGTACACCAGGACGCTCTTAGGATTCTGAGAGCATGTGCATTTGGATGGAAGTTATCCAGACTTCTTACTTTATGCATTTCTTGCATTTATTCTGCTTATTTGGACATTGTTTAGTCCTTTCCTTCATTATTTTACTTTTCATGTTTTGGGCTTATGTTTGGATTACCGATGTTTGGATTACCGATGTTTGATTCCGGTATTCCTTTTTGGTCGGTTAATGTTTTAGGACATTTACCTTATGCTTGATGACACGCCATAAATACACGTAACGGTCCACTTATCCAAGTGGGGTGTTACAGTCCATATACGTAAACCTTGAAATGATGTGAATGGAACGATAGATATTGGATTTAGATGTTGATAACTTTGGCCATGCCTTTTCTGAAACTAAAGAGACCAAGTGTGAATGGTTGTTTTGATTTGTCAAATGTTAATTGTTTGTATTCCACTTGCAGCAACCTTTGACTGTCTATGTAATGGGACCAACAGGTTTAAGTGAATCATAGATTTGGTCATTGTCATATGATTCGTTTGGTTTGAAGTGGGGTTTTATTTTACTTGTGGGTTTATAAAATTACTGGTTTAGGATTGATTAGGTTTGGGTTTTGATTAGGTGAGAGAAAAAAATATTTTAAATTTAAATATAGTATTAAAATAAGATTTTGTTATTTTATAAAATATATATGTGAGTGTGATAGAGAGAAATATTAAATAGGACCACAGAAAATAAGAAAACCCATCTTGCATGCTAGATTAGAAATAGTAGCTGTCACTGGACATAGAGCCCAATTAATTAGTTTAAAAAAATAACCAAACAACCATTATTATAGTTAAACACATATTTTATCTTTAAAATCCACAACCAAACGGGCCCTAAGTTGTTGTGTCAAGATCTCATATTGATAACTCTTTAAATGCTAACGGTGGAGGTGGTAAATTTATCTGTGTTTGGTTAGACGAATTAATAGTAGGCAAGTAATAGCAAAGACTCGCTTGATTCGTAGATGGATGAACGGTTTTGATTTCAGTATAAATTTTGATTTGCATTTAGTGTATGTTTAAAAAGAAGGAGATGTTTTTCTTTGAATAAAAATGTCATTATCACACCTCACAAACGGAGGTAAATTGTACACAACAAGTTAAATCGAACATCAACTTCTAAACTCAAAACTGATTTGCCAAAGAAAATACACGAGGTAACAAGTTGAGCCACGCCAAAACATACACCATAAAAGTTGTGACACAGTACAACAACACAATACAAGGGTGAGGGAGAATCACCAATATGAGCTTTTTTGTAGACACGGCCATATAAAGGTGTAGCTTGGAGTAAAGTATACAAGTTACACAAAAGCATATATAAAAGAAAAAGTCTAACAACCCTAAAAAAGTCAAACCTAAGCCAAACAAATATAAAACCAAATCCCAAAGCAAAAACATAACATCTGGAGACCAAGGGTTTCGAGGCAGCAACGATCCATCCGGTGATGTGGAAGCAAGGTGGCACAACAAATCTAACAGATCTAACCAATCTAACATATCTGAGATAGTAGCACGTCATTTGATGGTGAAGCAGCAGTGGCGGATGGCAGGCGGTAACGGGCGATGAGAGATCTGAAGGCAAAGGGATATTGTTGGTGGGAGGTAGTAGAGAAACAAAGAAAACACGAAAGGTACACGAAGAAAAAAGGAGAACGGCCGGCCGAAGCCGACCATCGGAGGAGCAATCGAGATTTGATGGGCGGAGGATACGAAGTGTATGTGAGAGAAATGATGATTTTTGAATAATGGTAATAAAATAATATTTTAAAAGACATAAAAGAGATAGAATAATAAAATATTATTATTGTAAAACCCGCTTTAAAAACCATAAGATCATTAAATGCACGAATTTACGGTTAAATTTAAACTTTCTAATTAAGTAATATACGTCATGAATCATGAATATTTAATACGGACGTTACGTATATTTATTAATTATACTAAGGATTTCGTATGTAAACATGCATGTAAATGCACGATAAGTATTCATATATAATACTTAAAATATGCAAGACATAAACACAAGAACACTAAACGAACACATACGATAACAAATTAAATCATGAAAAAAACAATGTGTAAGTATGCGTGTGTGTGTGTGTGTGTCCACGCCCAAACAAGAAGAAAGAAGGGCCCAAGGCCCGTGTCCAATATAAATCCTTATGTACAACAAATAAGGACTCATAAACATAAAACACAAGAAATTTATCAAAACCCTAAAACACTTTCTTCCTTCCCTTTTTATTTCTTGGTCGCGGCAACAACAAGGAACCCCAAGGACGATTCATGTTTGATCTTTATTTTAAACAACGGTAACGTGTTCGTGTCATTCCTTTCAACCACGTATTCGGCATCATTGAAATCTTTTCTTTGTTTTTTATTTAATTTGTTATGATTATTAAAAAAAACAAATCAAGAAACATCTAATAATCATAGATCTACCAAGATTAAAAACAAAACAAGGGTTTGGGGGTTGGTTTGTCCCGATCGTAACCAACCGAGACCCACAATGGTCTCGGTGGTGTTGTTGTTCCAGCAACCGCTACCCCTCATGGGGTCGGTGTTGGTTTAAAGCCACTAGCCGCAACATTAGGTTGGCGATGGTGGCGTTTGGTTGACAGCCGTGAGGACCAAGAACCCCGCAGTGGGGAACTTGGCCCATCAGTGGGAAACCGAGACCCACTAGGGGGCTCGGTGGGAGGTTGTCGCAGGAAGGGGAAACCCCAACGCAAGCTGGGGGTGTTGGTGTTGTTCGGGAAGCAGCAAGCCGAGAGCTTTAGCTCTCGGTGTGGGGCTGTCGGCTCGGACGAGGCACGACAGCGGGGCCGCAGCCTTCGGGCTGTGGTAATCGGGTGTCGCTCTCGGGTTTTGGGGCTCGGGAACTTGACACTTTTTCAAGAACACGTAATAAACCGTCATGTAAAAAAACTTTATGTTATCTTTTAATTAATTAATTTTATTAATTATTTATGGTTTAATTAAATATGACTTAGGTTATAATGTTTATTTAAATAAACCATGTTATATTTGTATGTACATTTATTTATATAAACTTATGTTAAGATAACTAATAATTTAATTATTCATGATCATTAATTTAATTAATTAAAACTTAGGTTAATTAGTTAATATCTTTTAAGGTAACGTTTAATAACATGAAACATGTAATACTACTAATTAATAATAACTTATGATAACATGATATGACATTATTAATTAATAATAATAAGTTAAGCCTATGTATTTATTATTTATTAAACTTTACAATATAATTATACATGACAAAATATATGCTTATTAAACTATATGTTATATCATTTAATTATTTTAATAAGCATATGATTAATTATGGAAACATGTTAATTATGGAATTATACTAATTATGGCAACATGATAAATATGGAAACACACTAAATATGGTAACATGCTATTTATAGAAACATGCTAAATATGAAAACTTTCTATTTTTGGAAACTTACTAATTATAGAAACTTTTTATTTTTAGAAACTTACTATTTAAGGAAACTTACTATTTTTGAAAAGTTACTATATATAGAAATCTGCTATTTTTGGAAAGTTACTATATATAGAAACCTGCTATTTTTAGAAAGTTACTCATTATGTTATAACAAGTAACGTGACACTTAAAACATGAAATACATGAATCTAAAACACATGAAACACTAAGAATCACATGATTAAACATGAAATAATAAAACAAGACAAGAACAAGTATAATAAGTATGAACACGTCAAGTATACTAAATAACAAGTATGTATAATTAAAACCGGCTCTTATTCATGTCCCTTCATTATGTAGCTATCGTAAAGCCGGAGTGATCTTCCGCGTTCGTTTTCGTCTTCATTTACTGGACATAAGGTACGTATATTCCGTCCTTTAGTAAGGATATCTTTCATATATTAGGATTTCTCGTTTGCATCCATCTGTTTTCCACAGTAGTTTAAGTGTCTTAAACACACCAGTATATGTTATGATTAGATTGCCTGAGCTATATACATGCATGCCAGTTTCACCTAGTTATGGGGGTTCCATGACCATAGCACTGGAGGCACCGGTGTTATGACTCTTCTGCGGTGAGAGTGATTGCTCGCAGCGTCCCTTTACGTTATTTGGCCTATTAATATTATCAGGTGGGGCGAATGGGTTCATCCTAGGATAAGTTAGTAAGATTTCATGGTAACTGCGGTGTGTGCCTTCCATCCGTTACAAGAGTTGATCCCTACACTCATTTTATATATATTATCTAGAGGTAGCCCCTCTAATTGCATGATGAGGTCACCCCTCTAAGTATTCATGCACGTTGATATAACATGACCTATATGGGCTTCGGGCATATTTAAAATACAGATTTTCAAGACAAACTAAACATAAGTCTTTTCAGAAATATAAACCAGTCTTATGAACTTACAGGTTTTCAAGGACATACATTTATTCCGATGCTATACATTTCATTTCATTACTTGCTTATATTTATGTTCTACATTCATTGTAATATATCCGTACACTGAGAGTATTGCTCAGCCATATTTTCTTTCCATGTCCCAATACGACAGTAACTAAAGGGCAAAGCTAGGAACCAAGAGTACGTGCATGGAATGAGGCGCCAGTCTTCTTTCCTTCTTTAATGCATTTACATACTTTTGCTTTTCTGGACATTGTTTAGTCCTTTCCTTTACATTCTACTTATGCATTTCATGTTTGGAGCTTATGTTGGAACCGATGTTTGTTTTCGGTTTCCTTTTATGGTCATTTAATGTTTAGACATTTACCTAACATGCTTTGATGACATGCCATAATTATTATGTAACGGTCCATTTATCCAAATGGGGTGTTATAATTGTAATATGTGACATTTAGGTATGGACAGTAATGGGTCGGGTTTTATTGAACTCGTACTCATACTCGTTTATAATATTTGTGTCAGTATCAGCTCTAATACCCGATGGGATCCAATTAGTATTATCCATCGGTTTTTCAGATTTTTCTGCGAATATCGGGTATTCACAATTAAATTTTCGTCGAGCATAATTGTGGGTATATAGTTAAGAAAAACCATCGAAAATTAAATAAAACACCCTAATTTATTCAATGTTTTTAGAAGATAAAGAATACTAGTGTAAAACCCGCATGCTTTTACCATGAATAGTACCCTTACGATCGTACGTACATGATTAGAACTTCTCTTTTATAGCACGTTTACGTTTCACGAACAAGAATTACAAGTATTACGTACGTGTCATAACACGATAAGTATTTATTACGTATAAACACACAATAATTATTCCAATAATAATTATAATCACGAACATACAAACATGAAATCATGAACGTAAATTAATCACGAGCTAATATTACGTATATATATATATATATACTTATTACGAACATGAATAAATATATTAAGTCGCGATCGATAATTAAGTAGAACACGTAAATTACGAACACGAGAACACACGAGAACACACTAATAATTTTAGACACGGAAAAAGGTATGGGTTACCCAAAGTGGGGCGCCCTACCCGCGGCATACACAAGAACATGGGCTTAGCCCATGTAAACTTTTACTAAACAAGGGAATTTAGAAAAACATGTTCATTTATCACAAAATCAAGAAAATAAAAAAAACCCTAATTCTTTCTTTGCTCCTTCTTTGGCCGCCGGATTCATAACACCAAAAGGGGTGTTCGGGTCGATTTTGATCTTGGAATTATTGCAAGGATTCGTGTGTGTGTGTTCGTCCTCATTTGTTTCACGTATTCGGTATAACCTTTAACCTTTTCTTTTTATGTTTTGATTTAATTAATCACATAAAATCATGATATTTTTAATTAACTAATTAAAAACAAGTATTTTAAACATGTTCTAATCATGGGGTTAAATCAAATCAAGGGTTAGGGGTGTTTGTGTTGTAGCCGACGCCTAACCGAGCCCTTTGGAGGTCTCGGCTTGGCTTATATCACACCACCGAGACCATATGGTCTCGGTATGGTGGTGGTGGTCCCACGGCAGCAGCAAAACCAAGGGGAAACCCGACCTTGGTCGGAGTATGGTGATAGTTACGGGTCCGGTTCATGGTTTTTAGTCACGGGTCCGGTTCATGAATCATTTTTTTAAGGTTTATGATTTTTACAAGTTATGTTATTTTTTTAAGACTTAAATTAAATTAATTAAAAGCATGACATGATTAATTTAATTTACATGACTTAGGTTATTAATTTAATTATTATTAATTCATGAATTTTAACCTAAGTATTTATATTTAATTAGACTTTATAATTAATTAATTATTAAAAACCATGACTATAATTAATTAATTTACATGACTTAGGTTATATTATTCATAGATAATAATACATGTTTAACCTAAGTATTTTACCTTTATTTAATTAAACCATGTTATATTTAATTAAATACTTTAACCTATAGTTTATTTAATTCACATGAAATAATTAACCAACTGGCTAGCTCAGTTGGCCACCAAGGGAAACCTTGGGGAGGTATTCTTGGAGAGGTCTCAGGTTCGAGTCTCACCAAGGACCTTCAGGGGCCCGAATTTAATAGAAGCAGGAGTGGGGTTTATCCCCTAAGGAGAAGGTTTGAGGCTTGCATACTGCCCAATTGGATGTCACTGCAAGCTCGAATCACTAACTACTAACTCGCCGTTAAAAAAAAAATTAATAAACTATACTATTTAATTACATGACTTAGAATATTAATTAGTAAACACTTAAGCTTATATTATTAGCTTAATTATCCAGCTTATATCTAATTATGGAAACTTTCTATTTTTAGAAACTTATTTATTTAAGGCAGCTAATCTATTTATGGAAACTTGCTATTTTTAGAAACTTATCTATTTTAAGCAGTAAATCTATTTTTTGAAACTTTCTATTTTTGGAAACTTTCTATTTTTGGAAACTTTCTATTTTTGGTAACTTTCTATTTTTGGAAACTTTCTATTTTAGGAAACCTGCTATTTTTAGAAAGTTACTTATTATTACACAACAAGTATAATAATACATGAAATACAAGTAATACTTAATCAGAATAGACAGAATATACGATAAACACAGTATAAAGCTTAAATCAGTAAAACATGACATGAACATATAAAACAAGCTAAGACATGATATAAAATCAGTTACGTATTCAGTAATCAAATACTTATACACGTATGTATTTATGTAGCATTAGTGATACCGAAGTAGGACTCTCTTTCGTTCGTCTTCTTCGTTCACTGGACATAAGGTACGGATTCTCCGTCCTTTCATTATGGACATTCTTTCTTTATTAGGATTCCTCGTATGCAGCCAACTGTTTTCCCTAGTATATGTTTATATGTTTGATTGCTTATGTGTAATTAGAATACCTAAAGCCATATACATGCATGACCAGTTTCACCTAGTTATGGAGGTACCATAACCATAACACTAGAGGCACTGGTGTTATGACTTCCCCACGGCGGAGTGATTGCTCGTGGCGTCCCTTCAGCTTTTGGCCATATTATTTTATTTATCATGTGGGGCGTATGGGTGCATCCTAGTTACATGTTTTCAGCAGATTACTCAGTGTGAATGTGGTGTGTGCCTTGCATCCTTCACAAGGAGCTGATCCCTCCTACCCAAAACCAGTATATTAAATTAGAGGCAGCCCCTCTAATTTGCATGACGAGGACACCCCTCCAAGTATTCATGCACGTTGATGTTTCATGACCTATATTGGCTAATGGTAAATATGTTAAACAGTTTTTACAAGATAAACATAAGGCTTTTCAAACTATAAAACCAGTTTTACTAAGATATAACCAGGTTATCCAGAACTTAGTCTTTTCCACTGCTTCATGTTTATATGCTTATATTATTCATGCTATACTTGTACATCCGTGCACTGAGCGTATTGCTCAGCGGTTTTCCATTTCATGTTCCCAAAACGGCAGGTAGTCAGGGACGCTCGTAGACTTTAAGCGTACGTGCATATGGATTGGAAGCTTCCTAGCCTTCTTTACTTTATGCATTTCTTTATACTTTGATACTCATTTCCATGGACATTGTTTATTCCTTTCATTTACAGTACTTGATAGGTGTGTAAACACCCATCCTTTTACCACTTAATTCTGGCTAAAACGAGACCAAAACACGTATTTAATATCATTTGTTTGGAATTATGCGTGGTTTTTGTGTTTATTGTGTTTTCAGAGCTAACCGGATGAATATTAAAGAAAACATGGGATTGCACGGGTTTTATCAAGGAAAAAGACTCAAGACGAAGTCTATTGTCCAAGAGATGCAAAAGATTTGAAGTCAATGGGCCTATTTGAAGATTTATCGAAGAAAGGGATCAAAGATGGAAGATTTACATATGTCGAAGAAACTCAAGTCTATTAAACGAAGAAATTAAAAGACGAGTTGAATTTAATCGTCTACAAATCCCGGATCAGAATCGAAAACGTCAACTTTTCTGAAAAGACGAGAAGACAAGAAGAAAGGGAGATAGCCCACTCACCAACCAACTACTAGGACTATAAAAGGATTTTTCCTTCACACAATTAGAGTTAGTTTTATTTTTTCTTTCCCAGGTTTCTTTGGTTCGTTTCATCACCAACACCATTAGGGTGTTTGGTGATTTTTCATTTTTCCTTCAATCTTGTAAGTGTTTGATCATTACTATTGTTAACTTTTACATTAATCTTTCAATCCAATCTTTCTATTCATCTTGTTCATCTCCTTTTCTATTCAAAGTTCTCAAGTTCTTGTTGATTAATTTTAATCTTTTAAACGTGATTGATTTTGTGTTTTTGTTGTTGGGATTTGTTACTTATGATATTTAAATGATTATTGGTTAATTTGGCAAAACCTTTTTGAGTATTTTGGTGATTTGGATTAAAAATCGTTTTTGCCGTAACTGTTACTGTTCTTCAGCCCAGAAATATTCCGAATAGCTCTTTTTCTTATTCTCTTACTCGGAAAGTTCATGCATTCCGAATAGTGTGTTTATTTTACCCTCATTCGGAATATTTTACATATTCCGAATTGACCATACATTCCGAATAGGACCCTTTTTCCGCATAGGCTTATTTTCTGAATTGGACATTTATTCCGAACAGAGATAATATTCTGAATAGGAACTTTTTTCCGAATAGGACCTTCTTTCCGCATAGCACATGTTTTTCCGAACAGCCTGTTTTTCCGAATTGCATTTTATTCCGCATAGGGAATTTATTCCGCGTAGGGTTGAATTATTCCGAATAGACTCGACTTTCCGAATAGCTTGTTTTTCCGAATAGGACTACATTCCGCACAGGGGAATTATTCAACATAAGGATTTTATTCCGAATAAGGTAGTTTCTGTTCGGGTATTTTTCCAGTTACTGTTTATTGTTTGATTTAAATTTTTAAGTCTAGCTTTACTTTTTAATTGTTTTAAGCTTAAATCTTTCTTTACTTTATTCACTTCCCTCTTTAGTAGATTAGATAACTAAACCCTTTTTGTCACCAAGAACAAATCTTCCACTTTTAACCGAGATCAATTCGAGAGGATTCCGAGAGACATAATCTGACCCTAGAAAAATCATTTGTATCAAATGGCGCCGCTGCCGGCTCTTCTCGTTAAGATCAAAAGTTTTTTGTGAGAACTTGGATTTTGGGATCCGTTCCCCGTGAACGTTACCTTTTTCAAAAACTTTCAAAAAAATCCTAAAAAATATAAAATTTTCAAAAATACAAAAAAATTAAAAAACATAAAAACCAAAAATATTTGTGCTTTGTTTTTCTTTGTTCGTTCTTTTGCATGTGTATGCGCACTCGATCCACGTCTTATCAAGAGCCCGAGCCTCTCGATACCTTAGACATGGCCGGTGTACACAACAACAACAACCCACCTTTCAACAACATGAACAATAACAACAACAATGAGCCCCTTCCGGATAATCTCCCGATTATTGAACTGCTGCAAGCTCATGTTGATGGCAACACGGATCCAATTGTCATACCTCCAATTGCCGCCAACAACTTTGAGCTAAAATCAGGCTTTATCCAGATGGTCTCCGCTCAACCATTCTTGGGACGTACCATTGATGACCGACACGACCACATAAAGAGATTCTTGCAACTCACCAAAACGGTCAAGTTCAATGGTGTTCCACAAGAGGTTATAAGGTTACAACTTTTTCCCTTTTCTTTAGAGGGACAAGCCCGGCATTGGCTTGCTAAGGAACCGCCACAGAGTATTCTCTCGTGGACGGATTTGGAAACAAAGTTCATCAATTACTTTTTCCCACCCTCTCGTACTACCGCTTTGCGGAATGAGATCATAAATTTTGAACAAAAGTACGATGAGTCGTTCAGTGAATCTTGGGATCGTTTTAAAGATCTTTTAAGAAAATGCCCACAACATGGTTTTACCAAAGTACATCAAATCAATACTTTTTACAATGGTTTAAGCATGAGTGACCAAGATTCACTGAACAGTGCCTCGGGGGGTAATCTTTTGGCTAAGACTTCCAATGCTGCTTGGGACATCATTGAGAATAAATCTCGTGTGCAAACCAAGAGTGTTCGGACCAATGTCGCTAGTGCTAGCACTAATGACAGCGACAAGCGACTGGACAAAATCACTACGCTTCTTGAATCGCTTGTCACCCACACCGTTAACAACAACAACAGCAGCAACGCTAAAAACGCTCAAGTTAACGCTGTCAGCCAACCTTGTGAGATATGCGGTGGTCCTCACTCTTACACCACTTGTACCGCTACCCAAGATTACCCTGCAGAGAATGTGAATGCGGCATATGGCACCTATCCTCAACCTGCTTATCAAGCTAGACCTCAAGGTGACCGTAATTTGCTTAGCTACCGTAGCAACAACTATCTTTCACCACCTGGTTTTCCTCCTACCAACCCAAACCAACAACAAAACCTCAACCGCCCTACTCAACAACAACAACAACCTCGACAACCATACATCCCACCTCACAAGCAGCAACAACCACCTCAACGTAACAACCAAGTTTACCAACAACCTGCTTATCAACCACCCGCATACAATGCTCCTCCCAACCAACCCACCGCTCTTCACCAAGAAGTGGAAACTTATATGAGGACTAACGATGTGATTGTAGGAAATCTTCAGAGAGAGGTGCTCAACCTGAAAGCAGACTTGGTCAAGCAAGGAAACGATTTGAGAGCCGACATGAGAAATACGTTGGATACCCAAACTAATGACTTGAGGAACATGATGGCTAGTTTCTTCCAAGGTAATCAACCCTCTTCTTCGGGTACTCTTCCGAGTAACACCGTTGCGCATCCAAGAGGGGAGATGAAAGCAATCACCACTCGAAGTGGCAAAGGTACCAAGGAACCCGAGCTTCCTATACCTCCACCGGTGGTTGTGACTAAGGAGAACGAGTCACCTGCTCCTATTCCTCATCCTTCTCCTTCCCCAAATTCTCCACCTCTTCCTTCTACCCCTCCTCCACCCAAGGATGTGAGTGATCCTATTCTTCCAAAGTCTTCCTCTTCTTCCAATATACCTTATCCATCTAGGTTGAGGAAAGAGAAGCTCAAAAGCAAGGAGGATATTCAGGTTTCAAACTTTCTTAAAATGTTTAAACAACTGAATTTCAATATCTCCTTCGCTGAGGCTCTCGCTCACATGCCTAAATATGAGAAAATGTTTAAAGATCTTCTGAGCGACAAGGAAAAGCTCCTCGATATTGCCAACACCCAACTTAATGAGAATTGCTCTGCGGTGCTCTTAAGGAAATTACCAACCAAGCTTGGTGATCCGGGTCGTTTTCTTATCCCTTGCAATTTCCCGGGAGTAGAGAATTGCATGGCCCTAGCCGATCTAGGTGCCAGTATTAATCTTATGCCTCTAAGCGTTTGGAAGCAATTATCTCTCCCAGAGCTAGTCCCCACCAAAATGACTTTGGAGTTAGCTAACCGTACGGTTGCTTATCCAGTGGGGATAGCTGAAGACGTCATTGTAGGAGTCGACAAATTCACTTTTCCTGCTGATTTTGTTGTCGTCGACTACGAGATGGACCCTCGTGTGCCACTAATTGTTGGTCGTCCATTCTTGAGGACCGGTCGCACTCTCATTGATGTTGAAGCCGGTGAGCTTATCATGAGAGTGGGTGACGATAAAGTATTCTTCAACATGGGAAAGTTGTCTAAACATCCTTACTCATATGAGAGTGTTAATTGTATTGACGTTCTTGATGAGGCTTGTGAAGAACACTTTAATGATGCTTGCAAAAGTATTCCTACCTCTCTTCCCAATGTTGAGACCGTGTCCTCTATTGATTCATCATTGTCTCTATTTGGAGATAGTGATTTATTTTGGAACAATCTTGAAGATACCATGGGAGATGTGAATTTAGCTACTAATGATTCTCCCACCGATGGGGATGAAGACATGAATTTCTTTGACAATCTTCTAACCGAAGACAATCCTTCGCCTCCATCTCCCACGGTCATTGCTATCGATACTCCGACTTTGAAAACGCCTCCCGTCGAAAATCCTCCGGATTTGGAACTTAAGGAGTTGCCGCCCCATCTCGAGTATGTATTCCTTGAAGAAGAGAAGAAGTCGCCAGTCATCATTGCTAAGGATTTGAAGGATGAAGAGAAAACTCGACTTGTCGCCGTGTTGAAAGATCATAAGAAGGCTATTGCTTGGAAGATTTCTGATATTCGTGGAATTGATCCTCACTTCTGCACACACAAAATTCTCATGGAGGACGACTTTAAGCCCACAATTCAAAGCCAACGAAGGGTGAACCCAAAAATACATGAAGTCATCAAAACAGAGGTTATCAAACTTCTTGATGCGGGTATGATTTACCCTATTTCGGATTCACCATGGGTTAGTCCAATCCATTGTGTGCCCAAGAAGGGCGGAATAACCGTTGTTCCCAATGAACACAACGAGTTGATTTCCACTCGTCTCGTTACTGGGTGGAGAGTTTGTATAGACTACCGCAAACTCAATGATGCCACGAGAAAGGATCATTTCCCTCTACCTTTTATGGACCAAATGCTTGAACGATTAGCGGGTAATGAATATTACTGCTTTCTTGATGGTTTCTCAGGTTATTTTCAAATACCCATCGATCCCCAAGATCAAGAGAAGACAACATTCACTTGTCCCTATGGCACATCTGCTTACAAAAGAATGCCTTTTGGCTTATTTAATGCCCCCGGGACTTTCCAAAGGTGCATGTTGGCTATCTTCCATGACATGGTTGAACAAACCATGGAAGTCTTCATGGATGATTTCTCGGTCTTTGGGAATTCTTTCTCTTCTTGCCTTGCCAATTTGGAACGTATGCTTCAGCGGTGCGAAGACACTCGCCTTGTTCTAAATTGGGAAAAATGCCATTTTATGGTAAAAGAAGGCATTGTGCTAGGACACAAAATCTCTAAAGCCGGTCTTGAAGTCGACCGTGCTAAAGTAGATGTCATAGCCAAATTACCTCCACCTTCAACCGTGAAGGGTGTGAGAAGCTTTCTGGGTCATGCGGGCTTCTATCGTCGATTCATCAAAGATATTTCTCAAATCGCTCGCCCGATGACCCACCTCTTGGAAAAAGATACTCCTTTTATCTTTTCCAAAGAGTGTCTTGAAGCCTTCAACTCGCTTAAGGATAAGCTAACTAAGGCACCCGTCTTGGTTACCCCTAATTGGGAACTTCCCTTTGAGTTGATGTGCGATGCTAGTGATTATGCTATTGGAGCGGTTCTGGGACAAAGAGTGAACAAACACTTCCAACCAATCCATTACGCTAGCAAAACAATGACGGGGGCACAATTGCATTATACGACAACCGAAAAAGAGCTTTTAGCTGTTGTCTATGCTTTTGAAAAGTTCCGCCCCTATCTTGTCCTTTCCACCACAATTGTGTATACCGATCATTCCGCGTTGAAGTACTTGTTGACAAAGCAAGATTCCAAACCAAGACTTCTTCGCTGGGTTTTGCTGCTCCAGGAATTTAAAATCGAAATTCGCGATAAAAAAGGAGCTGAAAACCTAGCCGCGGATCATCTCAGCAGACTTGAGGATCCTTACCAAGGGGATCCTCCGAACAAAGAAATCAATGATTCTTTTCCCTTGGAGACCTTAATGTCTATAAATTCAAATTCTGATGCTACCCCGTGGTTTGCGGACTTTGCAAATTACTTGGCGGGTGGAATTCTCAAGGAAGGGTTGACGTCTCAACAAAAGAAGAAATTCTTCACCGACATTAAGACTTACTTTTGGGACGACCCTTACCTATTCAAACAATGTGCCGACCTGATTATCCGCCGATGTGTTGATGGACCGGCAGCTTCGAAAATCCTTGATGCTTGCCACAAAGGACACACCGGTGGTCACTTTGGTCCCAACTACACCGCCAAAAAAGTGTTTGATTCGGGATTTTATTGGCCCACCATCTATCGTGACGCTCACGATATGGTTAAACGATGTGATGCTTGCCAGAAACAAGGCAAGATCATACATAAAGACGAGATGCCTCAGAATTTCATACAAGAATGTGAAATCTTTGATGTTTGGGGTATCAACTTTATGGGGCCATTCCCTTCTTCTAAAGGAAACAAATACATCCTTGTAGTCGTTGACTACGTCTCCAAGTGGGTTGAAGCCAAAGCTTTACCCACTAATGACGCACGGGTGGTTTGTAACTTTTTGAAAGCTCTATTCGCTAGATTCGGTGTGCCTAGTGCCATTATTAGTGATCGTGGGACTCATTTCTGCAATGACCAATTTGCTAGAGTCATGGCTAAGTACGGTGTAAATCATCGTCTTTCCACAGCCTACCACCCACAAACTAATGGCCAGGCTGAAATATCCAACCGAGGACTAAAGCGAATTCTTGAAAGGACCGTGGGAGAGCATCGTGCCGCATGGGCTGATAAACTTGATGATGCTCTGTGGGCTTTTCGTACTGCATACAAGACTCCGATTGGTTGTACACCATATCGTCTCGTGTACGGGAAAGCGTGCCACCTCCCCATTGAGTTGGAGCACAAAGCTTACTAGGCCTTGAAGTGGGCTAATTTTGATATCAACAAAGCCGGTGACCTACGCAAGATCCAACTCAATGAGCTCAATGAACTTCGGAATGAGGCTTATGAAAATTCTTTGATCTATAAGGAAAGAACTAAGCTCATTCACGAATCCAAGATCAAAAACCGAGAGTTCCATGTTGGAGACAAAGTCTTACTTTTTAACTCTCGGTTGAAAATTTTTTCGGGCAAGCTCAAATCTCGTTGGTCCGGTCCATTCACTATTGCTCAAATTTTTCCATATGGTACTCCCGAGCTCGCTCAACCTAATGGACCTAATTTTAAGGTGAATGGCCAACGAGTGAAGTTGTACTTTGGTGAGGACACCTCTCAGGAGGTGATTCCATCCCCCACCACGTTCCCCATGAACTAATTTTGGGTCGAGTCAGGCTCGTGACTCGGTTATCAAAAACAAGCGCTCCTCGGGAGGCAGCCCGAGTATCTATCCTTTTATGTTTTACCCTCCTAAGTGTAGGGGGACCTCTATAGGGTGTTTGTCTTTGTGTGGTGATGTGATTACAGGGATAAGTGCACTCTTGGAACCTCTGAAGAACCGTGCTCCCGTGTTATCCGAAATCCGGTTCTATCTCTCAACTATCGTGATTCAATTTTCTTCCTACTCACATTTGAAATTGATCACTTTAGTCGTCTCTTCCTTAACTCGAGTTAACCAACGTGCACAATGTCATAAGTGTAGGGGAGACTTTTCCCACATGCTTAAACATTGAGGACAATGTTTATCTTAAGTGTAGGGGGACTTCTATCGAAGTTTTAAGTGGACTTTTCCATGAAAATGCCTTCATTTAACCGGAAAATCATATTTTTCAACATTTTTCAATTTTTTTATTAACTTTGGCCATTTAGTCGTAATTTTTAAATTTTTATCGTTGCTTTCATATGTATATATTCCGCAATAAAGTCAAATTTTAATAAAGTGGTGTAGCTAGTTTTGAAATATTTGACATATTAGGCCCGTTGCGTTTATTTTGACTCAACCCGAATAGACTTATCTAAGTTTATTCTAGCTAGTATCCTTAACCATGTAGACCTTAATTGGTTTATTAGGCTAAGTATCCACGAATCTCATTACTTGAGATTTAAATTGTGGAGGACGAGAAATGATAGAGTCAATTATAAGTCGGTATTCTTGCACAAGCTCACTTGGTGTAATTATTTGCCTATTCTCCCATCACTTGCTAATAATTTATCTGCAATAAGTAAGGTCGTACGATTTGAAAGGTTACTTAGCTTCTAGCCCAAGATCGTTTAAAAGTTTCTCGGTAATGATAAGAGTTCATAGCCAAGGCATAACTTATGAAGCGGGGCGCGAAGATTGGCGAGTCCGAAAAGGCCCGAACAAGGCATGAGGATTCCATTTTATTGCTAAAGATCCAAAGTGATGTGAAAAGCATTATTCCCAAAGTCAATATGAAGGATCAAGACTCACGACGAAAAGCAATCAACTCCCATAAAGATGATGGAGAAGTCTATCCGAAAAGACCCTAACAAGGTATGAGGATAAATAGATCCAAGTCCGAAAAGGAGGCGGATCGTTGTATCTCAAAATCCCAAATAGAGATTGAAGAAATAATCATGAAGTCGTGGTCAACAAAGTTGGAGTACCCCTCAAAAGTCTCCAAGTGAAGAAACTCTATTATGATGAGAAGACCATTATCTCAAGAACGTCTCTCGAAGATATGAAGTATGAAGTACATGCCAAATATCGGCCCGAGAAAGGTCTCAAATCGTGAACCGAGTTATGCCAAGATATGAACTTTTTGATATCTCGAGAAGCAGTTTTAAGAGATTTTGTCCTTTAGCTAACTATTGAT
Organism: Glebionis coronaria; assembly: GCA_025667525.1. Taxonomy (NCBI): domain Eukaryota; kingdom Viridiplantae; phylum Streptophyta; class Magnoliopsida; order Asterales; family Asteraceae; genus Glebionis; species Glebionis coronaria. The sequence continues at coordinate 168,184 of JANFOE010001172.1, read as the reverse complement.
CAAATCGTCCTACTTTGCTTTCAGCCTTAATAAACTACTGAAATAAGTCCAAAAATGCATCTTCATGATCATTCTAAGACCAAAAATAAAATATAAGAGATACACTTAGGAATAAGGGAGTTTAAGCATTTAATTAAGCCATGTGTGTAAGTGTTTGATTTGCTAACTTATAATAACAATGATCTCATTTTTAAGCTTAGTTTGGGGAACGTGAAACTTGAGGGTGATAAATCTTCGCAGCACCAAAGCCCTAATGTAAGTCCTTGATCTCTTTACAAGTTATTTCCATGTAGCTATTTTCAAGTGAAAATGGTTTTCTATCCTTTTGTTTCCTTTAAAGTTTTAATTTCTCTTAGAACTTTAATTTTTGTTTAATGGTATGTTAATAAGGCCAAGGTTGATTGATTATGAAAAAAGTGTAAATTTGCTTTATCACTAAGCATTGCATGAGGGCACGGCAATGGTTAAGTGTAGGGGATTTGATAGGTGTGTAAACACCCATCCTTTTACCACTTAATTCTGGCTAAAACGAGACCAAAACACGTATTTAATATCATTTGTTTGGAATTATGCGTGGTTTTTGTGTTTATTGTGTTTTCAGAGCTAACCGGATGAATATTAAAGAAAACATGGGATTGCACGGGTTTTATCAAGGAAAAAGACTCAAGACGAAGTCTATTGTCCAAGAGATGCAAAAGATTTGAAGGCAATGGGCCTATTTGAAGATTTATCGAAGAAAAGGATCAAAGATGGAAGATTTACATACGTCGAAGAAACTCAAGTCTATTAAACGAAGAAATTAAAAGACGAGTTGAATTTAATCGTCGACAAATCCCGGATCAGAATCGAAAACGTCAACTTTTCTGAAAAGACGAGAAGACAAGAAGAAAGGGAGATAGCCCACTCACCAACCAACTACTAGGACTATAAAAGGATTTTTCCTTCACACAATTAGAGTTAGTTTTATTTTTTCTTTCCCAGGTTTCTTTGGTTCGTTTCATCACCAACACCATTAGGGTGTTTGGTGATTTTTTATTTTTCCTTCAATCTTGTAAGTGTTTGATCATTACTATTGTTAACTTTTACATTAATCTTTCAATCCAATCTTTATATTCATCTTGTTCATCTCCTTTTCTATTCAAAGTTCTCAAGTTCTTGTTGATTAATTTTAATCTTTTAAACGTGATTGATTTTTTGTTTTTGTTGTTGGGATTTGTTACTTATGATATTTAAATGATTATTGGTTAATTTGGCAAAACCTTTTTGAGTATTTTGGTGATTTGGATTAAAAATCGTTTTTGCCGTAACTGTTACTGTTCTTCAGCCCAGAAATATTCCGAATAGCTCTTTTCTTATTCTCTTACTCAGAAAGTTCATGCATTCCGAATAGTGTGTTTATTTTACCCTCATTCGGAATATTTTACATATTCCGAATTGACCATACATTCCGAATAGGACCCTTTTTCCGCATAGGCTTATTTTCTGAATTGGACATTTATTCCGAACGGAGATAATATTCCGAATAGGAAATTTTTTCCGAATAGGACCTTCTTTCCGCATAGCACATGTTTTTCCGAACAGCCTGTTTTTCCGAATTGCATTTTATTCCGCATAGGGAATTTATTCCGCGTAGGGTTGAATTATTCCGAATAGACTCGACTTTCCGAATAGCTTGTTTTTCCAAATAGGACTACATTCCGCACAGGGGAATTATTCAGCATAAGGATTTTATTCCGAATAAGGTAATTTCTGTTCGGGTATTTTTGCAGTTACTGTTTACTGTTTGATTTAAATTTTTAAGTCTAGTTTTACTTTTTAATTGTTTTAAGCTTAAATCTTTCTTTACTTTATTCACTTCCCTCTTTAGTAGATTAGATAACTAAACCCTTTTTGTCACCAAGAACAAATCTTCCACTTTTAACCGAGATCAATTCGAAAGGATTCCGAGAGACATAATCTGACCCTAGAAAAATCGTTTGTATCAGTACTTATGTTTGTGTGTGATGAGTCCTACTTTTGGGGTACCGATGTTTGAATCCGGTATTTTCTTTATGGTCATGTAATGTTTAGACATTTATCCTTGTATGCTTTGATGATACGCCATAATCACGCGTGACATTCCATTTATCAAAATGGGGTGTTACAATTATTGTATCAGAGCCAAGGCTTCGACCTGTGATTAGTGGGTAGTCACTATGGTCTTCCTAGAACTGACAGTCGGTTTTCATGCATTCATCATTTTCATGCTTACATATATATGTCATTGTGGCAAGTTTATGACTAAGTAATGGTTGGTACAGGACTGGCCCTATTCAGTTGCATGTGTTTTATCGAAACTTTTAAATTTGGGACCGACCCATAGGCGTCCCCTCGCCATGTCTTTTATTTTGGGTGAACTGACCATAGGAGTTCACTCTCGAGCATACAAAAGTTTTCATAAAACTGCATCATGCATTCATGTACAAATTTTCCTACATAAAATTTTTTCTCATGATTTATTGGTATAAATTTTTTTCATGTATATATTTTATGTTTTGATCAGTTTAATCATGTACTTTATGTTAAACTGTCAGATGGTTCTCATACGCGTGCAGGAACACGATCCAAGCTGCTATGCAAGCTTTTCTTCCTCGGCTGAGGAACGACATCAGGGCTGAAGTTCAGGCTGCCAACAATCAGCAGCATCACCAAGCACCTCCCCCTCCTCCTCTAGTGACATTGGCTACATGGCTGGAGAGATTCAACAAGCTCCGTCCTCGAGCTTTCGAGAGAACAAATAGCCCAAGTCAAGCTGAAAGCTGGTTGGCTCACATCGAGAAGATCTTCGATGCTATGGGTTGTGACCCCGTCTTCAAGGCGAGGTTGGCATGTTACCGGTACGAAGGTGATGTGTTAAATTGGTGGTTTGCATTGAAGCAGTCTGAGGGAGGTGATAATTGGGTGGCTGGTTTGACATGGGCTCAGTTCAGAGATAGGGTGATGGAGCAGTTCTTTCCCAAGGCTGAGCAAGACAAGCTGAAGAGGGAGTACCATGGGATCCGACAGAGAGCTGGGGAGAATAGAAACGAGTTCATGCAGCGCTTTCTTCGCTTAGCTGGTTTCCTTGGTGCAGCGGCAGGTACTCCTGAAGAGCAGGCACACCACTTCAGGTGGGCTCTTTGCACATCGGTCGCAAACAACTTGGTGTGTGCTACGTTCAACACGGTAGCACAAGTGGCTGATGCAGCACGTAAGCTGGAGATGCTGTAGGATAGAGATGAATTCGGGGAAGCAGAGAGACCCGAGAAGAGTTAAACATTCGTATTAAAGCGGTCACCAATCCGTATTCTTTCAGTATATGTCAATATATTTCATCTCTTTAAATTGTATCTTCCAGGCAGAAGACTAGGGACCGGTCTCAGCCGGCTACTCAGCAGCAGCCTAATCAGCCCAAGGGAAACGGTCAGACTAACGACCGTTCTGCTACGGATAGGCGTGGCGGTAATGATAATTACCGTAACAACGCTGGACACTCCAACAGCAGCAGGTCCTTATACTTACGCATTTTCTTATGATTTCATGTTATAACTCATAATTCTGACACATTAGCTAATCTTCTACCAGGAACCATGGAAATGGTAGGGACCAGAACCAGAGAGGTTCACAGCCTAGCCGTCCAGCTATCACTGGTATTCAATCTTACGATTATCCGCATTGTCCTTTGTACCCTATTATCATGTCTCATGTATAATATCTTATCAGGTTCTCAGCCAGTCAGGACACCTGCTGAAGGATATACTCATCCTCTTTGCTCTACTTGCCACCGTAGGCACCCAGGGCCATGTCGCCGCGACAGTGACGCATGCTTCAAGTGTGGTCTTCCTGGCCATCGCATGAAGGACTGCCGCAAGGGCGAGATGGAGGGCACATCGGGACATGCTGATACCAAGCCGCCTCCTACCACTGGACACGTTTACACCATATCTCGTGATCAGGCCAACAAGTCTACAGGTACCATTACTGGAATCTTGTATATGTATGGTCAAGCTGCATGTGTTCTATTTGATACGGGTGCTACTAACTCGGTCATTTCTACTGCTTATGCAAGAATGCTAGGATACTCTCCATGCCACTAGAGAATAGACTCAGTATTTCCACGCCTTTGAGAGACTCTGTACTTATAACCCATGTGTACAAGAGTCTTCCTCTAGAGTTTGACGACAAGGTTCGTCCTGTTGACGCACTTCCGCTGGACATGAATGTTTTTTACACGATTTTGGGCATGGATTGGCTATCCAAGCATCACGCTACCATAGACTGCCATTCATATCGAGTCATCTTCGGTGATATTAATGCACCAGAGTACATTCATAACGGGTTCATACCCGGCAGGTCTGTGCAAATCATATCAACCCTACAAGCGCGTGCACTACTGTCACATGGCTGCGAGGGTTATCTAGCTACGGTTCATGACATGGATGCTGAATCCTCATCAATTCAGGATCAGCCGATAGTGTCAGAATTCCAAGATGTATTTCCAGAAGAACTCCTGGGCATACCACCTGCACGTGAAGCGGAATTCAATATCGAGCTCATCCTAGGAGCTGAGCCGATTTCCAAGGCTCCTTATCGCATGGCTCCCATAGAGTTAAAGGAGCTGAAGGATCAACTGCAAGGAATTCTAGAATGAGGTTTCATTCGACTGAGCGCATCTCCATGGTGCGCACTGGTCTTATTTGTTAAGTAGAAGGACGGCAGTATGCGTCTTTGCATTGACTATCGCGAGCTCAACAAGATTACTATCAGCAATAGGTATCCACTCCCACGTATAGACAATCTGTTTGACCAACTCCAAGGGGCCAAACACTTCTCCAAGATTGATCTTAGGTCAGGCTACCATCAGCTACGGGTTAAGGAGCAGGACATCGCCAAGACTGCTTTCCGTACACGCTATGACCACTACGAATTTGTAGTCATGCCATTCGGCCTGACCAATGCTCCAGCAGTGTTCATGGATTTGATGAACAGAATCTTCCATGAATTTGTGGACAAGTTCGTCATTGTCTTCATCGATGACATCCTGATTTTCTCAAAGTCCAAGGAGGAACACGAAGACCATCTGCGTACAGTACTACAGATTCTTCACCAGAAGCAGCTGTATGCTAAATTCTCCAAGTGTGAGCTCTGGTTAGACAAGGTGGCATTCTTAGGTCACATTGTATCGGCAGAAGGAATCACTATGGATGCAGCGAAGGTTGAGGCTATTACCAAGTGGCCGAGGCCGACATTAGCGACTGAAGTCCGCAGTTTCCTAGGCTTAGCTGGTTATTACCGTAGGTTCGTGGAGAACTTTTCCCGCCTAGCACTACCATTGACCAAACTGACACGGAAAGGGGAGAAATTCGTTTGGACTGAAGAACGAGAGAAGAGCTTTGAAGACCTAAAGCAGAAGTTAGTATCTGCACCTATTCTTACACTCCCATCTGGTACGGGTGGATTTTAAATCTACAGTGATGCATCGAGGAAGGGACTTGGCTGTGTTCTCATGCAATATGGGAAAGTGATCACGTACGCTTCACAACAGCTTAAGCCTTATGAGGAAAATTACCCTACGCATGACTTGGAACTTGATGCAGTCGTGTTTGCATTGAAGATATGGAGGCACTACTTATATGGAGAATCATGTGACATTTTCACGGACCACAAGAACTTGAAGTATATCTTCAGTCAACTTGAATTGAACATAAGACAGAGGAGATGGTTATAGCTGCTGAAGGATTATGAGATCAATCTGCAGTATCATCCCGGAAAGGAGAATGTAGTAGCAGATGCACTTAGCAGAAAGTCCAGAATGATCAACGACATTACGATTGAAGAGGATATCGTAAGAGACATGGAGCGACTAGACATAGAGATCATGGTACGTGGACAACACGGTTACTGGGCTAATCTTAGAGTAGAACCATAGTTACTCTCTAAGATCAAGGAAGCTCAGAAAGATGATGGAGAAATCTGGGCGATAATTCAGAATTTGGAGAAGCAGACAGAATTCAGAGTAGATGCAGATGGTATCGTATGGCAGGGCACGAGACTTTGTGTTCCTGATGATCAAGAACTCTGGGAAGCCTTGTTAACTGAAGCTTATAGCTCCCTATTCTCTATACATCCTGGTTCGACCAAGATGTACCATGACATCAAACAGTACTTTTGGTGGAGTGGTATGAAACAGGATGTTGCCACTTACGTCTCCAAATATCTTACCTACCAGCAGGTTAAGATCGAGCATCAGCGATCTAGTGGTCTCCTTCAACCGTTAGATATTCTAGAGTGGAAGTGGGACAAAATCACCATGGATTTTGTTACTGGTCTTCCCCCAACGAAGAGGAAACACGATGCAATTTGGGTGATCGTAGATCGACTTACCAAATCAGCTCATTTCTTACCGATCCACAAGGAAGATTTGATCAGTAAACTCGCCGATACGTATAGAAGAGAGATCATGAGACTTCACGGTGCTCCATCCAGCATCGTCTCAGACAGAGATCCTCGATTCACTTCGTGATTCTGGAGAAGTCTGCAGAAAGCTTGGGGTACACAACTTAAGCTTAGCACGGCTTTTCATCCTCAAACAGACGGGCAGTCAGAGCGAACAATTCAGACATTGGAAGACATGCTAAGGTCATGTGCGTTAGAATGGACGGGTGATTGGGACGATTACATCTGTTTGGTGGAGGTTGCATACAACAACAGTTGGCATGGAAGTATCAAGTGTGCTCCTTTCGCGAGGTTATATGGCAGAAAGTGTCGCGCCCCAATCTGTTGGGATCAGGTTGGTGAGCGAACACTTGAAGGACCAGAAATCATAGAGTTGACTAATGAGAATGTCGCAGTATCTAAGCAGAAACTGCAAGAAGCACGATCACGTCAGAAGAATTATGCAGACAAGCATCGTAGGGACTTACATTTTAATGTAGGAGATCACGTTTTCCTTAAGGTTTCGCCGTCACGTGGTGTTAGACGTTTTGGAATCAAAGGGAAGCTCAGTCCTCGGTTCATCGGACCGTTTGATATCATTGAACGAGTCGGTGAAGTATCTTACCGTTTAGCGTTACCTCTGCAGCTTTCGCATGTTCACAATGTTTTCCATGTGTCCTTACTCAGAGGGTACCAGTATCATCCCCTTCACATGGTTCAGTATCCACGGGAGCTGATTCGTGAAGATCTCACTTTCATAGAAGAACCCGAACGAGTTCTTGACAGACAAGAACGAGTCATGAGAAGGAAGACGATTCCATTCGTAAAAATCCTTTGGAGGGATCATACCGAGTGGGACGCCACTTGGGAAACAGAGGAGTCTATCCGGGCTTCTTACCCTCATTTCATATTTTGAATTCGGGTATGTTCTTCTTTTCTAGTTTACTTTATCTATAATTCAGGGACGAATTATTCTTTTTAGGGTGGAGAGTTGTAAAACCCGCATGCTTTTACCATGAATAGTACCCTTACGATCGTACGTACATGATTAGAACTTTCCTTTTATAGCACGTTTACGTTTCACGAACAAGAATTACAAGTATTACGTACGTGTTATAACACGATAAGTATTTATTACGTATAAACACACAATAATTATTCTAATAATAATCATAATCACGAACATACTAACATGAAATCATGAACGTAAATTATCACGAGCTAATATTACGTATATATATATTTATTACGAACATGAATAAATATATTAAGTCACGATCGATAATTAAGCAGAACACGTAAATTACGAACACGAGACCACACGAGAACACACTAGTAATTTTAGACACGGAAAAAGGTACGGGTTACCCCAAGTGGGGCCCCCTACCCGCGGCATACACAAGAACATGGGCTTAGCCATTGTAAACTTTCACTAAACAAGGGAATTTAGGAAAACATGTTCATTTATCACGAAATCAAGAAAATAAGAAAAACCCTAATTCTTACTTTGCTCCTTCTTTGGCCGCCGGATTCATAACACCAAAAGGGGTGTTCGGGTCGATTTTGATCTTGGAATTATTGCAAGGATTCGTGTGTGTTCGTCCTCATTTGTTTCACGTATTCGGTATAACCTTTAACCTTTTCTTTTTATGTTTTGATTTAATTAATCACATAAAATCATGATGTTTTTAATTAACTAATTAAAAACAAGTATTTTAAACATGTTCTAATCATGGGGTTAAATCAAATCAAGGGTTAGGGGTGTTTGTGTTGTAGCTGACGCCTAACCGAGCCCTTAGGGGGTCTCGGCTTGGCTTATATCACACCATCGAGACCATATGGTCTCGGTATGGTGGTGGTGGTCCCACGGCAACAGCAAAACCAAGGGGAAACCCGACCTTGGTCGGGGTATGGTGATAGTTACGGGTCCGGTTCATGGTTTTTAGTCACGGGTCCGGTTCATGAATCATTTTTTTTAAGGTTTATGATTTTTACAAGTTATGTAATTTTTTAAGACTTAAATTAAATTAATTAAAAGCATGACATGATTAATTTAATTTACATGACTTAGGTTATTAATTTAAGTATTATTAATTTATGAATTTTAACCTAAGTATTTATATTTAACTAGACTTTATAATTAATTAATTATTAAAAACCATGACTATAATTAATTAATTTACATGACTTAGGTTATATTATTAATAGATATTAATACATGTATAACCTAAGTATTTTACCTTTATTTAATTAAACCATGTTATATTTAATTAATTACTTTAACCTATAGTTTATTTAATTCACATGAAATAATTAATAAACTATACTATTTAATTACATGACTTAGAATATTAATTAGTAAACACTTAAGCTTATATTATTAGCTTAATTATCCAGCTTATATCTAATTATGGAAACTTTCTATTTTTAGAAACTTATTTAATTAAGGCAGCTAATCTATGTATGGAAACTATGAATTTTTAGAAACTTATCTATTTTAAGCAGTAAATCTATTTTTGAAAACTTTCTATTTTTGGAAACTTTCTATTTTTGGAAACTTTCTATTTTTGGTAACTTTCTATTTTTGGAAACTTTCTATTTTAGGAAACCTTCTATTTTTAGAAAGTTACTTATTATTACACAACAAGTATAATAATACATGAAATACAAGTAATACTTAATCAGAATAGACAGAATATACGATAAACACAGTATAAAGATTAAATCAGTAAAACATGACATGAACATATAAAACAAGCTAAGACATGATATAAAATCAGTTACGTATTCAGTAATCAGATACTTATACACGTATGTATTTATGTAGAATTAGTGATACCGAAGTAGGACTCTCTTCCGTTCGTCTTCTTCATTCACTGGACATAAGGTACGGATTCTCCGACCTTTCAGCATGGACATTCTTTCTTTATTAGGATTCCTCGTATGCAGCCAACTGTTTTCCCTAGTATATGTTTATATGTTTGATTGATTATGTTTAATTACAATACCTAAAGCCATATACATGCATGACCAGTTTCACCTAGTTATGGAGGTACCATAACCATAACACTAGAGGCACTGGTGTTATGACTTCCCCATGGCGGAGTGATTGCTCGTGGCGTCCCTTCAGCTTTTGGCCATATTATTATATTTATCATGTGGGGCGTATGGGTGCATCCTATTACATGTTTTTAGCAGATTACTCAGTGTGAATGTGGTGTGTGCCTTGCATCCTTCACAAGGAGCTGATCCCTCCTACCCAAAACCAGTATATTAAATTAGAGGCAGCCCCTCTAATTTGCATGACGAGGACACCCCTCCAAGTATTCATGCACGTTGATGTTTCATGACCTATATTGGCTAATGGTAAATATGTTAAACAGTTTTTACAAGATAAACATAAGGCTTTTCAAACTATAAAACCAGTTTTACTAAGATATAACCAGGTTATCCAGAACTTAGTCTTTTCCGCTGCTTCATGTTTATATGCTTATATTATTCATGTTATACTTGTACATCCGTGCACTGAGCGTATTGCTCAGCCGTTTTCCTTTTCATGTTCCCAAAACGATAGGTACTCAGGGACGCTCGTAGACTTTAAGCGTACGTGCATATGGATTGGAAGCTTCCTAGCCTTCTTTAGTTTATGCATTTCTTTATACTTTGATACTCATTTCCCTGGACATTCTTTAGTCCTTTCATTTACAGTACTTATGTTTGTGTGTGATGAGTCCTACTTTTGGGGTACCGATGTTTGATTCTGGTATTTCCTTTATGGTCATGTAATGTTTAGACATTTATCCTTGTATGCTTTGATGACACTCCATAATCACGCGTGACATTCCATTTATCAAAATGGGGTGTTACAACTAGTGTAATATCATATTATGGGATTTAATATATCAAATGAATCATGATTAAAAATTAAAAAGTACAAAACCAATATGCTTGATCCGAGAGATCTTAATACATACAAAATGTAACTAATATGATCATCTAGAACATTCAACAATCTTTGTCTACTATTTCTCATAAACTTAAGACCTGTATAAATAGCAATAAAAGTGGGTACGAATTCGAGTAAACGGGTATGAATACGTGTATGGGTAAACGGGTCAGATATTACTAAAACACGTACTCAAACCCGTACCCACTAAAAACATTCCTACTTAAACTTGTATCCAAAACCGTCAAGCCGTATCCGAACTCGACCTAGCCGGTTCGAGTTTCGACTTTCCTCATTGATTTCGAGCACTTTTTCCATCCCTACATTTTGGTATTGGCCCTACATCGTAATGGTTTAGAACATATATGATAACATAGAAAATAAAACTTTAGGTATTTTAGATTTTCATTAAGAGAGAAAAATAAAAGAAATAAGGTATAAATGAAAGACTTGCCTCCGAATAAGGAGGAGTATCTATATTTTTTTAATTTTATTTAATCTTGTTGGAGTAAATCCTATACATAGTCTTTTAAAATTTGGCCAAATTGCATGTTTTGTCTCAAACGTTATGAATATGCAAGGATACTTCTTATGAGGAAATCGTCGGTGAAAGTATCATCCATGTGAGAAAACCTTTGTGCAAGTATATTCCCTGTAAGGAAACCTGTAACACCCCACTTTGATAAGTGGACCGTTACGCGTATTTATGGCGTGTCATCAAAGCATGCAAGGTAATATGTACTAAAACATACATAACCATACAGAAAACTGGAATCAAACATCGGTTCCCAAACATAAGCCCAAAATATAAATAAAGTAAATGAATTAGGATGACAAGATAAGTGTTCAAACAAGCATAAGTATATGAAGGCAAAAAGGAGAAGAAGTCTAAGGCATATTCCATCCTATGCACTGATAACTAGGTTTTATTTAGAAAAATTGTTCGTTATAGTGGTCTAATCGAATTGATCTGGTTTAACTATGCGACTCAGTCGTTCTTTGGTGGAAACAAAAGTTTTGTCATTGTAGTATATTAAAAGTGCAAAACAATTAAAGTAAAAGGCAAGTAATTTAAATCTAACTCTAATTTAAAATAAATGGCGAGTATTTAAAAGCGTAATTAAAGTTAAAAGGCAATAAACGTAAATAACGCAAACTTAAATCTATCTAAGGCAAACTTAAAACGCAACTAAAACTTAAAACTAAGGCAAGGCTAAAATAAATCTAAGGCAAATAAACTTAAAGTGCGACTAAGGAAAAAGGCGGGAAAAATAAAGCTTGGAAATTAAAAGCAGACAATTAAAAACAGAAACTAGAAGAACCTGAAAATTAGCTCATCCGGAATATTACCCTCATCCGGAATAAACACTCATCCGGAATGTCACCTTCGTTCGGAATGTTTTTCTTCACTCGGAATATTCCCCAAAACACTTGATCCGGAATAAATCTTTTATCCGGAATATGTCACTTATCCGGAATAAAGTCTTGATTCGGAATAATTGTCTTGATCCGAAATGTTGCCTTCGTTCGGAATATCTCTTGATCCGGAATAATATTCCGAATAAACTCCTTGATCCGGAATAATAAATTAATCCGGATGAACTTGCTTGATCCGGAATATAATTTGATTCGGAATAAGAGGTTGATCTGGAATATCTCCTTGATCCAGAATAAATTGCTGATCCGGAATGTCTAATATTCCGAATGAAAGTATTGATCCGGAATAAAATATATTCCGAATGAAGGTATTGATCCGGAATAATAAATTATTCCGAATAAATCTCCTTGATCCGGAATGTCCAATATTCCGGATGAACGACTTTGGTTCGGAACAATTGATATTCCGAATGAACAACTTTTTCCACTCGTCCTTGATCCGGAATGCACAGTTGATTCGGAATATCCCTGGGAATACAGTAATATGCAGCGAAGAACAAGGAACACAAGAAATAACACGAATCTAATCAAATCTAAACAAAATATACCACAAGATTAAATCAAACTAATCAATAAACATCTATTAATCATAAACAATCAATCCAAAACAATCAAACTAACAAAACTAATCAAAATAATCAAAACCCACTTAAATAAATCAATAAAAATCAAGAACATGAACATGAACAATAAACATAAAGATCAAAGAAAGGAAGAAGGAGATCAAACAATAAAGATAAAGATTAACAAGAATTAAAAGAACACTTGAAATTAAATGGTAATTAAGGTGCAAGACAATTAATGTAAATGGACATGAAATTAAATGTGCATAAATTTAAAATGGAAGAAATGGTTTGTCAATCCACCCAACAAAATGAAATGATTAAGATCCTAAACTATATATAGGGAAGGTTAAGGAGTGCTTAGGAAGCTTCCTCCCCTCCTTCATTTCTTCTTAATTTTTGTTAATTGCACCATTAGTCCTTAAGCCTTTTAATCTTCTTAAATCTTGGACTTTAATGACTTTTGGCTCGGGATTTCTTTGGACTCGTCTTTTAATTCTTCAATAAATAAGACATGAGTTCTTCGACTTTTAGTAAACTTCCGTATTTTGACTTTTTCTTCGATAAATCTTCAGAATTGGTCTTGGACTTCCGTTCTTTTTGCACTCTTGACTTCTCGACTTCGTCTTTCGTCTTTATCTTTGATAAAAGCCCGTGAATGCCCGTGTTTTCTCCACTTTTCACCTTTTCGTCCTAAATCACAACAAAAACACAAACCACGCATAATTCTGACATAAATGACATAAAATACACGTTTTGGCTCGGTTATTATTGTAATTAAGTGGTAAAAAGGATGGGTGTTTACACACCTATCAAATCCCTTACACATGACCATTGCAATGTCCTCATGCAATGCATTAGTTACAAAGCACGATTACACTTTTCATCATAATCAATCCACCTTGGCCTTTATTAAAGAGATAGAAAATTACAAGCATTCAAAGTAAAGAAATCAAAAGCATACCTTGGGTTTTGGAAATGTCATGAATAATCATCATCCTCAAGTTTTCACTTTCTCCAAACCAAGCTTAAAAACGAGATCATTGTTATTATAAGTTAGCAGACTAACACGAACTCATGTGGGCTAATTATTCACTTAGACTCCCTTATTCCTAGGTGTATCTCTTATATTTTATTTTTGTCTTGAATGATCACGATGATGCATTGTTGACTTATTTCAATAGTTATTTAGGCCGAAAATAAAGTGAACGATTTAATCAATAGTTAGCTAAAGGACAAAAAATTTTAAAACTGCTTCTCGGGACCTCATAAAGTTCATATCTTGGCATAACTCGCTTCGCGATTTGAGACCTTTCTCGGACCGATATTTGGCAGCGACTTCATACTTTAAATCTTGAGAGACGTTCATGAAATAATGGTCTACTCTTCATATAGGAATTTCTTCACTTGAAGTTTTGAGAGATTCATACTTGGACCACGACTTCTTCATTTTTCTCCAATCTTTATTTTGGACTTTGATATACAACGATCCGCCTCCTTTTTGGACTTGGCTTTATTTATCCTCATACCTTGTTAGGGCCTTTTTGGATAGACTTCTCCATGACTTTTGGGGAGTTTTTTGCTTTTCGTCGTGTGTCTCGATCCTTCACATTGATTTTTGAAAAATGATTCTTCACGTCACTTTTGGATCTTTAGCAACAAAATGTAGCCCTCATGCCTTGTTAGGACCTTTTTGGACTCGCCAATCTTCGCATCCCGCTTCAATAAGTTATGCCTTGTCTATGAACTCTAATCCATACCGAGCAACTTTTAAACGATCTTGGGCTAGAAGCTAAGTAACTTTTCAAATCGTACAACCTTATTTATTGCAGATAAATTTATTAGCAAGTGATGGGAGAATAGGCTTATAATTAACTCACATAAATTCACGAAAGAATACCAAACTTATAATTGACTCTATCATCTCTCGTTCTCCACAGTTTAAAATCTCAAGGAATAAGACTCGTGGATGCTTAGCATATCAAATCAAAGTTTTGGGTTTTCGAGTCATCTATAGGATCTTGCAAACTCTTAGACTTTTTCAAGTTTAGAAATCGTATTTTAAAGTTCCCTTGATAAACGACTCTCTAGGATCAATTATAGGAACTTGCGCAAAGTTCTTGTTCTTAACCCGTGAGAGTTAAGACTTTCGCGTTTTATAGCTCCCTATATAAAAGCCTAGCAAAACTTGACTTAGACACGTTAAGTATACTAGCTAGAGTAAACTTAGATAAGTAAACTCGGGTTGAGTCAAAAGATTCACAACGTTTGAAAATTAAAACCACTTTATTAAAATTTATTCTAGCAAAGAAAGAAAAATAACTATACAAAGGGAAAAACTAATAGGCCAAAATAGATCAAAAATTTTGAAAAATGTCGAAAATTTGATTTTCCGGTTAAAATGAGGACAAATACAAGGAAAAGACCACTTAACTTCGATAGAAGTCCCCCTACACTTAATATAAACATCCTCAATGTTTAAGCATGTGGGAGTAAACTCCCCTACACTTAGGATATTGTGCACGTTGTTTAAATCTCGCTAAGGAAAAGACAACTAAAGAGATTCCTATTTTAATATTGAGAAATATAAAATAGTGAATCGAAAAGAGTTTAGGATAGAACCGGGATGATAGGAGCACGGAATCACGGGTCGTCAAGAATCATCAAGAGTGGATCATTGAGCGCTCGAATCCCTGATTAGTAGAAGAGAGGAAATAGCAAACACCAACGGGTCTCCCCTACACTTAGGATAAAGAAAGCTAAAAGATAGATGCATGGGTTGCCTCCCAAGAAGCGCTTGATTTTTGTTAACCGAGTCGTGAGCCTGACTCGACCTTTATCATCATAGGAAGAAGCATGAAACATATCCACCAGGATCAAAGAAATAGTTTTCGTCCATCAAATAGCACAAGCTTAAGGAGAACAAGGCAAACCAAACAAGAATAGGCAAGGTTCCCTTAAGCAGCGATGGAGCACGGTGGGAGCAAGGGTGAAGTGGTGCAAGCAGATTTCCATAAGTTCCAAAGATATTTCCTTTTATTTCATTAGGTGGATACTGAGATGGCTGTAGAATATCAATACCGGGATCGAACACCTTTTCCTTTAAGGGAAAATAGCACTCAAGCTCAGCAGAATGTGAAGAAGATCCGCGAAGAAGATGCACAACCTCGTCCTCAGAAGGTGGACAAAGAGGTGTTAAATCATATGTGCTGCGGATATTGGTGTCGACCGGTTTCTTCTCCTTTGAATGAATTTTCTTCAAATCTAAAGTAGGATCAAGACGATAATCTTCAAAGTCTAAAGGAGGAGCATCACTCTCATGAGGGAAGTAAGTGTTGAGAAACGTAGAGAAGTCTTCCTCAAATGAGTAATCGTCCAAAGTAGGATCGAGTGATGTAGGTGGAGGATCTTCATTATGTGAAGAATCGTTCGATAGAGTATCGGCCTCATCAAAATCATCATATGTGGGCAGGTCGGGATACTCAGAAGTAAGGTCATCATAATCATCCGAATCTGAGCTAGAATCATCATCAAAAGCATCAAAGATCGGTGGAGAATCATAAATGGGAGAAGGTTCCAAATTAGATAGAGAATCATCTACATCATCTTGAAAAAGTGGATTATCAATGCAAGACTCGAATAGAGGATTGTTGTAGACGACAAAATCATCGAGCACATTAATCATATTCACTGATTCTCGTCCAAAGGATTAGCTTGTAAGCTTCCCCATTTTGAAAACTTGTGCATCATTCCCGAATCTTAAGATTAACTCACCTTCGGCAACATCAACTAGAGCTCGTCCGGTTCTCAAGAATGGCCGACCAAGTATTAATGGAATACGAGGGTCCATTCATAATCAACAATGACAAAGTCGACCGGGAAAGTAAATGTGCCAACTTTAATGAACACGTCTTCGGCAATACCAACGGGGTAAGCGAGAGTGCGATTTGCAAGTTCAAGAGTCATCTTTGTTGGAGTAAGGTCGGGTAATGATAGTGTTTTCCAAACATTCAAGGGCATAAGATTAATACTGGCCCCGAGATCAGCTAGGGCAGTAAATTCTTCAGTTTTGTTAAAGATGTAAGGCAACACAAAACGACCGGGATCTCCAAGCTTTTCCGGAAGTTCTTTAAGAATAATTGCAGAACAGTTTTCATTTAAGCGTGTGTTGGCGAGCTCAATCAACTTCTCCTTCTTGTTAAGAGATTCCTTGAATGCTTTCACAAATTTCGGCATGTGGACAAGTGCTTCAACAAGGCTAATGTTGATGTTCATTTGAGAGAGCATCTTCACATAGCTCGACACTTGATAGTCATTCTTGGTTAGCTCGTTGGTCTTGCCTAGCCGTGAAGGATAAGGGATATTGGGTTTGGGTGGTGAAGGTGCAGGTGTAGGTAAAGTTGGAGATGTTGAAGGGTCCTTCCTAGGTACATCGTCATGACGAGGCGGAGACGGTAATGGTGCATTAATACTAGGTGTAGGAGGAGTAGATGATGGGGTGGGATAGGTGGACCTACGATGGTAAATCCACTACGGGTAGTAATAACACTCACATTTGCTCGCGGATTGGTGACGGTGTTTGAAAGAAGAGAACTCGAAGTAGAAGGTTGAGCGGCGGGCAAGAAACTAGCAAGCATATTCTTTATATCATTCGTTTGAGTGCTGAAGGAGGATTGAATATTATCTCTAAGCTCGGATCTTATCTCATTCCCTTGCTTGGTGATATCTCCTTTCAAATTTATAATTTGGCTCTGCAGGTTCTTAATTTGCTCACCCTGGGTTCTCATGATGGCTTCAACATCGGGGTTAATGGGTGGGGTTTGTTGAGCGGGTGGGTGATATGGATTAGAAGCTCTTGGTGGGATTTGGTTGCTTCTATTGTAGTTGTTGGCGGGGTTTTGGTTTTGAGGAGAAAAACCGGGTGAAAGGTAATTGTTTGACCGGTAACTCAGCAAATTTCGATCCCCTTGAGGTCGAGCTTGGTAATTTTCCGGTGAATAATTACCATAAGCCGCATACACATTTTCCGGATTTCCTTGAGTAGAAGGACAATCAGTGTATGAGTGTGGACCACCGCATGTTTCACAAGAAGGTGCTACCGCTTTAACTTGTTGTTGTTGTTGGTTTGAAGCGAGAAGCAAGATACTTTGTTCATTTCGGTCATCATGTGGGTGAATTCGGTCATGTCGGGGCTTGCTGAAGTGGAAGAAACATTGACTCTCGGGTCATTCCTTGATGAATGTGCCACCGGCGGCTGCATTAATCGTATCACGATCTCGAAAAGTCAATCCGTTGTAGAAAGTATCAATCAATGTGACGGGAAGCATGCTGTGGTTTGGACGACGATCAATCAAGACATTATATCTTTCCCAAGCATCAAAAAGATTCATCGGGTTCTTGCATGAAACCGCTGATTTGATTGCGAAAGCTCGTGACCATGGATGGTGGAAAGTAGCGCGACAAAAAGCGTTGAGTCATGTCATCCCAAGTATGAATAGAATTCTTTGGGAGACGATCAAACCATTTCTCGGCGTGATGTGATAAAGTATGTGGAAAGAGTTGTAGGCGAAGAACATCCATTGTGGCACCAGGCAACTTCATGCTTTGAGTGATTGTAATGAACTTGTCGAGGTGTTTGTTGGCATCATCATCAGGCATTCCTCTAAAAGGATTTGTTTGCACTTGCTGAATCAAGTGGTGCTTCAACGAAAACTCCGGAGCCGTGATTTGCATCGGCATAATCGGTCCTCCTCGTCCAAACATGGTAGGTTGACAAAGCTCCTCCATTGTCCGAAGATCGGGCTGTGGAAGAACATTGTTGTTATTGTTGAGGTGCGGTGGATTATTGTTGTTGTTAACACCTGCCATACTTAAATCTTCTCGAGTCTCGGGCTCTTGATAAGTAGAAGATCTAGTACGCATACACCTACAAAGACAAAAGAAAACAATACCAAACGCAAAGACAATATATATATACAATAAAGATAAAATCTTTTTGGATTTTTGAAAATTTTAATTTTTATGGTGTTTTATCAATTTTTTATTTTTTATGATTTTTTTTGAATTTTTTAAGCAAGAAAATAACGCTCACAAGTGAACGGATCCCAAAAAGTAACGCATCTCTCACAGAAAACCGTTAATCTTTACGAAAAGAGCCGGCAGTGGCGCCATTTGATAACTAAGTTTTAGTTAGGAAAATTGTTCGTTATAGTGGTCTAATCGAATTGATCTAGTTTAACTATGCGACTCAGTCGTTCTTTGGTGGAAACAAAAGTTGTGTCGTTGTAGTATATTAAAAGTGCAAAACAATTAAAGTAAAAGGCAAGTAATTTAAATCTAAGTCTAACTTAAAATAAATGGCGAGTATTTAAAAGCGTGACTAAAATTAAAAGGCAATAAACGTAAATAACGCAAACTTAAATCTATCTAAGGCAAACTTAAAACGCAACTAAAACTTAAAACTAAGGCAAGGCTAAAATAAATCTAAGGCAAATAAACTTAAAGTGCGACTAAGGAAAAAGGCGGGAAAAATAAAGCTTGGAAATTAAAAGCAGACAATTAAAAACAGAAACTAGAAGAACCTGAAAATTAGCTCATCCGGAATATTACCCTCATTCGGAATAAACACTCATTCGGAATGTCACCTTCGTTCGGAATGTTTTTCTTCACTCGGAATATTCCCCAAAACCCTTGATCCGGAATAAATCCTTTATCCGGAATATGTCACTTATCCGGAATAAAGTCTTGATTCAGAATAATTGTCTTGATCCGGAATGTTGCCTTCGTTCGGAATATCTCTTGATCCGGAATAATATTCCGAATAAACTCCTTGATCCGGAATAATAAATTATTCCAGATGAACTTGCTTGATCCGGAATATAATTTGATTCGGAATAAGAGGTTGATCCGGAATATCTCCTTAATCCAGAATAAATTGCTGATCCGGAATGTCTAATATTCCGAATGAAAGTATTGATCCGGAATAAAATATATTCCGAATGAAGGTATTGATCCGGAATAATAAATTATTCCGAATAAATCTCCTTGATCTGGAATGTCCAATATTCTGGATGAACGACTTTGGTTCGGAACAATTGATATTCCTAATGAACAACTTTTTCCACTCGTCCTTGATCCGGAATGCACAATTGATTCGGAATATCCCTGGGAATACAGTAATATGCAGCGAAGAACAAGGAACACAAGAAATAACACGAATCTAATCAAATCTAAACAAAATCTACCACAAGATTAAATCAAACAAATCAATAAACATCTATTAATCATAAACAATCAATCCAAAACAATCAAACTAACAAAACTAATCAAAATAATCAAAAACCACTTAAATAAATCAATAAAAATCAAGAACATGAACATGAACAATAAACATAAAGATCAAAGAAAGGAAGAAGGAGATCAAAAAATAAAGATAAAGATTAACAAGAATTAAAAGAACACTTACTTGAAATTAAATGGTAATTAAGGTGCAAGACAATTAATGTAAATGGACATGAAATTAAATGTGCATAAATTTAAAATGGAAGAAATGATTTGTCAATCCACCCAACAAAATGAAATGATTAAGATCCTAAACTATATATAGGGGAGGTTAAGGAGTGCTTAGGAAGCTTCCTCCCCTCCTTCATTTCTTCTTAATCTTTTGTTAATTGCACCATTAGTCCTTAAGCCTTTTAATCTTCTTAAATCTTGGACTTTAATGACTTTTGGCTCGGGATTTCTTTGGACTCGTCTTTTAATTCTTCAATAAATAAGACTTGAGTTCTTTGGCTTTTAGTAAACTTCCGTCTTTTGACTTTTTCTTCGATAAATCTTCAGAATTAGTCTTGGACTTCCGTTCTTTTTGCACTCTTGACTTCTCGACTTCGTCTTTCGTCTTTATCTTTGATAAAAGCCCGTGTTTTCTCCACTTTTCACCTTTTCGTCCTAAATCACAACAAAAACACAAACCACGCATAATTCTGACATAAATGACATAAAATACACGTTTTGGCTCGGTTATTATTGTAATTAACTGGTAAAAAGGATGGGTGTTTACACACCTATCATGCACGTCCTCCAAATGCTCAAGTCTGTCCTTGGGTACCTGCCATTTTGGGACATGGAAAGGAAAGTAACGGCTGAGCAAAACGCTCAGTAGACGGATATATGACATAGTATGATAGACTAAAACATAAATAAGACTGAAAAACATCGGAAATGTATAGGTCCAAGAAAACCTGGAACATGTTTATATAACTTGTTTTATAGTTTGAAAATACTTATGTTTTAATATGAAAACTGTAATAATTAGCCAATAACCCACATAGGTCATGAGGTTCCATCGTGCATGAATACTTGGTGGGGAGACCTTATCATGCAATTAGAGGGGTTACCTCTAATTAATTAGTCTGGGTAGGAGGGATCAACACCTTGTGAGGTTGAGCTACCTAGAGATGAAATGTCTGAATCGTCTGAATCTGATTCTAAATCAGAGGAGGATGAGGATGATAATGCACCTGACGGTACTGATGGTATTGCTACTCGTAGACGTGTGATAGGAGAGTCGTCTAGTGTTCGAGAGGCTACTCATATGGATGGTCTTACACCATGGGCCTTGAGACGTGATTTAGATGCTTCCCGTGCTCAGAGTAGTATGACAGAGATTGGATTAGGTGTTGTTCAGACTCATGTTGCTTATTTGGAGTCGAAGACTAAGGTTGGTGAGAAAGAGCGGGAATTGCTTAGTTTGGATTTGAGTGATGTAGAGCGTGGTTTGAATGAGGCTTTTAGGAGGTTATCTGTGTTAGAAAGTGGTGAGTTTGCTGCTATGAAGAAAAAGGTGAATTCTATAGAGATTCAGTTGAATGTAGCTCATGCGATGCGTGAGAAAGCTGAGAAGGAGTTGAATATATCTGTGGGTTGGAATAGTAGATTTTATGCTGACATGGTTGAAAGAGGAGTGATCCGTAAGCGCCCAGCTGAAGATGTGTCTAGTGATCGTCCGACAAAGATACAGAAGACGATGGATGATGGACCATCTGGCGGTTCTCAGTAGACCAGTCTGTGTTTAGTAGTGACCTTTGTATCTTTTGTACCTTTGTAACTTTGACTGAACTGACTTGTTAGTAGTAGACCTGGCACAAATTTTGAGTATGTATAGTGCTAGAACTTTGATATGGGATGTAATTAAGACAATGCCTTTGTTTCAAATCCAATGAAATATGTATCTTGCCTTGAATTCCATATTGTGCCTTATTTGTATTTTGATTATGAATTCAATCCATATTATATGAATCCTGTGTTGGGTGAATGCTTAATACTTTGAAATTGTGAAATTATAGAACTATGCCGCCCAAGAAAGCTGTGACTGAGGATGATGTACGTAGGATTATTACGGAGCAAGTTACCGCATCTATGACTGAATTTATGGCAAATGCTAGAAATGAAGCTTGCGGTAGTGGAACTGGCGGTAGTGGAATTGGTAGTACTAATGTGAATGTGAATGCTAATAATGTGAATGCTAATGCTGGAGGAAATATAGGAGTACTTGGAACTAATGCACCTGAAGTTAGTGGCTGTACTTATGTGACATTCATGAAGTGTGAACCTCTACCTTTTAATGGAACTGAAGGTGCTGTAGGATTAAGCCAGTGGATTGAGAAGATTGAGTCGGTGTTTCGGATTAGTAAGTGTAAGGAGGAAGATAAAGTGACTTCTGCTATGGCTACTCTTAAAGGTCGTGCGTTGACTTGGTGAAACGGGAGAATTGCTTTCATGGGTATTGATGTTGCTAATGCTACTCCTTGGGTTGAAATTAAGAAGTGGATGACTTTGGAGTTCTGTCCCCGTAGTGTGATTATTAGGTTAGAACAAGAGTTGATTCATCTGAGAATGAAAGGTGTTGACATTGATAGTTACACAAACCGATTCCATGAGTTGGTCTTGCTATGTCCTCGATTGGTGGAACCCGAAGAGATCCGAATTGAACAATATATTAAAGGGTTGACCAAGAATATCCGGGGGGACGTGACATCATCTAAACCACTGACCATTGATGATGTTGTTCGAATGGCTTACCAACTCATTGGACATATAATTCAGGATAGGGAAGATGAAGCCCGTGTTGGTGAGAAAAGAAAGGGTGATGGTGATCGTGTAGATAGAGGTGATAATAGGAAGAATTTCAATCGCCGTCAAAACCAGAGAAAGGGGAATGCAAATGATCTTACCAACAACACACCACGCAACGATGATAGATGTCCTAAGTGTGGCAACAAGAGGCATGCTGGCGACTGCTGGAAGTGCCAAAATTGCGGAAAGCTTGGACACAAGGTTGAAAGGTGTAAGAAGGGAACCATTTGCTTCAACTGTAATGAAGAAGGTCATAGGAAATCGGAATGCCCCAAGTTGAAAGCGATTGTACCTGGAAGAAACCCCCAGGGTGGTGTTTATCAACTTGGAACAGTCGAGGTGAAGAAAGAGGATCCGAATGTCGTTACCGGTACGTTTTTACTCAACAATCATTATGCTGTTGCTTTATTTGATTCGGGTGCTGATAGGAGCTTTGTATCCACTAAATTTAGTGCCCTTATTGACATTGAACCTGTTGAGATAAATACCAGTTACGAGGTGGAATTGGCTGATGGTAAATTAGTGAAAACTAATAAGCTATTAGAAGGATGCTCTCTAAATCTCTTGAACTATTCCTTTCCGATTGATTTGATGTTGATAGAATTAGGTAGTTTTGATATTATTATTGGTATGGATTGGTTGTCGTTGAATAATGCTACTATTTTATATGGAGAGAAGAAGGTTAAGATTCCTCTTAGGAATAGGACGTTAGTAATTGATGGTAATCGAGGTGAATCCCGTTTGAAAATCGTTTCATGTATTAAAGTCCAAAAGTACATCAGGAATGGTTGTGAGTTATTCTTAGCTCAAGTGACCGGGAATGAATCTAGGGAGAAACGATCGGAAGATGTACCTATTATTTGTGAATTTCCTGAGGTATTTCCTAAAGATTTACCCGGACTTCCATCGATAAGGCAAGTAGAGTTTCGAATCGATTTAATTCCATGTTGATCCTGCAAAGGTTGACGCCATTAAGAATTGGTCTGCACCGACAACGCCAACAGAAGTGCGACAGTTCTTAGGATTAGCTGGCTATTATAGGCGATTCATTAAAGAATTTTCTTTAATAGCTAGACCCTTGACTAAGCTTACCTAGAAGAATAAACCTTTCGATTGGGGAACTGATGAAGATGGAGCATTTCAGACATTGAAGCAAAAATTATGTAGTGCGCCAATTCTATCATTACCCGACGGGAGTGAATATTTTGTAGTATATTGTGATGCATCTCTTAGAGGCTATGGAGCTGTTTTGATGCAGCGTGAAAAAGTGATAGCTTATGCTTCTAGGAAATTAAGGAAGAATGAGGAGAATTATACTACTCATGATCTTGAGTTAGGAGCTGTAGTCTTTGCTCTTAGGTTGTGGAGAACTTATCTGTATGGCACCAAGTGTACGGTATTCACCGATCACAAAAGCCTACAGTATATTCTCGGTCAGAAGGAATTAAACATGAGGCAACGAAGATGGATAGAATTGTTAAGTGATTATGATTGTGATATAAAATATCACCCAGGAAAAGCCAATGTTGTTGCCGATGCGTTAAGCAGAAAAGATAGAGAGCCTATCAGGGTACGTTCTCTAGTCTTGACCGTGCACAATAATTTGCCTGAGCAAATTAGAAATGCGCAAATAGAAGCCTGTAAGAAAGAAAATTTTGTTAATGAAGGGTTCCGAGGAGAAGGAGATCTTTTAGAGGTTAGAGCTGATGGAGTGAAATGCTTAAGAGGTCGTATGTGGATACCTAAGTTTGGAGGCTTAAGAGACTTGATTATGTTATAATCCCATAAATCTAAGTATTCCATTCATCCGGGATCTGATAAGATGTACCATGATTTGAAGAAGTTGTACTGGTGGCCGAATATGAAAGCTGATATTGCTATGTATGTTCTTCAATGCTTGACTTGTGCTAGAGTCAAAGCGGAACATCAAAAGCCATCATGACTACTTCAACAGCCAAAGATTCCTAAATGGAAGTGGGAGCGAATTACGATGGACTTTATCACCAAGCTTCCTAGGACATCATCTGGAAATAACTCGATTTGGGTTATTGTCGACAGACTAACTAAATCAGCACACTTCATTCCGGTTAAAGAGCAGTTCTCACTGGAGAAGCTGACTCATATATACCTTGATAATGTTGTATGCAAGCATGGAGTGCCTGTATCGATCATTTCAGATCGAGATCCTAGATTCGCATCGAATTTTTGGAAATCTCTCCAAAGATCTTTGGGAACGAATCTCGACATGAGCACTACTTATCACCCCCAGACTGTTGGGCAGAGTGAAAGGACGATACAAACACTAGAAGATATGTTGAGAGCTTATGTGTTAGATTTTGGTAAGAATTGGGATAAACATTTGCCGTTAGCAGAGTTTTCGTATAACAATAGTTACCATTCTAGTATTAAGGCTGCACCGTTTGAAGCTTTATATGGTAGGAAGTGTAGATCTCCTGTATGTTGGAGTGAAGTTGGGGATACCCAGCTCACGGGACCGGAATTGATCCGGGAGACTACGGAGATGATAGTTCAGATTAAGAATAGGTTGTTGACTGCCCGTAGTAGACAGAAAAGTTACGCGGATGTGCGGCGGAAGCCAATGGAATTTAAAGTGGGTGACCGAGTAATGTTGAAAGTATCGCCATGGAAAGGCGTTATAAGATTTGGAAAGCGAGGAAAATTTAATCCCCGCTATATTCCACCCTTTAAGATTTTATCTAGAGTAGGTCCGGTGGCTTATAAACTAGAGTTACCCCCAGAACTTCATGGTGTTCACAACACATTCCATGTATCTAATCTGAAGAAATGTCTAGCAGTGAGTGATGAAAACATTTCGTTGGATAAGGTTCGAATAGATGGGAAGTTGCATTTTATCGAAGAACCCGTAGAGGTTATGGATCGTGAGGTAAAGCAACTGAAACAAAGTCGGATACCTATTGTCAAGATCCGATGGAATTGAAAGCATGGACCTGAATTTACATGGGAACGAGAGGATGAAATGTGGAAGAAATATCCGCACCTCTTTGATTTCAATAAGAATTGGACATCAAAATGAAATGGATCACGAGGACGTTGATCCCTTTTAGGAGGAAAAGCTGTGACAATCTAACATTTTCAGGTAGTGAATTATTTTCTCGTATAATATTTTGAAACTTATTTTTGTGTTGGTTGATGAACTCACAATTTACGGATTTAAATTTGGGCTTACGTGCATAATTTAGCGTCCTTTACGACTAAACTGGAAACCTTAGGATTACGTATTTACGTTTTTGAACTCCGTTTTTGATGAGACAATTTTTATTAGATTCGTTTTGTGCCGTTGATTCATATTTATAAAAATGTTTTTCGTAAAACGACCCGAGGGCACGCAAATCGAGGAAACTAGAATCGAGGAATACCCGTAAATTAGCGGGATGGGACAAAACAAGTTTATCCCACCCCACTAACACATGGGACGGCCAAGAGGACAACACCTCATCCCATGAGGTGTCAAGCTTAACCAACAAGCCTTAACACTTGTATATACTTTTCCTTAAAACCATTTGCTAAACCATTTTCTCTCAAAAACACACATGCAAAACAACTAAACCTCTCCTCTCTCTCTCTACATTTTCCGTCCCACTCCACCATCAAACACCACCATTTGATCATTTCTAGCCACAAGTTATATGTTATTGATACAAGGATTTTACTATGGGTTCTAATTTCTCGGAATCCTCTCGAATTGATCTCGGCCTTAAGTGGAATGATTGTTCTTGGTTACTAAATAAAAGGGTTTTGGTTTTCTAACCTACTAAATGTTAAATGATCGAAAATTTAAACTTAAATTTAAAAGTAATTTAAAAGCAATTGGATTATTAATAATTGACAAAACTTTGAATTAAAATCAAACTTAAATTGAGAAATGGTAAGACAGACATAAAGAAACAGAAACAGTAAGTAACTTAAAAGAAGACTGATTCGGAACTTTATCCTTGGTTCGGAAGTTGATCTTCATTCAGAACTTAAGTACTCATCCGGAACTTATCCTTCATTCGGAACTTTCACTCATCCGGAAGTTTGGGAACTCATTCGGAAGTCACTGTTCACTCGTTCGGAAGTTTTGGCTTGGTTCGGAACTTACTGATTCGGAAGTTTTGTATGTTCCGATTCGGAACTTTTGGTGAATTGGTTAGGAACTTTTCAAAGTTCCGATTCGGAAGAAATCGGTTCGGAAGTTTTTAAGGAAATTGGTTCGGAAGTTTTTAAGGACAAACTCATTCGGAACTTTTTAAACTGATTCGGAACTTAATGCTTCATTCGGAAGTTTTCCTTGGTTCGGAAGTTTTAGCTTGGTTCGGAAGTTTGGAAACCCAGATACAGTAACAGTTCCCGAAGAATAAGGAAAATCGTTTTAATCCAAAAATCACCAAATTTTTCACCAAATCTTAAATAAAACTAAACACAAAGCATCTATTAACCATAAGCTACAAATCCCATCAACAAAAACACAAAACCCAACAACTTTTGAAGATCAAATCAAGAAAAATAAACTCAAGAACTTGAAGATAAAGATAAAGATGATCAAGATTAAATGGTAAGATTAAACAAAGAACTTGTATTAAATGATTAGTGTTTTAACAAGATTAAACAAAGATGAAAACAACAAGATTGGAAAAACAAAAATTAAAATCACCAATCACCCTAGTGGTGATGGTGAAGAAACGAACAAGAAAGGAGAAAAAAGGGAAGAGGAAAACTCCAGACTAACTAAAAAACTAACTAGTCTAAATGTGTGAGGGGAGGGCTATTTATAGCCTTGTCTTTTGGTTGGTGAGTGGGCTTTCTCCCGTTCTTCTTGTCTTTTCGTCTTTTCAGAAAAGTTTCCGTTTTCGATTCTGATTCGGGATTTGTCGTCGATTAAATTCAACTCGTCTTTTAATTTCTTCGTTTAATAGACTTGAGTTTCTTCGACTTATATAAATCTTCCATCTTTGGTCCTTTAATTCGATAAATCGTCAAATAGGCCCAGTGACTTCAAATCTTTTGCATCTCTTGGACAATAGACTTTATCTTGAGTCTTTTTCTTCGATAAATCCCGTGCAATCCCGTGTTTTCTCCAATATCCATCCGGTTGGCTCTGGAAACACAATAAACACAAAAACCACGCATAATTCCAAACAAATGATATTAAATACGTGTTTTGGTCTCGTTTTAGCCCGAATTAAGTGGTAAAAGGATGGGTGTTTACACACCTATCAAATCCCCTACACTTAACCATTGCCATGCCCTCATGCAATGCTTAGTGAAAAAGCAATTTTACACTTTTCTCATAATTAATCAACCTTGGCCTTATTCAAACACTACTAAACAAAAATTTAAAGTACTAGAAGAAATTAAAACTTTAAAGGAAACAAAAGGATAGAAAACCATTTTCACTTGAAAATAGCTACATGGAAATAACTTGCAAAGAAATCAATGACTTACATCAGGGCTTTTGTGCTGCGAAGATTTATCACCCTCAAGTTTCACGTTCCCCATACTAAGCTTAAAAACAAGATCATTGTTATTATAAGTTAGCAATTCAAACACTTACACACATGGCTTAATTAAATGCTTAAACTCCCTTATTCCTAGGTGTATCTCTTATATTTTATTTTTGTCTTAGAATGATCATGAAGATGCATTTGGACTTATTTCGATAGTTTATTAGGGCTGAAAGCAAAGTAGGACGATTTGATCAATAGTTAGCTAAAGGACAAAATCTTTTAAAACTGCTTCTCGGGATATCAAAAAGTTCATATCTTGGCATAACTTGGTTCATGATTTGAGACCTTTCTCGGGCTGATATTTGGCATGTACTTCATACTTCATATATTCGAGAGACATTCTTGAGATAATGGTCTTCTCATCATAATAGAGTTTCTTCACTTGGAGACTTTTGAGGGGTACTCGAACTTTGTTGACCACGACTTCATGATTATTTCTTCAATCTCTAATTGGGATTTTGAGATACAACGATCCGCCTCCTTTTCGGACTTGGATCTATTTATCCTCATACCTTGTTAGGGTCTTTTCGGATAGACTTCTCCATGATCTTTATGGGAGTTGATTGCTTTTCGTCGTGAGTCTTGATCCTTCATATTGACTTTAGGAATAATGCTTTTCACATCACTTTGGATCTTCAGCAATAAAATTGAATCCTCATGCCTTGTTAGGGCCTTTTCGGACTCGCCAATCTTCGCGCCCCGCTTCATAAGTTATGCCTTGGCTATGAACTCTCATCATTACCTAGCAACTTTTAAACGATCTTGGGCTAGAAGCTAAGTAACTTTTCAAATCGTACGACCTTACTTATTGCAGATAAATTATTAGCAAGTGATGGGAGAATAGGCAAATAATTACACCAAGTGAGCTTGTGCAAGAATACCGACTTATAATTGACTCTATCATTTCTCGTCCTCCACAATTTAAAATCTCAAGTAATGAGACTCGTGGATACTTAGCCTAATAAACCAATTAAGGTCTACATGGTTAAGGATACTAGCTAGAATAAACTTGGATAAGTCTATTCGGGTTGAGTCAAAATAAACGCAACGGGCCTAATATGTCAAAGACTTCTAAACTAGCTACACCACTTTATTAAAATTTGACTTTATTGCGGGATATATACATATGAAAGCAACGATAAAAAAATTTAAAAATTACAACTAAATGGCCAAAGTTAATAAAAAATTTGAAAAATGTTGAAAAATATGATTTTCCGGTTAATTGAAGGCATTTTCATGGAAAAGTCCACTTAAAACTTCGATAGAAGTCCCCCCTACACTTAAGATAAACGTTGTCCTCAATGTTTAAGCATGTGGGAAAAGTTTCCCCTACACTTATGACATTGTGCACGTTGGTTAACTCAAGTTAAGGAAGAGACGACTAAAGTGATCAATTTCAAATGTGAGTATGAAGAAAATTGAATCACGATAGTTGAGAGATAGAACCGGATTTCGGATAACACGGGAGCACGGTTCTTCAAAGTTTCCAAGAGTGCACTTATCCCTGTAATCACATCACCACACAAAGACAAACACCTATACAGGTCCCCCCTACACTTAGGGGATTAAAACATAAAAGGATAGAAACTCGGGCTGCCTCCCGAGGAGCGCTTGTTTTTGATAACCGAGTCACGAGCCTGACTCGACCCAAAATTAGTTCATGGGGAACGTGGTGAGGGATGGAATCACCTCCTGAGAGGTGTCCTCACCAAAGTACAACTTCACTCGTTGGCCATTCACCTTAAAATTTGGTCCATCAGGTTGAGCGAGCTCGAGAGTACCATATGGACAAATTTTGGCAATGGTGAATGGGCCGGACCAACGAGATTTGAGCTTTCCCGAGAAGATTTTCAACCGAGAGTTAAAAAGTAAAACTTTGTCTCCAACATGGAACTCTCGGTTTTTGATCTTGGAGTCGTGAATGAGCTTAGTTCTTTCCTTATAGATTAAAGAATTTTCATAAGCCTCATTCCGAAGTTCATTCAGCTCATTGAGTTGGATCTTGCGTAGGTCACCGGCTTTGTTTATATCAAAATTAGCCCACTTCAAGGCCCAGTAAGCCTTGTGCTCCAACTCAATGGGGAGGTGGCACGCTTTCCCGTACACAAGACGATAAGGCGTACAGCCGATTGGGGTCTTGTAAGCAGTACGGAAAGCCCACAAAGCATCATCAAGTTTATCAGCCCATGAGGCACGATGCTCTCCCACGGTTCTTTCAAGAATTCGCTTCAGTCCTCGGTTGGATATTTCAGCCTGGCCATTAGTTTGTGGGTGGTAGGCTGTGGAAAGACGATGATTTACACCGTACTTAGCCATGACTCTAGCAAATTGGTCATTGCAGAAATGAGTCCCACGATCACTAATAATGGCGCGAGGCACACCGAATCTAGCGAAAAGAGCTTTCAAAAAGTTACAAACCACCCTTGCGTCATTAGTAGGTAAAGCTTTGGCTTCAACCCACTTTGAAACGTAGTCAACGGCTACAAGGATGTATTTGTTTCCTTTAGAAGAAGGGAATGGCCCCATAAAGTCGATACCCCAAACATCAAAAATTTCACACTCTTGAATGAAATTCTGAGGCATCTCATCTTTATGTGTGATTTTGCCTTGCTTTTGGCAAACATCACATCGCTTAACCATATTGTGAGCATCACGATATATGGAGGGCCAATAAAATCCGGAATCAAACACTTTTTTGGCGGTGAAGTTGGGACCAAAGTGACCACCGGTGGGTCCTTTGTGGCAAGCATCAAGAATTTCAGACGCTGCCGGTCCATCAACACATCGGCGGATAATCAGGTCGGCACATTGTTTGAATAGGTAAGGGTCGTCCCAAAAGTAAGTCTTAATGTCGGTGAAGAACTTCTTCTTTTGTTGGGACGTCAACCCTTCCTTGAGAATTCCACCCGCCAAGTAGTTTGCAAAGTCCGCAAACCACGGGGTTTCATTCGGCTTCGAGTTTATAGACATTAAGGTCTCCAAGGGAAAAGAATCATTGATTTCTTTGGTCGGATGATCCCCCTGGTAAGGATCCTCAAGTCTGCTAAGATGGTCCGCGGCTAGGTTTTCAGCTCCTTTTTTATCGCGAATTTCGATTTTAAATTCCTGGAGCAGTAAAACCCAGCGAAGAAGTCTTGGTTTGGAATCTTGCTTTGTCAACAAGTACTTCAGCGCGGAATGATCGGTATACACAATGGTGGTAGAAAGGACAAGATAGGGGCGGAATTTTTCAAAAGCATAGACAACGGCTAAAAGCTCTTTTTCGGTTGTCGTATAATGCAATTGTGCCCCTGTCATTGTCTTGCTAGCGTAATGGATTGGTTGGAAGTGTTTGTTCACTCTTTGTCCAAGAACCGCTCCAATAGCAAAATCGCTAGCATCGCACATCAACTCGAAAGGCAGCTCCCAATTAGGGGTAACCAAGACGGGTGCCTTAGTTAGCTTATCCTTAAGCGAGTTGAAGGCTTCAAGACACTCTTTGGAGAAGATAAAAGGAGTATCTTTTTCCAAGAGGTGGGTCATCGGGCGAGCGATTTGAGAAAAATCTTTGATGAATCGACGGTAGAAGCCCGCATGACCCAGGAAACTTCTCACACCCTTCACGGTTGAAGGTGGAGGCAACTTTGCGATAACATCGACTTAAGCACGACGCCTTCTTTTACCATAAAATGGCATTTTTCCCAATTCAGAACTAGGCGAGTGTCTTCGCACCGCTTGAGCATACGTTCCAAATAGGCAAGGCAAGAAGAGAAAGAATCCCCGAAGACCGAGAAATCATCCATGAAGACTTCCATGGTTTGTTCAACCATGTCATGGAAGATAGCTAACATGCACCTTTGGAAAGTCCCGGGCGCATTACATAAGCCAAAAGGCATTCTTTTGTAAGCGAATGTGCCATAGGGACAAGTGAATGTAGTCTTCTCTTGATCTTGGGGATCGATGGGTATTTGGAAATAACCCGAGAAACCATCAAGAAAGCAGTAATATTCATTACCCGCTAAACGTTCAAGCATTTGGTCCATAAAAGGTAGAGGGAAATGATCCTTTCTCGTGGCATCATTGAGTTTGCGGTAGTCTATACAAACTCTCCACCCAGTAACGAGACGAGTGGGAATCAACTCGTTGTGTTCATTGGGAACAACGGTTATTCCGCCCTTCTTGGGCACACAATGGATTGGACTAACCCATGGTGAATCCGAAATAGGGTAAATCATACCCGTATCAAGAAGTTTGATAACCTCTGTTTTGATGACTTCATAGATTTTTGGATTCACCCTTTGTTGGCTTTGAATAGTGGGCTTAAAGTCGTCCTCCATGAGAATTTTGTGTGTACAGAAGTGAGGATCAATTCCACGAATATCCGAAATCTTCCAAGCAATAGCCTTCTTATGATCTTTCAACACAGCGATAAGTCGGGCTTTCTCTTCATCCTTCAAATCCTTAGCAATGATAACTGGCGATTTCTTCTCTTCATCAAGGAATACATACTCGAGATGGGGCGGCAACTCCTTAAGTTCTAAATCCGGAGGATTTTCGACGGGAGGCGTACTCGAAGTCGGAGTATCGATAGCAATGACCGTGGGAGATGGAGGATTGTCTTCGTTGAGAAGATTGTCAAAGAAATGCATGTCTTCGTCCCCATCGATAGGAGAATCATTAGTAGCTAAATTCACATCTCCCATGGTATCTTCAAGATTGTTCCAGAATAAATCACTATCTCCAAATAGAGACAACGATGAATCAATGGAGGACACGGTCTCAACATTGGGAAGAGAGGTAGGAATACTTTTGCAAGCATCATTAAAGTGTTCTTCACAAGCCTCATCAAGAACGTCAATACAATTAACGCTCTCATATGAATAAGGCTGTTTAGACAACTTTCCCATGTTGAAGACTACTTTATCATCACCCACTCTCATGATAAGCTCACCGGCTTCAACATCAATGAGAGTGCGACCGGTCCTAAGGAATGGACGACCAACAATTAGTGGCACACGGGGGTCCATCTCGTAGTCGACGACAACAAAATCAGCAGGGAAGGTGAATTTGTCGACTCCTACAATGACGTCTTCGGCTATCCCCACTGGATAAGCAACCGTACGGTTAGCTAATTCCAAAGTCATTTTGGTGGGGACTAGCTCTGAGAGAGATAATTGCTTCCAAACACTTAGAGGCATGAGATTAATACTGGCACCTAGATCGGCTAGGGCCATGCAATTCTCTACTCCCGGGAAATTGCAAGGGATAAGAAAACGACCCGGATCACCAAGCTTGGTTGGCAATTTCCTTAAGAGTACTGCAGAGCAATTCTCATTAAGTTGGGTGTTGGCAATATCGAGGAGCTTTTCCTTGTCGCTCAGAAGATCTTTAAACATTTTGGCGTATTTGGGCATGTGAGCGAGAGCCTCAGCGAAGGAGATATTGAAATTCAGTTGTTTGAACATTTTAAGGAAGTTCGAAACCTGAATATCATCCTTGCTCTTTTGCTTCTCTTTCCTCAACCTTGAAGGATAAGGTATATTGGAAGAAGAGGAAGGCTTTAGAGGAATAGGATCACTCACAACCACGGGTGGAGGAGGGGTAGAAGGAAGAGGTGGAGAAATTGGGGAAGGAGAAGGAGGAGGAATAGGAGCAGGCGACTCGTTCTCCTTAGTCACAACCACTGGTGGAGGTATAGGAAGCTCGGGTTCCTTGGTACCTTTACCACTTCGAGTAGTGATTGCTTTCATCTCCCCTCTTGGGTTCGCAACGGTGTTACTCGGAAGAGTACCCGAAGAAGAGGGTTGATTACCATGGAAGAAACTAGCCATCATGTTCCTCAGATCATTAGTTTGGGTATCCAACGTGTTTCTCATGTCGGCTCTTAAATCGTTTCCTTGCTTGACCAAGTCTGCTTTCAAATTGCGCAGTTCCTCTTGGAGATTTCCCACTATCACATCATTGGTTCTCATGTAGGTTGCAACCTCTTGGTGTAATGCAGTGGTGGTTTGGTTGGGAGGAGTATTGTATGCAGGTGGTTGGTAAACAGGTTGTTGGAAAACTTGGTTGTTACGTTGAGGTGGTTGTTGCTGCTTGTGAGGTGGGATATATGGTTGTCGAGGTTGTTGTTGTTGTTGAGGAGGGCGATTAAGGTTTTGTTGTTGGTTTGGGTTGGTAGGAGGGAAACCAGGTGGTGAAAGATAGTTGTTGGATCGATAGCTAAGCAAGTTACGGTCACCTTGAGGTCTAGCTTGATAAGCAGGTTGAGGATAGGTGCCATATGCCGCATTCACATTCTCAGCAGGGTAGTCTTGGGTGGCGGTACAAGTTGTGTAAGAGTGAGGACCACCGCATATCTCACAAGGTTGGATGACAGCGTTCACTTGGGCGTTTTTGGCGTTGTTGCTGTTGTTGTTGCTGACGGTGTGGGTGACAAGTGATTCAAGAAGCGTAGTGATTTTGTCAAGTCGCTTGTCACTGTCATTAGTGCTAGCACTAGCGACATTGGTCCGAACACTCTTGGTTTGCACACGAGATTTGTTCTCAATGATATCCCAAGCAGCATTGGAAGTCTTAGCCAATAGATTACCCCCCGAGGCACTGTTCAGTGAATCTTGATCATTCATGCTTAAACCATTGTAAAAAGTATTAATTTGATGTACTTTGGTAAAACCATGTTGTGGGCATTTTCTTAAAAGATCTTTAAAGCGATCCCAAGATTCACTGAATGACTCATCGTACTTTTGTTCAAAATTTATGATCTCATTCCGCAAAGCGGTAGTACGAGAGGGTGGAAAAAAGTAGTTGATAAACTTTGTTTCCAAATCCGTCCACGAGAGAATACTCTGTGGCGGTTCCTTAGCAAGCCAATGCCGGGCTTGTCCCTCTAAAGAAAAGGGAAAAAGTTGTAACCTTATAACCTCTTGTGGAACGCCATTGAATTTGACCGTGGTGGTGAGTTGCAAGAATCTCTTGATATGGTCGTGTGGATCATCAATGGTTCGTCCCAAGAACGGTTGAGCGGAGACCATCTGGATAAAGCCTGATTTTAGCTCGAAATTGTTGGCGGCAATTGGAGGTATGACAATTGGGTCCGTGTTGCCATCGACATGAGCTTGCAGCAGTTCAATCATCGGGCGATTATCCGGAAGGGGCTCATTGTTGTTGTTATTGTTCATGTTGTTGAAAGGTGGGTTGTTGTTGTTATTATTGTTTGGAGGTGGTACACCGGCCATGTCTAAGTGATCGAGAGGCTCGGGCTCTTGATATGACGTGGATCGAGTGCGCATACACCTGCAAAAGAACGAACAAAGAAAAGCAAAGCAAAAATATTTTTGGTTTTTATGTTTTTAAATTTTTTTTTTTTTTTTTTTTTTGATTTTTGAAAATTTTATATTTTTTAGTTGTTTTTGAAGATTTTCTTGAAAAAGTAACGTTCACGGGGAACGGATCCCAAAATCCAAGTTCTCACAAAAAACTTTTGATCTTAACGAGAAGAGCCGGCAGCGGCGCCATTTGATACAAGGATTTTACTATGGGTTCTAATTTCTCGGAATCCTCTCGAATTGATCTCGGCCTTAAGTGGAATGATTGTTCTTGGTTACTAAATAAAAGGGTTTTGGTTTTCTAACCTACTAAATGTTAAATGATCGAAAATTTAAACTTAAATTTAAAAGTAATTTAAAAGCAATTAGATTATTAATAATTGACAAAACTTTGAATTAAAATCAAACTTAAATTGAGAAATGGTAAGACAGACATAAAGAAACAGAAACAGTAAGTAACTTAAAAGAAGACTGATTCGGAACTTTAACCTTGGTTCGGAAGTTGATCTTCATTCGGAACTTAAGTACTCATCCGGAACTTATCCTTCATTCGGAACTTTCACTCATCCGGAAGTTTGGGAACTCATTCGGAAGTCACTGTTCACTCGTTCGGAAGTTTTGGCTTGGTTCGGAACTTACTGATTCAGAAGTTTTGTATGTTCCGATTCGGAACTTTTGGTGAATTGGTTCGGAACTTTTCAAAGTTCCGATTCGGAAGAAATCGGTTCGGAAGTTTTTAAGGAAATTAGTTCGGAAGTTTTTAAGGACAAACTCATTCGGAACTTTTTAAACTGATTCGGAACTTAATGCTTCATTCGGAAGTTTTCCTTGGTTCGGAAGTTTTAGCTTGGTTCGGAAGTTTGGAAACCCAGATACAGTAACAGTTCCCGAAGAACAAGGAAAATCGTTTTAATCCAAAAATCACCAAATTTTTCACCAAATCTTAAATAAAACTAAACACAAAGCATCTATTAACCATAAGCTACAAATCCCATCAACAAAAACACAAAACCCAACAACTTTTGAAGATCAAATCAAGAAAAATAAACTCAAGAACTTGAAGATAAAGATGAAGATGATCAAGATTAAATGGAAAGATTAAACAAAGAACTTGTATTAAATGATTAGTGTTTTAACAAGATTAAACAAAGATGAAAACAACAAGATTGGAAAAACAAAAATTAAAATCACCAATCACCCTAGTGGTGATGGTGAAGAAACGAACAAGAAAGGAGAAAAAAGGGAAGGAGAGGAAAACTTCAGACTAACTAAAAAACTAACTAGTCTAAATGTGTGAGGGGAGGGCTATTTATAGCCTTGTCTTTTGGTTGGTGAGTGGGCTTTCTCCCGTTCTTCTTGTCTTTTCGTCTTTTCAGAAAAGTTTCCGTTTTCGATTCTGATTCGGGATTTGTCGTCGATTAAATTCAACTCGTCTTTTAATTTCTTCGTTTAATAGACTTGAGTTTCTTCGACTTATATAAATCTTCCATCTTTGGTCCTTTTCTTCGATAAATCGTCAAATAGGCCCAGTGACTTCAAATCTTTTGCATCTCTTGGACAATAGACTTTATCTTGAGTCTTTTTCTTCGATAAATCCCGTGCAATCCCGTGTTTTCTCCAATATCCATCCGGTTGGCTCTGGAAACACAATAAACACAAAAACCATGCATAATTCCAAACAAATGATATTAAATACGTATTTTGGTCTCGTTTTAGCCCGAATTAAGTGGTAAAAGGATGGGTGTTTACACACCTATCAGTTATCTAGTCATATTATGGAGAAACCTTGAAGCCTTGATTGATTGGTGGCCATATTAACAACAAAGAAGGTGATTTGCTTGTGTCCTAGGGCTAATTTCTCAACAGACTATCTTGGTGGTTGATGATCTTGGAGATATATTTGGTGTTCATCAAGTTGTTGTCATCTAAAAACAAGATATAATCTTGGTTGGTAAAGAAGATCATCCTTTCCATTTCTCTTGTTATTTTTGTAAAGATCAAATGTATTTTATTTCTTATTGTATATGTATATGATGAATATATGATGATAAAAATGTTGTGTGGGGATCAAGTGTTGATAAATATGATTAAAAAGATGAAAAACCATAAGAAACAATACTAAAATCTTGCTTAAATTGTTGGATGTATAAAAACAGTACGTAACCAAGTTGTAAACTGATAAAATTGCATGGTGGAATCCCTTTACAGTAAGTGTTAGATGTCATACACATGTGAGAGTTGGCCATGCAATGGAATCATCAACATGAGTGAGATATGATCAAAACAAGATGAGTGTGCCAATCTGAATAGTCTGTTTTGTAGGAACTGTTAAAGATAGTTAGACATGGAATGAGCAGTAGCTATAACTAACTTATTTGTAGCACATAATATGAAGTTAATTCCATCCAAAAATGAGCTTCTATCTCCTTATAGAACTCAAGATATGATAAAAATGGTGAAGATGAAACTAAAAATCAGATTTTGAGAAATTAATGTTTAATAGTATTATATAAGCACTCAAACTAATATAGTATAAAATGTGAATTAAAACCCACTAACTTATAGATTTCATTTATATAAATATGTATAAGGTTAAATAAATGGACACTTTATAAAAATGGTAGTTGAATAAGATTTATAAGTTATAAAAACTATAAACATGATTATTACGACTTTTTCGGCTATTGCCGTAAAATTAACGTTTTTCGCCAATTAAAACTTAGACGATCAAACCCGTCTAATGTAAAGTTTTTAAAAGTCATATACTGATATATAAGTACCTAATACAAGTAAAAACCGATAAAACCCGAACTA
Source organism: Glebionis coronaria (assembly GCA_025667525.1). Classification (NCBI taxonomy): domain Eukaryota; kingdom Viridiplantae; phylum Streptophyta; class Magnoliopsida; order Asterales; family Asteraceae; genus Glebionis; species Glebionis coronaria. Next base: position 130,005 of record JANFOE010001172.1, on the reverse strand, counting down.
TATGACATACGGACATTAACGAGCTAAGTTAGCATATGTTGACTAATGATTTAACTAAATAAGTTAAACACTTATAAAAATTACTTATTGGGCTTAACCCATTTGGGCCCAACATGTAAAGTATAAATACTGATAATACAAGTATAAAATGGATTAATACAAGTTAATGAACTTATAATAGGCTTATTGGACCTAAAACATGTAAATAGGTAAAACTAGTAAACTAGTAAAAAGTTACCAATACATAAACACTAAAATGAGTAAATAAGAATATATAAACCCACTTGATCATCATCATATGTACAAAATCATCATATGTATATTTGTTATTTTGATAAAGTCATTGGATAAAAGTCTAAGACCGATTATTATTTATATAGGTTTCCGTGACCGAAGCACGCCCATAGCCGATAATCCGCCTTTCATTATCAACGTGAGTTCATAGCCTCGCACTCTTTTAAATGTTTTATAAAATGATTTGTAAACCCGCGAGGGAGATAACATGCTAGTTTTTGATAAAATAGAACACAAGTAGTCCCGATGGTATGCTTGATGATATGGACCCGAATGATGCGATGACCCAATAAAAGAGATAAAAAGGGTTATTAGTAGTTAGGTTATGTCACTTAAAGTCCCATTAGCATGAATTGTGAACTACCCGGATTTGGTAGACGCTTATGCATATGATAGTACTATTTGGGGACGATCACCCCAGTTCGCGCCTTGACGGTTGATCCCCGTCGTACCACATTGATTGGTAAGCGAATTTATGTATGAGAAGATTTACATGGCGTGATTTTTGTGACGACACGCTAACTTAGATGGGCAAATTGTTTGTCGGGTTCGCGGCCCGTTGTTGTGATAGTAAGGTAACAATGTCATGCGGATAATAATAATCCAAAATGAACCATAATGTAATCTAATATGATTTAATATCGATGCTAATAACGATAATAATATTACCTATAATGATAATATTGAGGCTACGGTCTCATGGACGGTTTAAGATGTATGCTTTGATTTATATATTGCCTGACTAGCAATTCGAGGACTTACTTCTGATATTATACTTGTGTTCTGATTTCAACGATTGTTTTATATAACGGTTTTATTAAACTCTATGAATTCACTCGGCATTCGCTGATATGATTTTTGCATGTTTTTATCTCAGGTGCTTGAAGGTAATCCGGATGGAGATCGACTTTGATGGCCCACATAATAATAAAAATGTTCATTCGATCTATGTTTTGTAAACTTAATGACCTGTATAATTTGGGACCTGTTGTACACTTTAAAACTTTTTATCGAATGAATGTATGTTGAACCTTGTACAACCATTTTTATGTGTTGTCTATGATTGGAGTTATTGTGCTATGTCGTAACACTCTAAAACACCATTCTGCTCTACCGATACGAAATTTGAGAGTGTTACAGGTTGATAAGATGGTTGCGGTGGTTGCCTATATGTGTGTTGTGGCGGTTGTTTTAAGTATGATTGTTGTTGATAAGTGTAAGCCAGTTTTGTTGGGGGTCATTTTTTGATAAGCATACATGGCAAGTGGATCACGAACTTGTGGTGTAGACAACCGAGCCTCGATCACATGGCATTCGTGTTGTTAAAGAAAAGCTTGAAGTTGCTCCACGTTGGTGTTATGCAAGTCCTTAGCCAATTTAACAGCCGTCACGTACTTACGCCATTCTGAAGGAAGGGTGTTCAAATACTTGGTGTTTAATTGAAATGTAGGAATTGCCATGCCATAGATATTGAGCTCATTCAACAAAAGATTAAATCTCAAATAGTAATCATTGAGACTCTCCCCGGGAACATAGGCAAACTTATCAAATGTATCATAAAGCTTACACTCTCGTTCTTGTTTAGTTAACGAGGTGCCTTGCATTAGAACACGAATTCTATCCCATAACGCTTTGGCAACTTTATGTTTGCTGACGAGTTTGTAGACATCTGGAGGAAGGGCTTGGAGAATGATGTTTGTAGCATACTTATCACATTTGTCTTGAATCTTCATATCTCCGGTCAATTCACCCGTTGTGCGAGGAGGAGTAACTGTACCTTTTGTCACTGTACCATAATCTAATGGTCCATTGAGCAGTGATGCCCAAATGAGATGTCCATTCTCTTTGTTCAACATGTAAAGTTCCATTCGGGAAGTCCAATCCTCGTACATAGACTTCTCCAACATTGGTGGACGATTATCCGTACCCGAGAGGATGGACTTATCCGTAAGTGTTGGGTCCAATTATTGAGTTGATAAGTCAAAACACAACAAAATAAGAAGACAAGGGCTAAAAAGTACAAGTTGCAAAAGAACAAGCCGTTGGAGTCTTTTTATTACTTTAGCTTTCTTTGTAAGCTATGTTTTCTAGTATATAAAGAAAACATAGACCGTAGGTTTCAATATCATATTATTCATTCACAATGTAAACTTAAAGTGTGTGTCGCACTAGACGTGGGATTCAATGTATACACGTCTAGTGGATGTTTGTTATTAATATAATGAACATCCCAATTGTTTTAATTCGTGTTCTTTTGTGTCTAAACACCTTGTTATGATCATTGTTCTTTTCCGCTATGTTATCATATGAACGATGATCAAACCTAGATATATGGTTCATAACCATTGAGCCCAACGATCATAGGACTCATCAAGTGGTATCAGAGCATGTTGAGAAACTTTTGATCTTTAAGTAACGCAGAACCCTAAAACACCAAACCCTAAAAACCCTAAATTCTCAAAACCCTAAAAACACCATGTCTGGCACAAATCAACCTCCTGCTTTGCTGCAAAACAACTTCTCAAACCCTAGTATCAAAATTCCCATGTTTGATGCCAGGAACTTTGAGCTTTGGAAGTCCAATTTTGAGCAATACATAGCTATTCATGACTACACTCTTTGGGAAATTATCGAATATGGGAACACATTCGATAAAGCAGCAAAGATTACTGCTGCTATTGCTACAAGGACAGCTGTTCCTAATTGTCCTGAATCTGATAAGGTGGAAAAACCTGAAGATGGGAGAGCTGTTGCTGTTGAAGATATAGCCAAGAAGAGGGTGGACATGAAAATCCTGAACATCTTGAAACATGCCCTAGGTCATGAGAATCAGCACAAGTACAAACGATTTGAGTCTGCAAAAGAGCTTTGGGAAGCTCTTGAAGTGGCACATGGTGGCAATGCTGACACAAAAGAAGAAAAGAAGAAGCAACTCTTGCATGAGTATGCTGTCTTTAAAGCTCAACCTAATGAGAATCTCAGCAGTGTGAGAAGTAGACTTCTTGATATCACAAGTCAACTTTCCTTCATGGGAAAACAGATTGATGATCCTGAATTGAATGCTACTTTTCTCAAAAGCCTTGGTGATGTATGGAAGATTGAGACAAGATCTATTCTTGTCAATAATACTCACAAGACTTCCAGGTTTGATGACATCTTCAACAAGTTAAGACTGTTGGAGAATGAATGGCAATTGGAAAGTGATAACAAATCTTCCAGCAGCAACATGGCCTTCTTTTCACAAAGTGAAGGCCAATTTGATTCCATGAACTTCTATGGACATTCAGCATCTGGATCTCAAGGTGTCAGCGCTGGATGTCAATCTGTCAGCGCTGGATCATATCCTGTCAACGCTTTGTACTCAAGCGCTGACACACACAATCATGGCGCTGATAGAATTAAACCTGCTGGTTTTGATCTTGATACTGTGTGTGCCTTCATTGCTTCTTTGCCTAGTGATTCAAGGATCACTTATGAAGATCTTGAGCAGATAAGTGATGAACAATTGGAAGAGATGGATATAAAGTGGACTATGGCTCTTGTAAGTTTAAGAGCAAACAGGTTCAATAAAAGGTTCAAGAAGAAGATGACCTTTAATGCTAAGGATGTTGCTGGATTTGACAAGTCCAAGGTGGAGTGCTACAACTGTCATAGGATGGGGCACTTTATGAGGGAATGTAGATCTCCAAGGAGATCTGATGCTGGGAAGCCTTCAAGCCAAATGATTAAGAGCCCAGACCCCAAGGCCATGGTTGCTGTTCAACAAATTGATGGTGTTGGAGAATGGGATTGGAGCTGGATGGCTAAGAATGAGGAAGAGGACAGAGCTTTGGTTGCTGAGGTTAAAGAAGAGCATGCTGAATATGCTCTCATGGCACACTCCTCCTCTTCATCAGATAATGAGGTATATGATGATGCTTTCTGTTCTAAGGGTTGTCGTTTAAATACTGAAAAATTAAAACAAGAGATAGTTAAATTATTAGATGATGCAAGTACTGAAAGATGCAAAGTATCTAACTATCAAGTTGCTCTTACCCAAACAGAAAAGACAGTATCTGAGTATAAGAAAATGGAGTTTGATTTAAAGGATCAAATAAATATCTTAAAACATGAGTTACATCAGAGTAAGGATGTTCAAGATATAGTGAATAGGGTTAATCTTGATTTGATAGCTCAGTTAGAGGAGGCTAACAAAAATAAAGATAATGTGAGTCTTAAAATCCAGAGATTTGATAAGGCCACACAATCCCTAGGAGAGTGTGTTAGCAAACAAAGAGACTCTAAGGATATGAGTGGGATTGGGATGAATAATTATACTGTTGTTCCACCACCAGCTGGGGATTTCTATGGTGTCCAATCAAAGGACTTGTCTTGGACTGGCTTGCCAGAATGCCAAGAGGAGGAGTTTATTCCTCCACCTAGAGTGACTTCCCCAGTTGAGGAATATCAGCAAAAGCTGACTGACCTAGAAGAATGGAAGAAAGCAAACCACACCTTGTTTGTTAAGGGAGGGTTATTGTGTGAAAGTCCAAATGAGCCCACACCAATCAAGAGCCTTGATCCTAAACCTATTAAGATCACACACCCTACCACTGGCAAAGCTATTGACCTTGGTCCACAATCTGTTAGAAAACCTAGTGTTAAATATGCAGAGATGTATAGAAATTCTAGGTCACCAAAAAGCCAAGTTAGTAATCATGGAACAGGCTTCTTTGCTTCTAGACCTAAGACTATGTCTAGAAAAGCTTGTTACACATGTGGTAGCTTCTCACATTTGGCCTACAAATGTGTCAATGCTTCCAATGTCAACGCTGACAGGAACCATTTCAGCGCTGACAAAAGTCAACATAGGTCAAACACTGTCAGACCCAATACCTTTGTGAACAAAAGTTCACAAGTTGTTAGACCAGCCCCATTCTTTTCTAGAGGGTCAAACACACAAGGCCTAAGACCTTTTCAAAAGTCAAATACTTGGTCAAATAGGCAATGGGTTCCTGTAGCAAACCCTAGGTACAACGCTGATAGGAGCAATCGGGGCGCTGACAAGAGAAATTGCAGCGCTGACAAACCTAGGTATTTGCAGCCACAGGGAAATAGGTCTAAAGCTTCTACTAGCTTAACATGGAGACCAAAACAGGACCAGAACCCTAATTCTACTGGTATTTCTATGACATGCAACAGGTTTCATTATATTTCAAAGGCATTGTCAACACCAATTGGGGTTAACTGGGAATTTCATTCAAACAGGGATGAAAATGGGGTTGTTATGAGAACCAAGTCTGTTCTTGTTGAACAACCAAATGAATCCAAGTCTTCCAAGGCTTGGGTTCCCAAAGAAAACTAATGTGTTTTCTTTATGTGCAGGGCATTCAGAAGAAGATCAATGACTATGGATACTGGGATAGTGGATGCTCAAGGCACATGACAGGAAAGGAAGACTATCTGACCAATTTCTCTCCTATTCAAGATGGTGATAAGGTATACTTTGGAGGTGGCTACGGCACAATCACAGGAAAAGGAACCCTTGTCACCAACAATCTAAGGTTTGATAATGTCTTCTTGGTGAAAGACCTGGATTATAACTTGTTTAGTGTATCACAAGTGTGTGATAACAAAAATAAGGTTCTTTTCACAGATACTGAGTGCTTGGTGTTAAGCAAAGATTATAAGCTCCCTGAGGAGAAATACATAGATTTTAGAACACCAAGGCATAAAGACATATATAATGTGAATCTTAATGGAATTAAGGTAAATAATAAAATGTCATGTCTGTATGCTAAAGCCTCAGTAGATGAAAGTAATCTTTGGCACAGGAGACTAGGGCACATAAACTTTAAGAATATTAATAGGCTTGTGAGGCTTGGTTTAGTTGATGGTTTGCCTGAAAAGGCTTTCCACAATGACCACTCTTGTGTTGCATGCCTTAAGGGCAAGCAGCACAAGGTCTCATTCAGGTCTAAACAGGTGCACTCTAGTTCTAAACCCCTTCACTTATTGCATATGGACCTCTTTGGTCCTACTAATATAGAAAGTCTGAAGGGTAAATCATATTGTTTTGTCATTACTGATGATTACTCCAGGTTCACATGGACTTTCTTTTTAGCCAAGAAAAGTGAAACTGCCCTAAGTCTGATTAATTTCATTACCCAAATAGAAAAGAAAAATGGTAATGAGGTCAAAATTATTAGAAGTGACAATGGGGGTGAGTTTAGAAATCAGTTGTTAGATGATTTTTGTGCCAAGAAAGGGATTACTAGGCAGTTTAGCATAGCTAGAACCCCACAACAAAATGGGGTTGCTGAGAGGAAGAATAGGACCCTTATTGAAGCAGCCAGAACCATGTTGGCTGATGCCCACTTTCCTATAGCTTTTTGGGCTGAAGCTGTTAACACAGCTTGTTATGTTCAAAATAGGGCATTGGTCAACAAGATACATAATAAGACACCTTATGAATTACTTTGGGGAAGGAAGCCAAATATTGGTTTTCTTAAGCCATTTGGTTGTCATGTAGTTGTGTTAGAAACTAGTGAGGCCCTAGGTAAATTTGATTCAAAAGGTGATGAAGGCTACTTCATGGGTTATTCAGTGCAGAGTAAAGGATATAGGGTTTACATTAAAAAGGAAAAACGTATACTTGAAAAGGTACATGTTAGGTTTTTAGAAAGTAAACCTAGTGATCCTGAGAGTGGTCCAAATTGGTTGTTTGATTTAGAACCTTTGTCTAGAGCTTTAAATTATATGCCTGTTACTGATCCAGACATTGTGAAGGTAACTTCAAGTGTTTTGGAAAAGAGAATTGGTAATGTTTCAGGTATTCAGGTTGCTAAGGAGGATGGACCACCAGCAGTTGAATCATCTCCCACACAAGAATATGTTACACTTCCTATATGGACAGATGAGTATTATGCTGCTGCTGCTGCTGCTAGAAAGGATAATGGTGGTTTACAAATACCACCAAATACAAACGTGCATACTTCTTCTGGCGCTGACAAAGGGAAATCAAGCGCTGACAAGAGCAATTCAGACGCTGATGGATCAGACGCTGACACAAGCAGTTCAAGCATTGTTAGCCCTAACGCTGACAAACAAGGATCAGAATTTGACAACACCTTTGCACATCTTTTCTCTTCACATTTTGAACAAGGTGGACCTTCCCATGTCCATGAAGAGATTCGTGTTGATCAAACAGAGTCAGATGAAGAAGATATTGGCAACATGGAGCGTGAAATTGAGGACACCAGACTTATTGAAGGAGGAGTTCTCACTTCCACAGCAAAGGATCACCCCACATCTCAGATCATTGGTGATGTTATGGCTCCAGTTCAGACAAGAAGATCCCATCAAGGTCTTGGTGGATTTATTGCCAATATACACAAGAAGGTTGATACCCCTCTTGTACAAGCATGTTTGTTTGCCTGTTTTCTGTCACAGGAAGAACCCAAGAAAATTTTTGATGCTCTCAAGGAACCAAGTTGGGTGGAAGCAATGCAGGATGAGCTTCACCAATTTGCTATACAGGATGTTTGGGAGCTGGTTGATTGTCCTAGATATGTGAGACCAATTGGGACAAGATGGGTTCTAAGGAACAAGAAAGATGAAAGAGGCATTGTGGTCAGAAACAAGGCACGTTTGGTAGCTCAGGGTTATACACAAGAGGAAGGAATTGATTATGAAGAAGTTTTTGCACCAGTTGCAAGAATTGAAGCTATAAGAATTTTTCTAGCTTATGCCTCTTGTATGAATTTTACTGTTTACCAGATGGATGTGAAGAGTGCTTTCCTCTATGGGACAATTGTTGAGGAAGTATATGTCATGCAACCTCCTGGTTTTGAAGATCCTGAGAATCCAGACAAGGTTTATAGAGTGAAGAAAGCAATGTATGGACTTCATCAAGCCCCAAGAGCATGGTATGGTACATTGTCCACCTACTTGGTGGAAAATGGTTTCAAAAGGGGCACCATAGATCAGACACTGTTTACAAAGAAGAAAGGAAAACATGTGTTACTTGTGCAGGTCTATGTTGATGACATCATTTTTGGCTCTACTGATCCAAAAATGAGTGAGGACTTTTCCAAGCTCATGACAGATAAATTCAAGATGAGTGCAATGGGTGAGATGAACTTCTTTCTTGGTTTACAAGTTCAGCAGAAAGAAGATGGTATCTTTATCTCCCAAGACAAGTATGTAGCTGAAATCTTGAAGAAATATGGTTTTTCTCCATATGAGAAGGAGGCTTCCACTCCTATGGATAGGCAATACCCTTGGGGAAAGATTGGAGCTGGAAAGGATGTGGATGTTAGGCACTATAGATCAATGATTGGTTCATTGATGTATCTTACAGCCTCAAGACCTGACATCATGTTTGCTGTGTGTGCATGTGCACGCCATCAAGTGACTCCCAAAGAATGTCACCTTTTTGCTGTGAAGAGAATTTTTAGGTACTTGAGATGTTATCCAGATCTTGGATTATGGTACCCAAAAGATTCTCCATTGGACCTTATTGCATTTTCAGACAGTGATTATGGTGGTGACAAGTTTGATAGGAAATCCACAACTGGTGGATGCCAATTTCTTGGGAGCAGATTAATATCTTGGCAATGCAAGAAACAAACAGTGGTGGCAAACTCTACAACTGAAGCAGAATATGTGGCAGCAGCTGCTTGTTGTGGACAAGTCTTATGGATTCAGAACCAACTGTTGGATTATGGGTATAATTTTATGCATACCAAGATTTTTGTAGACAATAACAGTACTTTATGCATTATTAAAAATCCTGTACATCATTCTAAAACCAAACACATAGAAATTAGACATCATTTTATAAGAGATTGCTTTGAGAAAGGTTTAATACAACCAGATAGGGTAGATACTGAAGATAATGTAGCTGATTTATTAACTAAACCTTTTGATGCTGGAAGATTTCAATATTTGGTAACAAATATTGGAATGGTTAATCTCACTTAATATGTGTTTTGGAATATTTTTGTAAAAGTATGTACAGGATAATGCATTGTTATTGGTCTTAGTGATGATTTAGATTTTCCACATTCTTTTTCTAACACTGACAAAGGTAAATGCAACGCTGTCAAGTGTTATTTTACCGTTGTTGGAGATATTATGGTCTAACGCTGACAAGAGTTCCTTCAACGCTGATAAGTGTTGTCGGGACGCTGTCAGCAACAAATGTTAGTTTTGTGGTTTTCGTCTAAATGTGCAGGTAGGTGGTAGCTTTATGCCATTGGATACAGAGTTGCTTATGGATCTTTGAAGAGTTATTTGGACATGTTTTTGTTTATGGATGATGGTTGGAATATTTATATTCCTATCTTGACATAAATTTTTAATGTTCATATATATATTTTGAGAACTCATGTATCATAGTTTGAGGGGAGGTTTAAGGAACCTTTAGGACTCTTGGGTATTCTTAGAATACTCTCATCACAATTCTAGATTGTGTCCACTGGTGAGTATGGGTTAGTTTTTCTAAACCATGAGGCACTGTAGCATGCATAGTATATCAACTTTGCATGCTGCCAAGACATTTTTGGCCTAGAATTGGTTGTGGTCTGTTGGGAGGCTTGGGAATCCTTTTGATATGGGTTTTACCTGGGAGTAACAAGGATTTTATGAGGTAACTTGGTTGTTAAGAATTTTGGTTAGCAAGGGACACTAGAGGACTGTTGTGTCTATCTTGCTTATGCAAGTGTGCATAACTGGACAGTGCTTGCCGCCCTATGATAATTATCAGCTTTTGGTTATCTTCTCTAGGATAAGTTACTTGTTAAGGTCATTTTTCACTTTTTAAAACAATTTTATTTTTGGACGCTGACAAGATTTTTCCAAGCGTTGTTGTGACCAAAATGGACGCTGACATGGCTTTAGGCGAACGTTGACAAGATTATAGCCGTTGGGCGTTGATGGGTTATATTTGACCGTTGACAAACAATGGGACCTACCCAGTTGTAACTTTTTGACATATTTTCAAGCCGTAATTTTAGGAGTTGTTACTTTCATTAAATGCATGGGATAACTTATAAACTTTTTCAATATTTTCATGATTGATTTTTGAAAATCTTTGCCTATTTTTGGGCCAATCACGTGCATTCATCCACTCCTATAAATTTGGCTCCTATTTTAAACAGGGTATCTATAATTTTTGTCTAACACTTTTCTCTTATCAACCTTCATCTTTTATACATCAAATTCACAGCTTTCATCAATGGCACCAAGATTTAACTCAGCAGAATTGGATTTGGGGTTCAAGTCTCAACACAACATGATTGCTTATCTTGTTGCTGATAATACTTTATTTCCTCAGTATTCACAGATGGTGGCATTTTTAAATGCATCTTCATTGAGGTATGCACTTTCTCATATACCATTAGTCCCTGTCGCACACATTAGACAGTTTTGGAACAATGTTAGTTCCACAACAACTAATGGAGTGACCACATTAACATCTACTGTTCATGGAAGAACATGGGTGGTCACTGAAGCTTTGGTTCGCCAAGCTTTGCGTCTTGATGACGCTGATGGTGTGACTACTCTTGCCATAGCAACAATAGAACAGGGTCTTAGGGAATTGGGCTATCCTATCCCTGCTGATGTCACTTTAAATAAATATCATAAGCAGGAATTTCCCTCTGACTGGAAATATTTGATACATGTCCTTTTACAATGCTTAAGTCCAAAATGTACTTCTTTTAATGAGATAAACAGGTCAATTGCAAGTGCTTTGGTTTGTATAACACGTGGGCTTAAGTATAATTTTTCAAGAATGATTTTTGAAGGGATGTGTAAAAATAAGGGAAGTAAAATGACTTTGGCTTACCCTAGATTTTTGCAAATGGTCTTTGATTTACAAGAATATTGTTCTAGGGATCATGACACTTTTTATGAGATCCCTAAACAACAGAAAACCATTTTTGCTAAAATGAGCTCCACAAACGACCCCATACCTCTTACCCAACCCATGCTTGAAGTAATTCAGGCTGCTCAACCACAACCAGGCCCACAACCAGACCCTGAACCCCAACTTGAGCCTATTCATGAACCATCACCTTCACCAGAAAACATGGACATTGATCAACCCAGCGCTGACACTCAAAATGTGGGCGCTGACACAGCCAATCCCAACACTGATACACTCCCTGACCAATCCCAAACACCCCTTAATCAACCCACACCCTCACAATCTACTTCATCTTCTACCCCATTACAATCTAGGTTGACTAAACGCCAAAGGGTTACTGGAGTGTTCTCCTCTAGTGATCCTAGCCTTGTAGCAGAGAGAACCACCTCCACAAGTGTGGCTGGTGAAATGGGTGAGGCTGGGGCTATTGACACAGGCTTAGATGCTGGTCAAGACAGTCCCAACATCATTAAGACCTCATCCATGCCCCATGATCCTATTTTGGGAGGTCAAATCCCCATTCTAGCTGAGGGCAGATTGGAACCTATGACCATAATTGAATTGACGGCGGCTGTCATTAGCTTGCAAAAGCGAAATGTCAGTCTTGTACAAACTGTCAACAAACAGGGACGAGAACTCCAAGCTTTGAGGGAGAGAGTAACTGTTTTGGAGAATCCAAGTAGCAGGAGTCTAATGGAGGAATCTTCCAAAGGGGAGGAAAAAGAGGATGAGGAGGATGAGTTGATTCACACAGCTAGTGAAAAGAGTTCAGAAAAGAGTTCACAATTTAGTGAATCTTTGCAGATTGCTGAAGCTCTCACCAACTTGAAGAAGCACCCAGTTGTTGATACATCCAAGGTGACACCAAAGAACTTGGAAGGGTCTTTCAAAGAAACATTGGGCGCTGATACAGGTTTGGACGCTGACACATCCAGCGCTGATAAAGGTACTCTTGGCGCTGATAGGAGCAACTTGGACGCTGACAAAGTTGCAGATGATGTTGATGTATTCCAGCCATCAACAATCATTAAAGATGTGTCCACACAGGTTTCTTCTTCTACTTTACCAATTATTGATCCAAAAGACAAAGGTAAAGGTATTTTGATTGAAGAAGATGTTCCAAAGAAAGATGCAGCACAAATAGCATTTGATGAACAGTTGGCTGCACAACTTGTGGAAAGAGATTTGAGGAGGAGTAGAAGATCACCATTTGTTGTTTCTGAGAGTGAGGAGGAAAGTGGTGATGATAAAGAAGGTGATAGCTCAGATTCAAGCATTCAAATTATTGAAGATCCAGAAAGGCTTGAATATGGGGATGAGCTAGCAAAGGAAAGGTTGAGTGAGTTGAAGAATCAGATTGATTGGGACCTACCAGAAATCACCAGAATGTATCATGCTTGGGAAGACCAGGTGATGGACAACCCAGGTATGAGTTTATCAGATCAAATTTGGGGGTTGGAAGTTCTTCTTAGGGTACAAGAAGACATAAAGGTGATTATGAGATTTAATGCACAAGAGGTCAAGACCTGGCTCAAAAGAGATAGAAGGCAGTTGTACTATAAGTTGCTTAGATGTCATCAGCCTAATTGGACATCAAAGAAGTTGCTGGCTTTGTCTTTTGAGGAGTTAGAGTATAGGGCACATCCTATTTGGAGGAAGGTGCAAGAACAGAATGTCTACCAATTTCTTTCAGAAGAAAGAAAACAAGAGCTTGCAGAAGAGATGCAGATTCAAAAGGAAATAAGGATTGCTCAAAGACCAGTGAAGAAAGGAGATCCTTTTCAATTTCCTAAAGACATGGATGTGTATTTTCCAACTGAAGGTGTTATAAGGAAGCATCTCAAGCTTTCTCCTTTGGAAGCTTCAGATTTGGTAAATGTAGTACCTCTAGATGACAGAAATCCAATCATTAGTTTTGATGAAGATGAGTGTGGTTTTTGGAAGATTGGACGATTTGGAAAGGAGGTACATACTTTCACTTCAGTTATTTCTATATTTGCAAGCATAGACAGGGAAGACTTGGTGCATCTATGGAGGTTAATAGAGGCCAAGTATACAGCTGAAGCACCTACTTCAGCTAATGGAATAAGACTTTGGAACACATTTATGACTTTGTGTGGTCCAAAAGAAGCAGATCCTGCCATTTGGAAGGATCTTGAAGATGATCTCAGTAATCTTCATTGGAGGCTATATTCTACTTGTGGTGTATTTCATATGAGCTCTACAAAGTTTTCAGAATATCTGCTTGTGGATGCTGACTATTTCTTGTCCAAAGAAGTATTGGAGAAGATGCTAGAGACACCCTTGGAGATAGATTATACTAGTGATGTGGCCAAGGACTTGATCAGATATGTTTATCACCAACATAAGAAGTTATTGAAAGATTCCTCCTAAGTCTTAAGGTTTTATTCAGAAACTTGATCATTGGAATGGATATCAAGTTTAGGGGAGGATTGTTGGGAATAAAATATGGGTCAGATCACTAAACGCTGATAAGAAGAAAGTCAACGCTGATAGATTGACATTGGACGCTGATAGAAGTCAACGCTGACAGCCTTGAAGATTGACACTGATGGAATATCTTCATACGTATCTTTTGTTTATTTGTTTGTGGTAAAGATAAACACAACATTGTATTTTCTATTATTATCTTTACCTAGAATAGTTGATTCATAGCTTATTGTACAAGACTTCTTGTTCTATAAAAGAATGTCTTTTAGGTTAAAGTCATATATCAGTTTTCATAGTATTCGCAAGTTAAACCTTTCATTGTAATCAACAAGATTATTCTAATACAAGTGAAAGTTTGTTTAACATCATTGTGTTTTAGATCAAGTGTTAATTCCGCATAACACTTTGTTACTTTATTCATAAGCAAAGGTTTCTCTACGTGTTATACTTGATCTAATCTCGTATACACAAAGCTAATCGATCTAAGTTTGGGATCAACAGTAAGAGATGTGTACTCCATTTCGATAAGTTAAGATTTACAATCGATGACCGAACAATGAGAGAAAGTAAATGTGCTTGTTTTCGTGTGTTGAAGTCGAGAAATTATGTTAAAATCCCCTAAAGTTGTCTTCTTGAGAAACCAAAAATCCACTAAAGTTTTCTAAGTCACGTTTTTTGAAAATCTTGAAAAAATTCCCAAGATTTCACAATATGAAGCTCAAGTATGATTCCGCAATATTCACTAGTGCAAGATTCCTCAATGAAATGATTTCGCAATCTCACAAACAAATGATTCCGTAAAAAAGTCCTTATTCCGCAATAGGGTAAAGATTCCGCAATATTGCTTAATTCCGCAGTTAGGCAAAGATTCCGCAATAGGCACAATTCCACAATTAGGCAAAGATTCCGCGATAGGCACAATTCCACAATTAGGCAAAGATTTCACAATAGGCACAATTCCGCAATTAGGCAAAGATTTCGCAATAGGAGCTTGATGAGCTTAGAGTCCGAAATTGGTAAGCGACGTTGTGTACGATTTCTCTAGCTTAAGGAGCTTGATGATTAGTGAACTCTCGAGTAAGGAGTACTAGAGGAGTGGAGTAGGAACGAGGAGTGAGCTTCGTTGCCGAACCACTATAAATCCTTGGTGTTTGGTTTGATCTTTCCTTCCCTTATATGTTTACATTAATTATTCTTTATACTTGTGATTATTAGTTTAGTTTCACTATACCTTGTTCATATTGTGTATAATAAGGTTTCACATAAATACTCAAGCCTAAGTTTTTTGAAAAGGATTTTTAAAAACCAATCTTTAACAAGTAAATTTAAGAAACTATTCAACCCCCCTTCTAGTTTCTACAATTGGTATCATAGAGTGGTTGCTCAAGCAAATTTTAACATATATCGTATTTTAAAACTTGAATCAATCTATGGATTCCAACAAGTATCTAGAAGGGAAATCCATGTAAAGACCACCTCTTTTTGAAACTGATAGTTTTATTTATTGGAAAAATAGATTTCAGACTTATATGAAATCAAAAGATTTATATCTTTGGCATGTTATTACCAGTCGTGAGTTTTTGCCTTATCAGTATAATGAAGTTTCTAAAAGCAAAGAGATAGTCACTTTTAACAAAGCTAATGATGATACTAAAAGGAAACTCGCTAAAAATAATGAGGCTAAAATGGTGATTTATAATGCTTTAACAAAGAAAGAGTACGAAAGGATTTTTATGTGTAAACCGCTAAAGATATTTGGAACACTCTTTTAGTAACCCACCAAGGTAATAGCCAAGTGAAAGAAAGTAAAATCGATCTTTTTGTTCAACAATATGAACAATTTGTCATCTTAGAAGATGAAACTATTAATCGTGCATTTGCTAGATTTAACACTATTATTACTAGTCTAAAAGCACTTGATGAAGGTTTTTCTAGCAAGAACAATGTTAGAAGTTTTTTAGGGCGTTGCATCCAAAATGGGGAGCTAAAGTCAAAGGATCTCGCCAAATTATCACTCGATGAACTCATTGGTAACTTGAAAGTTTATGAGATGATAATTTTGAAGGACTCGGAAATGGTGAAAACCAAGAGTGAAAGAAAGTCTCTTGCACTCAAGGCCAAGAAGGCATAAAGTGACCATGAAAGCTCCTCGGATAGTGATGATGAGGAATATGCCATGGTGGTTAGAGACTTTAAGAAGTTCTTCAAAAGACGAGGTCAATACGTGAGGCAACCAAACAACGACAAGAAACCTTCTCCAAAAACTGATTTGCCAAAGATGATAAAGGTGATAGGAAATGAATTAGATGTGGTGATCTGAATCATTTCATCGGTGATTGTCCTAAGCCTTCACGCGACAAGAACCACACGGTGTTCGTTGGAGGTTCATGGAGCGATAGCAGTGAAGATGTTGATGACAACCCCAAAGATGAGAAATGTCTTATGGCTCACACTTCTAAAGAGGTACATTCCGAAACCGATTATTATAGCAATAATTGTTCTTTGCAAGATGATAATGAATTAGAAGGCCAATACAATAACTTACATAAGCTAAGCCCTAAATTCATTGAAAAGAACAAAGTGCTAAAAACAACTAGAACTAAGCTTGAGAGTGAGATTAGTGAGCTAAGAGAGAAATTAGCTAAGCTTGAGAAAAACAAAGAAGTTGATCTAAGTTGTTTAAAATGTGAAAACGATTGACAAAAGAATGAAGATCTCAAGAGTACCTCCATTAAATTGGAAAAGTTCATAAAATGTACTAGTGATCTTGATGATATATTCTAAGGAAAGACTTGGGTTGGGATATAACACTAATGAAGCATCAACTAGTGAACCAAAACAAGTTAGGTTTTCAAAAAAACGCACCCTTGTACGCGGTTCTCTAGTATATGGTGCCGTTCCTTATTGTTATGGAACCGCGGGCGGAGCTAAAGAACCGCGAACAGAAGAAAGTTTTTGTGAAAATCCTGAACTTTCTGAAAAGTCTATTTTAGGTGAAGGACCTAAACATATTCTTATTAACAAGGTCAAAGTACCTATTCATGAAAAGCCTACTCTAGATAAATTCTACAACCCCTTGTGTAAACCTCTAATGGGAACTAGAAACTTATCTAGACAAACATCTACTCCTCCAAGAGTACGAAATGAGTCTAAACCTAGAAGTAGAACACCAACGCCAAAAAGAGATGATAAAGCTAAATAAACGACCTAGAAGTAAAACTCCAACGCCTAGAAGGAATAACAATAATTTTAGATCAAGATCAAAGACACCTAGGAGAAACTTTGGACAACAAAATGGCCACATGAATTGGAATAATTTTCAACAACAATACTTTTCCCCATGGGGAATGTCTCCTCTATTCATGCATCCCAACCAAATGCAAGGTATGTTTGGAACTAATAACTTTGGACCCATGAGATATTGGGGACCAAATGTTTGATCTTGTGTGTTGTTACCTAGATATGCTTGGGAATCGATTTAGAGCCCGACGAGTGGACTAAGGATAGTGGTTGTTCTAAACACATGACGGGTAATCAAGTTTTGTTCCCGCACTACAAAGCATATGATGGAGGTAACATTACATTCTCAAGTAATCGGCGTGGTAATATCATTGGCAAAGGTATGGTCACTCTTGACTCTATGACCATAGAAAACGTAGAGCACGTAGATAACTTAGGTTCTAACCTTCTAAATATAGGTCAAATTTGTGACAATAAATGTAAGGTCATCTTTTCGGAATATGACAGTGAAACGTAAAGGAAGGAAAGGTCATTGGAAAAGGTTTTAAAAAGCATGGGCTTTATGTCATGAAGGTCAATAAGAAGTCAAAGTACAACTTATGTTAGATGATAGTTCTACTCTTTGGCATAGGAGATTAGGTCACACTAATATGCGTTTAATTCAATCTTTAGTCTCAAAGGAGTTAGTAAGACATCTCCCCAAGATGAAGTTTGTTAGTCACTTTTGTGATGCTTGCAAAATTGGTAAGTGATAGGTGCGTAAACACCCATCCTTTTTACCTGTAACACCCTACTTGGATAAATGGACCGTTACGTGTATTTATGGCGTGTCATCAAAGCATGCAAGGCAATGTATTAAACATTAACTGACCAAACGGAAATACCGGAATCAAACATCGGTAGTCCAACATAAGCCCAAAATATAAAGATTAAGTACTGAAAGGAAAAGGACGAAACAGTGTCCAAACAACCAAAGTAAAGTAACGTAATGTGTGCATAAAAATAAAGGAGTCTGGATAGCTCCCATCCAAATGCACGTACTCTCTTAGAAGTCCTAAGATCGTCCCTGTGTACCTGCCGTTTGAAAACATGAAAGGAACTACGGCTGAGCATGACGCTCAGTGAACGGATATAGCATGAACAGGAAGTACTAAAAGTAGAAGACAACAATGATGCTATAAGACTGATATGACATGTGGTAAAGCTCTGCATAAAATCTGATAAACCTGATTCATAAGTACTGAAACTGAAATATAAATTATTAATTCTGAAAACATATATTTTCTGTATTTTAATTTGCCAAGAGCTTATATAGGTCATGAACTGTAAAAACTGTTGCATGAATACATAGAGGGGTGTCCTCGTCATGCTATAGAGGGGTGACCTCTAAATAACTGTGCTGGGTGGAGGGTCAGCTCCAATGTGAAGGATGTAGAGCACACACCACATTCACCTGCTAAACTGTAAACTGTAGCCTAGGATGCATCCATACGCCCCACTAATAAAACTAATAAAATGGCCAAGCTGAGTTGTGTGAGACGATGCAGGATATCACTCTCATGCATGTGAGTCACGACAACGGTGCCTCTAGTGTCGTGGTTACGGTACCTTCCGTAACTAGTACATAAACTAATCATGCTTGTATAGAACGCTCAAGCAATTTATTTTATTATAAACATGATTACTGATAATTTAAACATATACTGGGGAAGACATTTGGCTGCAGATGGGGAATCCTAATCATGCATAGGAAAGGAAGTCCTTACTGAAAGGACGGAAATCCGTACCTCTAGTCCAGTAACTGACTGAATGGAAGACTGAACGAATACTACTCGGGCTTCACGCGTGCTACATAAATAAAGGACGCGAATAAGTTAACTGATATCTGTTATTAAATTTTACTGATCTTTTTGGTTTCTTATTTATTTATTTTAGATATTCCATACGTACAATCACGGCTAAATCCGATCTTAAAATAATTCATTTTAATGTATTAACGTTCTACTAATAGCTACGTACAACGTATTTCTGACGATAAATATTTCTATAATAAGTATTTCGCTAAAAATAGAAGTTCCTTAATTTAGAAAGTTCTTAAATTGTTTAATTCGTTTTCTAATAATACACCCTTTTAAATATTTAAGAATTTATTTAATTTAATACACTTAAAATATATATATATTACATATTTATAAAACAATTTAACTTAAAACAAAAAGGTATAACATAAAGTATTTATTTTATAGTTTACAAAAACGTCCCGAGCTTACCGAGATATCCCATCTCGGTCGCACTAACAAAATTAATATGTACAAAAAATCTGTCCGCAATAATTAGTGACAGAATTTTTGTGTCACCAAAAACTGTCGCTAAAACTGCCTCTTATAAAAAAACTGCATAAATTCTAACAGTTTTGCGACAGAAAAATCTGTCGCTAAACTGTCGCTAATGTTATTTTAACACAACTATATTAAGCTCCATCTTTTCCCACTGTTTTTACTTGTGTTCCCACTGCTAGGTTACTATATTCCCACCGCTATGCTATGACTCCCCACTGTTTACATAACCAAACGCTCCCTTATTTTGTACGCAGCCCCAAACGCACCCCTTTGGTCAAGGCTGGCCCTAGCCGCCCCTGTATGGGTCACGGCTGGGCAGAGGAGAGGATCACCGAGACATTAAGTCTCGGTTTTCGTGAGGCCAACCAAAATCCGACCCTCTTTTGCTGCGGCTGTACAAACCAAACACCCCCGAGACTCTAGGTCTCGTTTTTTTTTTGTTGCGGCTGTAAAACCAAGGCCACCACCGAGAAATAGATGTCTCGGTTTGGTGTACGATGACTCAACCCGACACCCCTGTTGAAGTTTTCTGATCGGGGCTGGGCAAGGAAAGAAAACCCACCGAGACCAAAAAAAAGATCTCGGCTGTGACAACCCTACACTCCTGCCGAAACAAAAAAAGAAAAGGAAGCAAAAGTCTTACCGTGATGATTACGAAGCTACCCGGAGAGCTAACAGAATTCTTTTTTTTTTTGTTTTCTTCCCGGCGGCCAACCACTCAAACCCTAATTATTTTTTTTTTCGTCAGATGTGAAAGACAAGGGAAAACCCCCGCCTATATGTGTAACTAAATGGGCTAAAGCCCAAAACTCTTCCCCTTTTATTTTTTTAAAAAAAAAAACGGCCCTCTATTCTTTTTTTTTTAAATCTTGTATAATAATAATACTTGTAATAAAATAATACTTGTAACAATTTCTCGCGTTTGTTCCGTTGGTAATTTCTACGTGAACGGTTCAAGTAAAATAACCCGCGCATTTATATTTCTCGAATTTGAATACGGGTTTTACAATTCTTCCCCTCTAAAAAGAATAATTCGTCCCCGAATTAAGGATAAGGCCGTACTGGGTTTTACAATTCTTCTCCTCTAAAAGAAGAATCCGTCCCCGAATTACAAGGTATTTAAGCTGACTGAAGTAAAAGCTGAAATGCTAATAAACTGGACGACATAAAGGCTGAAAAGACATACCCGAATCAAAACTGAAAGTGAGGATAAGAAGTCCGTATAGACTCCTCTGTTTCCCAAGTGGCCTCCCGCTCGGTATGGTTCCTCCACAGGATTTTAACGAAAGGAATGGTCTTCCTTCTCATAACTCGATCCAGGCGATCTAAGACTGCTTGGGGTTCCTCAATATAAGATAAATCCTCCCGAATCTGATCGAGTGGATAATTTACTTTGTGAAGCTCGTGATAGTTGTACCCCCTGAGTAATGAGACATGAAACACGTTGTGGACGTGTGAAAGCTGAGGCGGCAGCGCCAACCGATACGATACTTCCCCGACGCGTTCAAGGATTTCAAATGGTCCGATGTAGCGAGGACTAAGTTTGCCTTTGAAGCCGAAACGTCTGACACCGCGTGCGGGTGATACTTTGAGGAACACACGATCCCCAGTCTGAAAAGATAGATCTCTGCGATGCTTGTCGGCGTAACTCTTCTGGCGAGTACGCGCTTCTTGCAGTTTTGCCCTAGCGATGGCGACTTTTTCATTGGTCAATTCTATCAGTTCAGGTCCTTCAATCAAACGTTCTCCAACCTGATCCCAACAAATAGGAGCACGGCATTTCCTGCCGTATAACATCTCGAATGGAGCACGCTTGATACTAGCATGCCAACTGTTATTGTAGGCAAACTCAACCAAGCAAATATAGTCATCCCAGTGTCCTGTCCATTCTAATGCACAGGCGCGTAGCGGTCCTCTAAGGTCTGGATGGTACGCTCTGATTGACCGTCCGTCTGTGGATGGAAAGCTGTGCTGAGCTTGAGCCTAGTTCCCCAAGCTTTATGCAAACCTCCCCAGAAATGAGAAGTGAAACGGGGATCCGTATCTGATATAATTTCAGAAGGCGTACCGTGTAATCGTACGATCTCCTCGGTGAATAGTTTCGCTAATTTACTGACTGCGAAATCTTTACGAATAGGAATGAAATGTGCTGACTTGGTCAAACGATCGACAACTACCCAGATTGCATCATGTCTCCGCTGAGTCTGTGGTAGTCCGGTGACAAAATCCATAGAGATCTTGTCCCATTTCCACATTGGAATATCTAATGGCTGGAGAAGACCACTGGAACGCTGGTGCTCTATCTTAACCTGCTGACAGGTTAAGCATTTAGACACAAATGTTGCGACATCCTGCTTCATGCCGCTCCACCAGAAATGCTGCTTAAGATCGTGGTACATTTTTGTGGAACCCGGGTGGATAGAGAACGGAGAGCTGTGAGCCTCAGTCATTAAGGCTTCTCTGAGAGCAGGGTCTTCTGGAACGCAGAGTTTGGTACCCTGCCATACAATACCATCGTCATCGATGCGAAATTCGGTCTGCCGGTCAATGTTCTGGACAATCGCCCAGATTTCACCATCATCCTTTTGTGCGGCTTTAATCCTAGAGAGTAAATCTGGTTCTACCCTCAAACTAGCCCAGTATCCCCTTTGTCCGCGTACTAAGAGCTCAATATCATAACGCTCTAAGTCCTAAATAATTTCTTCCTGAACTTTGATGCCATTTACCATACCTGACTTTCTGCTAAGGGCATCTGCCACTACATTTGCTTTACCTGGGTGATACTGGATATTAGTGTCATAGTCTTT
The DNA here is from genome assembly GCA_025667525.1 of Glebionis coronaria. Lineage (NCBI taxonomy): Eukaryota > Viridiplantae > Streptophyta > Magnoliopsida > Asterales > Asteraceae > Glebionis > Glebionis coronaria. The sequence goes on along the minus strand of JANFOE010001172.1, from coordinate 107,962 downwards.
CAGCAGTTCTAACCATCGCCTCTGTCTCATGTTCAGCTCTCGCTGTGTAAATATATACTTGAGACTTTTGTGATCGGTGAAGATATCACACGACTCACCGTATAAATAATGCCTCCAGATTTTAAGGGTGAAAACGACTGCTGCGAGCTCTAGATCATGAGTAGGGTAATTTTTCTCATACGGCTTCAGTTGACGCGAAGCATAAGCAATGACTTTCCCATGCTGCATAAGAACACAACCTAAGCCCTTTCCTGATGCGTCACTGTAAATCTGATAACCGCCTGTACCGGATGGAAGAGTAAGTATCGGTGCTGAGATCAATCGATGCTTGAGTTCCTCAAAACTCTTTTCTCTCTCCTCGGTCCATATAAACTTCTCACCTTTTCGCATAAGTTGGGTCAATGGTAACGCCAAACGTGAGAAGTTTTCCACAAACCTGCGGTAATAACCCGCCAACCCAAGATAACTACGTATCTCCGTGACGGACGTCGGTCTTGGCCATTTGGTGATAGCCTCAACCTTCGCAGGATCCATGGTGATTCCTTCCGCAGAAACAATGTGACCTAGAAACGCCACTGTATTCAGCCAAAACTCGCACTTCGAAAATTTAGCATATAGCTTTTCTCGTCTGAGAATCTGCAAAACTGTACGGAGATGGTTCTCATGTTCCTCTTTGGATTTGGAGAAAATGAGGATATCATCGATGAATACGACCACAAACTTGTCTAAAAATTCGTGGAAGACTCTGTTCATTAAGTCCATAAATACTGCGGGCGCATTCGTGAGACCGAATGGCATAACGACAAACTCGTAATGACCGTACCTCGTGCGAAAAGCAGTTTTGGATATATCCTGCTCTTTTATACGCAGCTGATGGTAGCCTGATCGTAGATCGATTTTTGAGAAGTGCTTGGCACCCTGAAGCTGATCGAATAAATCGTCAATACGAGGAAGTGGATAACGGTTACGAATAGTGAGCTTATTCAACTCACGGTAGTCAATACACAAACGCATACTACCATCCTTCTTCTTGACAAACAAAACTGGAGCGCCCCAAGGTGACACGATTGGACGAATGAAACCCCTTTCGAGAAGTTCCTGAAGTTGATCTTTCAGTTCCTTAAGCTCTACAGGAGCCATACGGTAAGGAGCTTTAGATACTGGTTCTGCACCTGGAATGAGATTGATGCCAAATTCTACCTCTCGCATGGGAGGTAAACCTGGAAGTTCCTCGGGAAAGACATCTGGAAAGTCTGACACAACTGGCTGATCATGAATTGAAGGTGTCTCCGAAGTCGTGTCATGAACTGTAGCTAGGAAACCCTCACAACCATGATATAGTAAGGTACGAGCCTGTAAAGCTGAAATGATCTGAATATGTTTTCCTGGTAGGAAACCGTGGTGAATAAACTCTGGTGTCTGGACATCACCAAAGATAACCCGGTGGGCATGACAGTCTATGGTGGCATGATGAACCGACAACCAATCCATACCCAGAATAACATCGAATTCACACATATCTAAAGGAAGGGCACTGACTGGACGGATTTTATCATCAAACTCAAGAGGGAGATCCTTATACTGTGGGTAATGAGTACAGAGTCTCGCATGGGGGTAGATATACTAAGTGCACTGTCTAGTGGCGTAGGGGTCATGTTTATTCTAACATCATATGAAGTAGATATAACCGAGTGCGTGGCGCCTGTATCGAAAAGCACGCATGCAGACTGTCCGTGTATAAACAAAATGCCAGTAATGGTACATGCGGTCTTATTTGCTTGCTCACGGGTATTAGTGTAGACACGACCAGTGGTTGGTGGTAGTGGTGGTGGCGGAGGTAACATCTGAGGTGTCTGGCCTGAGGTACCAGCAACATTCCCGCTCTTGCAATCCCTCTTCAGATGGCCTGGCTGGCCACACTGGAAGCAACCACTCGTACCACGACGGCACGGTCCCGTGTGCTTCTTTCCACATGTGACGCAAGTGGGATAAGTATACACGGTAGAAGCAGCCCTGGTTTGCTGAGAACCTGATTTACGATGAAAATACGTGTCACGATTCTGGTATCTTAACCTGAAATAAGGCTGTCTGACTGAAACTAAAATTACCAGAATTTGCCGGTCGGGCAACCTGCTAACCCCTGTTGTTTTGGTCACGCCCCTGTCCAGCATCTTTGTTGGAATTTACAAATAAATTTAAGATCTATTTTACACGATAGTTTAGTATTTCTGGAGCTTAAAGACTCACCTGTAGCTTCCAGATGAGTTGGAGCTGCCGCGGTAATTATCACCGCCGTTCCTCTTATCTGACCGATTACGGTCATATGACTGACCATGGTTCCTGTAGTTCTGATGCGGAGTAGCCGATTGGGATCGGTCTCCTCCTCTGTGTCTGTAAGATTATAATTGGATAAGTTAATACATATAAGTTGACAAGCAATAATGGGACTAAATTGTTTAAGTTTGTTGGGTGAGATGTACCTCTTCTCCGGACGCTCTACATTCTCGAGCTCATCTCTCTCGAAAAGCATCTCGACATACCGAGCTGCATTAGCTACTTGTGACACATTAGTGAATGTGGCACTCATCAGTCTATCTGCAGTCCTAGAGTGAAGAGCCCAGCGAAATTGCTTCGCTTGCTCCTCTACGGTACCGCAGCCTCCCCTAAGAATCCAGCCATCCTGAGGTATCGGTGCATGAACTCTATACTGTTCTCGCCATTATTCCGACGAATAACGTGAAAGTCCCTCTTCATCTTAGCTTGCTCCGCATGCGGGAAAAACTGGTCATAGAACATCGTCTTGAAACGTGCCCAGGTCAATGCAAGCTCCCAAGCATCTCCCCCATTGGATAGTTTTTGAGACCTCCACCAATGTATAGCAGGACCCTCCAGCTTGTAAACTGCAAGCCTAACTTTGAAAACATCACCACAACCCATAGCTCCAAAAAATTTCTCTATATGGTAGATCCAGTCTTCAGCGTCAGTTGGAGCTACAGTCTGCTCAAACAGTCGGGGTTTCTGCTTGTTAAACAGATCCAGCCAAGCGGGTAAAGTGGCAGGTGGTGGAGCAGGAGGGTTGTTATTCTGCTGAGGTCCATTTTGATATTCAGCTCGGATCTCATCACGAATTTGGGGTAATATGGCCTGTATAGCAGCCTGAACAGCAGCAGCAATGGCAGCTGCGTTAGGATCATTCTCGGTTTCGCGTCTGGGTGGCATCTGAAATAAAAGAGGATAAGTTGATAAAACTGTGAGAACCTGAGGTAATAACTCTGAATATGCTTAGTGTAATTCATGAAGGTATAGCTAGCAAAATATGACATGAATACTGGTGAACGCCTAGGTTCAGTTCACAAAATGACAATTTCTGAAACATAAATCTGACATGAGTAAGGATGAACGCCTAAGGTCAGTTCATCTATACAAAATGGAAACGGAAAGGGTGAACGCCTATGGTCAGTTCACCAAAATGAAAATTTCGTTGAAATCACATGCGATTAAGTATGGCCAGTCCTGTACCAACCGTTTACTTAATCAAAATTTTGAAAATCCGACTGATAAAATACATAAGTAGCATGGAAAATAACGACGCCGAAATACAGAGAGTTCTTGGTGACTACCCACTAGTCACAGGTCAATTTTTAGAGCCTACAGGTCGAACCTTGCGCTCTGATACCATATTTGTAACACCCCACTTGGATAAATGGACCGTTACGTGTATTTATGGCGTGTCATCAAAGCATGTAAGGCAATGTATTAAACATTAACTGACCAAACGGAAATACCGGAATCAAACATCGGTAGTCCAACATAAGCCCAAAATATAAAGATTAAGTACTGAAAGGAAAAGGACGAAACAGTGTCCAAACAACCAAAGTAAAGTAACGTAATGTGTGCATAAAAATAAAGGAGTCTGGATAGCTCCCATCCAAATGCACGTACTCTCTTAGAAGTCCTAAGATCGTCCCTGTGTACCTGCCGTTTGAAAACATGAAAGGAACTACGGCTGAGCATGACGCTCAGTGGACGGATATAGCATGAACAGGAAGTACTAAAAGTAGAAGACAACAATGATGCTATAAGACTGATATGACATGTGGTAAAGCTCTGCATAAAATCTGATAAACCTGGTTCATAAGTACTGAAACTGAAATATAAATTATTAATTCTCAAAACATATATTTTCTGTATTTTAATTTGCAAAGAGCTTATATAGGTCATGAACTGTAACAACTGTTGCATGAATACATAGAGGGGTGTCCTCGTCATGCTGTAGAGGGGTGACCTCTAAATAACTGTGCTGGGTGGAGGGATCAGCTCCAATGTGAAGGATGTAGAGCACACACCACATTCACCTGCTAAACTGTAAACTGTAGCCTAGGATGCATCCATACGCCCCACTAATAAAACTGATAAAATGGCCAAGCTGAGCTGTGTGGGACGATGCAGGATATCACTCTCCTGCATGTGAGTCACGACACCGGTGCCTCTAGTGTCGTGGTTACGGTACCTCCATAACTAGTACATAAACTAATCCTGCTTGTATATAACGCTCAGGCAATTTATTTTATTATAAACATGATTACTAATAATTTAAACATATACTGGGGAAGACATTTGGCTGCAGACGGGGAATCCTAATCATGCATAGGAAAGGAAGTCCTTACTGAAAGGACGGAAATCCGTACCTCTAGTCCAGTAACTGACTGAATGGAAGACTGAACGAATACTACTCGGGCTTCACGCGTGCTACATAAATAAAGGACGCAAATAAGTTAACTAATATCTGTTATTAAATTTTACTGATCTTATTGGTTTCTTATTTATTTATTTTAGATATTCCATACGTACAATCACGGCTAAATCCGATCTTAAAATAATTCATTTTAATGTATTAATGTTCTACTAATAGCTACGTACAACGTATTTCTGACGATAAATATTTCTATAATAAGTATTTCGCTAAAAATAGAAGTTCCTTAATTTAGAAAGTTCTTAAATTGTTTAATTCGTTTTCTAATAATATACCCTTTTAAATATTTAAGAATTTATTTAATTTAATACACTTAAAATATATATATATATTACATATTTATAAAACAATTTAACTTAAAACAAAAAGGTATAACATAAAGTATTTATTTTATAGTTTACAAAAACGTCCCGAGCTTACCGAGATATCCCATCTCGGTCGCACTAACAAAATTAATATGTACACAAAATATGTCCGCAATAATTAGTGACAGAATTTCTGTGTCACCAAAAACTGTCGCTAAAACTGCCTCTTTTAAAAAAAACTGCATAAATTCTAACAGTTTTGCGACAGAAAAATCTGTCGCTAAACTGTCACTAATGTTATTTTAACACAACTATATTAAGCTCCATCTTTTCCCACTGTTTTTACTTGTGTTCCCACTGCTAGGTTACTATATTCCCACCGCTATGCTATGACTCCCCACTATTTACATAACCAAACGCTCCCTTATTTTGTACGTAGCCCCAAACGCACCCCTTTGGTCAAGGCTGGCCCTAGCCGCCCCTGTATGGGTCACGGCTGGGCAGAGGAGAGGATCACCGAGACATTAAGTCTCGGTTTTCGTGAGGCCAACCAAAATCCGACCCCCTTTTGTTGCGGCTATACAAACCAAACACCCCCGAGACTCTAGGTCTCGGTTTTTTTTTTGTTGCGGCTGTAAAACCAAGGCCACCACCGAGACATAGATGTCTCGGTTTGGTGTACGATGACTCAACCCGACACACCTGTTGATGTTTTCTGATCGGGGCTGGGCAAGGAAAGAAAACCCACCGAGACCAAAAAAAAGATCTCGGCTGTGACAACCCTACACTCCTGCCGAAACAAAAAAAGAAAAGGAAGCAAAAGTCTTACCGTGATGATTACGAAGCTACCCGGAGAGCTAACAGAATTCTTTTTTTTTTCCTTCCCGGCGGCCAACCACTCAAACCCTAATTTGTTTTCTTTTTTTTTCGTTAGATGTGAAAGACAAGGGAAAACCCCCGCCTATATGTGTAACTAAATGGGCTAAAGCCCAAAACTCTTCCCCTTTTATTTTTTTAAAAAAAACAACCGGCCCTCTATTCTTTTTTTTTTTAAATCTTGTATAATAATAATACTTGTAATAAAATAATACTTTTAATAATTTCTTGCGTTTGTTCCGTTGGTAATTTCTACGTGAACGGTTCAAGTAAAATAACCCGCGCATTTATATTTCTCGAATTTGAATACGGGTTTTACATTACCACTTAACTACAATAATAACCAAGCCAAAACGTGTATTTTATGTCGTAAATGTCGAAATTATGCGTGGTTCGTGTTTTGTTGTGATTTAGGACGAAAATGTGAAAAGGGGAGAAAACACGAGCATTCACGGGCTTTTGTCAAAGAAAAAGACAAAAGATGAAGTCAAGAAATCAAGAGTGCAAAAAGAACGGAAGTCCAAGACCAATTCTGAAGATTTATCGAAAAAAAGGTCAAAAGACGGAAGTTTACTAAAAGCCGAAGAACTCAAGTCTAATTTATTGAAGAATTACAAGACGAGTTTTAAAGAAATCCCGAGACAAAGTCATTAAAGTCAAAGAACTAAGAAGATTAAGGACTTAATGATGCAATTAAAGAAAGAAGAAAGAGGGGAGGAAGCTTCCTCTAAGCACCTCCCTAATGCTCCTATAAATAGTCCTCATTTTCCTTTCATTTGTTTTTGTTGGCTAATAGTGACAATTAGTTCTTCCATTTTAATTACCTTGCACTTTAATTACATGTCATTTAAATACATTGTCTTGCACCTTAAATACCTTTAATTTCAAGTAAGTTTCCTTTTAATTATTGTCAATCTTTACTTTTATTGTTTATCTCTCATTCTACCTTTCTTTCAATGCTTTAATCTTATTGTTTATATGCTTATTGTGTTGCTTATTTGATTTATGTTCATGTTTTTATGTTTTTGATCTTGTTAGCTTATTGATTTTATAGCTTATTGTGTTTTTCTTAAATTTAATCAAGTGCTTATTAGTTAATTTTTATAAAAAGTTGATTTTTAATATTTTTATCATTTAGTTTTCTTAAAAGTTTTTAAATTTTGGTCTTAAAGCTTTTTCTTAAAATTGATTTTGGTTAAGTTTTAGTTAAGTGCTTATGTATTGGTAACTTTTATACTAGTTTACTAGTTTTACTTATTTACATGTTTTAGGCCCAATAAGCCTATTATAAGCCCAATACCTTATATTAGTCCATTTATACTTTTAATATCAGTATTATACTTTACATGTTGGGCCCAAATAGGTTAAGCCCAATAAGTAAGTTTATAAGTGTTTTACCAACTAGTCGGGTTTATAGTCCAATAAGGCTACTTTGGCCCGTTAATGTCTATATGTTGTAAAGCTCGGGTTTTATCGGTTTTTACTTGTATTAAGTACTTATATATCAGTATATGACTTTTAAAAAGTTTACATTAGACGAGTCCGACCGTCTAAGTTTTAATTGACGAAAAACGTTAATTTTACGGTATTAGCCGAAAAGACGTAAAAATCATGTTTATAGTTTTTATAACTTATAAAACATACCAAACTACCATTTTTATAAAATGTCCATTTATTTATCCTTATACATACTTATATAAATGAAATATATAAGTTAGTGGATTTTAATTTCACATTTTATACTATATTATTTGAGTGCTTATATAATACTATTAAACTTTAATTTCACAAAATCTGATTTTTAGTTTTACTTTCACCATTTTTATCATATCTTTAGTTATATAAGGAGATAGAAGCTCATTTTTGGATGACATAAACTTCATATTATGTGCTACAATTAACTTAGTTATAGCTACTGCTCAATCCATATCTAAAGATCCTTAACAGTCCCTACAAAACAGACTATTCAGATTGGTATACAAGTTTTGTTTTGATCATATCTCACTCATTTTGATGATTCCATTGCATGGACAACTCTCACATGTGTATGACATCCAATACTTACTGTAAAATGATTCCACCATGCAATTTTATCAGTTTATCATTTGGTTACTTATTGTTTTTATACAGCCATCATTTTAAGCAAGATTTTAACTTTGTTACCTGTGGTTTTTCATCTTTTTAACCATATTTATCAATACTTGATCCCCACACAATATTTTTATCATCATTCATCATCATATACATATACATAAATAAAGAAAATACAAGATTACATAATCAAAATAACAAAAGGATAGGAAGAACAATCTTTATACCACCAAGATTAAGTAGTTTATGATCAAGGCTTGGATTTTTGATGGCAAAACTTATGATAGATCAACACCAATCTTCAAGACCACCAATACTTGTAAACTTCTTGTAGAAATCAGCCCTTGGACATCATCAAATCACCTCCTTGGATGTTAGAATCACCTCCAATCTTCAAGGCTTCAAAGAAGAATCATCATGTGTATGAATAACACATGATTCTATGGATAAAATAGATCAAAGAGGGGTGTTTAGTGGTGATTTTGGGACGAATTTTAGAGAGGAAAGAGAGAAAGTTGTGGTGGTTTGCATGTTGAGAATGAGAGAAATGGTTTAGTGAAGTGATTTTGTGGTTTGGTGGCTTACTAGTTAAGCTTTAGTAAAACAAGTGTAGCTTGTAAGCTACAAACTTGACACCTCATGGTGTTGAGTCATAGTTTTGGCCGTCCCATGTTAGTGGGGTGGGGCAAAACTTGTTTTGTCTCATCCCACTTATTTACGGGTATTCCTCGATTCTAGTTTCCTCGATTTGCGTACCCTCGGGTTGTTTTACAAAAAACGTTTTTATAAATTATGAATCAACGGCACAAAACGAATCTAATAAAAATTATCTCATCAAAAACGGAGTTCAAAAACGTAAATACGTAATCTTAAGGTTTCCGGTTTAGTCGTAAAGGATGTTAAATTATTCACGTAAGTCCTAATCTCTTCTCGTAAATTTGTGAGTTTATGAACCAACACAAATTTAAAATCCCAAAATAATATTCGCGGATAAATTTATTTCCTGAAGTGTCGGACTGTCACCAAAACGGTGTATGTAAACGTAAGCACGTAACGTAGAATCCTCCGGTTTAGACGTAGTCGATGCTACTTCAAGATGTAAACCCAAATTTCTTCCCAAAAATAAGTGAGTTCATAATATAATATTAAAATAATGTATTTAAATAATATTTGAAAATAAAATATCAACCATAAATTGACGGGTTGTCACAGAATCTTCATAAGTCAAGATAAATATGTTCATGAAATCCTTCAGAAGTTTGATATGGATCCTCTTAGACCAGCAGCAACACCTTATGAAGTAGCTAAAGTCAAACTCAAGAATGAGCCAGATCCTTTGGTAAATGTTCACATGTACAGGTCAATGATTGGCTCACTCATGTATTTGACTGCATCACGTCCGGATATTATGTTTGCAGTAAGTGCTTGTTCTAGACATCAGGTGGCTCCAACGGTTTCTAACTTGAATGCAGTCAAGAAGATTTTCAAGTACATCAAGGCTCAACCCAAGTTAGGCTTGTGGTATCCTAGAGAATCACCTTTTGTTCTTGAAGCATATAGTGATAGTGACTATGCAGGTGCTAATAATGACAGAAAATCTACTACTGGTGGTTGTCAGTTTTTGGGTCGACGGCTTATCTCATGGCAATGTAAGAAATAGACGATAGTAGCTACTTCTTCAACAGAAGCTGAATACATAGCTGCTGCTAGTTGTTGTGGACAAGTTTTGTGGATACAAAATCAGATGCTTGATTATGGGTTCAACTTTATGAACACCAAAATTTTCATTGACAATCAAAGCACTATCTGCATTGTGAAGAATCCTGTTTTTCATCAACGTACAAAACATATTGAAATTAGGCACCACTTTATCAGGGATGCCAATGAGAAGAAGTTGATACAAGTTCTTAAGGTTCATACGGATGATAATGTTGATGATCTATTGACTAAAGCCTTTGATGATCCTCGGTTCAACCACTTGGTGGTTCACATTGGAATGGTTAATCCTTGAGACCTAGGATTGAGGGGAGGCTAAGCCTAAGGGGAGGCTTAGTGTACATATTTACTTGCACAGATTAACATATTGGTAGTTTTTAACAATAGATTGTATGGGTATTTGCGGTGTGTGCTACTTCTAGTGGAGGATTTTGGTCACTTCTGGTGGTAATCTTTAACTTCTAGTGGATAAAAATCCTTCCTTGTCGTTGATGGTTGGCTTCTAGTCTTGTTTTGGGTCACTGTTCACTTCGTTGACTTCTGTTGACCACATTGTGCTTCTAGTGTTGACCCTTATGCGTTTTGACTTTTAGTCAACGCAAGTTACTTCTGGTGTCTATCATATAATTTAACTTTGGTAACTGGGATTTGCAAATAAAGTTATAAGGGGCAAGTGGTTACTTTTGCATTAACTGCCTAATTTGAAAGGGCAACCCACATTATTAGGGGTCAATGAACAGTTACAAGACCATTATTTATGGTCAATTACCCCCCTTGACTCATTCATCACAACCATAACACACACACACGCTCCTACTCTCTCAATCTCTAATCAATCACCTTCCATCACTTCCAATCATCATCAATGGCTGCTCTGTTCTACAAACAAGATCACAATAAGGTGGCGTATCTGGGATATGGTCCTAGACGTGACGAATTCACAGACATCCTCGAGTTTATTGAAGCTTCTAACCTCAGGTATGCTTTTACTGTTTGCCCGATTGTCTATGATAGTGTGATCCGCCAGTTTTGGGCCACTGCCAAGCTTGTGGATGTTTTGGGTCGCCCACTTGAACTCCATGCTACCATTGATGGACGTTCATATGTGGTTTCTAAAGCTTCTATTAGGAGTTCACTTCGTATTCAAGATGAAGGTGGTGTTGTTTCCATCCCCAACTCTGAGGTTTTGGAGGGGATGGCTGATATTGGTTATAACCATGGGGGGAAGTTTAACTTCCAAAAGAATAGGTTTCCCCCCAGTGGAAGCTTCTAGTGCACTTCTTTATTCACTGCTTAAGCCCCAAGTCTGGGAGTTGGGATGCATTTCCTATTCCTTTGGCTACTGGTTTGATCTGCATAGCACAGGGTCGAGTGTTTAATTTTTCTCGCTACTTGTTTGATGGGATGGTTTGCAATCTGAGTAGTACTGGATCTAGGAAGATTTTTTAATGTATCCTAGGTTTTTGCAGCAGATACTTATGTGTATACCTCGTGATAGGGAAGAGTATGAGACCCCCAAGCTTAGTTCTAAAGTTTACTCCAATATGGCTCTTGGGTTTAAGGGGGTTTGGAGGCCCCTTACTGAAGCTATGTTGGGCCTTGCCCAAGGTCCTCCTATTTTTGTTCCTCCGGCTGCTGAAGCCGAGGAGGAACTTCCATTAGGAGATGATCCTATGGAGGAGGAGCATCCTGATGGTGGTGCGTCTCATGTGGTGGTGGAAGAGCCGGCTGAGGAAGTGGTGGTTGAAATGTCATCCACTTCCAAGGCTGCCACCTCTTCTATGCCACATCCGTCCCCATTTGTGGATACTCCCCCTTCCAGTCCAGCACCTCATTCTGCTGAGAAGCCCTCTAGTTCTCGTGCTCATAATGATGACCCCTTTATTGCTTCTGGTTCCAATGAAGCTTTCCCTGATCCAAGTCCTCTTGGTGGGGAAGCGGAGGAACCTGCTACACTGACTTCTTTGCTTGATCTCATGCACAGGTACCATGAAAGGATTATTTCTTTGGAGGCAGATTTGAATCCGCATCGCAAGCTTACCAGGGAATTTGTTCTTCCAATGGCGGACCGGATTAAAGCTTTGGAGACACAGCAGAGGAGAAGGAAGAAGCATGTTGTTCAGTCTGATTCTGATGAGGATGTTGAGGATCTTGTGGAGGATGGTTTGACTTTTCTAGCGAAGGCTACATTTGCTGATAAGCCGTACGCTGATTTTCCTATTCCTCCTAGTTCATCAAGCATCCCTCCTACTGCTGCTACCTCTAGACCAAAGGAGGATATTGCTGGTTCTTCTGTTGGTGCTACTGCTGGTCCTACTGCTGGACCGTCTCATGATCCTAAGGGGAAAGCCCCTTTGACTGATGCACCCTCACCCCCTAGCTTACTCGCAGACAACTTGAGGAAGACAAGTTGGGGGAGGAGGCTGCACAGCGAATGCAGGCGGAGATTGATCAAGCTGCTAGGGCTGCGGAAGAAGCTCTTCAGAAGCAAAGGCGTGAACAGTTGCAACATGATGCTATGCATTGGGATGATAATGATTGGATGTGGGTGGTCACTATTCTTACATCTGATTATACGCAGTTTACTGATCTCTTGGGTGCTGATGTGAATGAGCAGAATTGTATCCCCCGGGCAATGGCATTAATGCGCAAACAACAATTGTCTCTTGCTTCTCAACTGCGTGAAAAGCGTCAAAACAGACCTTTGACAAGAACCGAGGAGAGAAAGTTAATGCCGAGGTATGTCAAATATCAGTCAGGTGCTTACTTTACTGTTGGTTGGACATGGGATCGGGTTAGGGGATTGTCTTTTGACGAGCTTAAGGATCTATACCAAAGGATGATAAAGCGTCAGAACACACCGGTTCCGGAGCGCTTCATCTATGACATCCTCCACGAGTGGTTCCAACTTCTCAACCTGATGTTGCTCCTGGTTCTTCATCTGGTGTTCCTCAAGTTTCTACTGGTATACCATCTGTTGTTGATACTTCTGCTACTGGTTCCACACCCACACCTTCGGTTGCTCATCCTATTTCATCTTCTGGTCCTACCACCACCACCAACATTACTAGTACCATCCTTGATACTCCTGTTATGGACCAAGCCTCACCACCAGTGACTGACCCTCAACCTACCCCTTCTCCTGGTGCAGCTGCCTTTGATCCTTTGGTTAGTCAAGGTGTTGATTCTACTCCTGCTGATCCTATTGTTGCTACGAAGGTAAAGGTTGAAACCTCGTCTGGTGTTCCAACTCCTCGTCGTTCCATTCGCAAGAAGATGGCTAGACGTGGTAAGTCTGTTCCTTATGAGAAGCGTGCTCCTGAGAACCTTATTGATGCAGCTTCCGACAGTGACACATAATTGCCAATGGGTACGGATTTTTTTACTACTTGGACGGTTAAGCCATCCACAAGTATTCCTGGTACTTTCACCCATAGGATTTCCATCAGTGATGGCTATGTTCGTTATGCTTCGGGTTTGCAAGGTGTTTTGACTTGGGTGGATCGTAGGGTTCTTATGTCGTTGTATGGGTTTGTGGATGCTGGTATGCCTACTCATCCTAGTGAGGTGGCCAACTGGCCTGGTCTGACAATGTGGGCTGACTTGAAGATGATGCTTGACTCTCCTCTACATGCTCTACATTCTGGTGTCTGGAAAGACCAGCTACGCTGGGTAATCAAGAGATGGAAGTTGTGTGCTGGCTGTGGGGTGCATATCTTGGAGTTGGAGTTTGGTGCCATAGTGTTCATGCTTACGGATATGGACTATCCGTTGATTATTGCTACTATGGAGGCCATGCTCGCCTATCATTTACAGATTTCCAATGCCCCTTCAGGGAATGAGACTTCCATGGCTACTACTCTGGTGGAAGGGATACAAGCTCGGTTGCAAGCTGACAAGGTGGCAGCGTCTGGTATGTGATGGGTATGTTTTTTATGTTTTTGTGTTTATACTGACATTCTTTTCACCAATATGTACAGTGATTGGTGATTTACATTATAGTTGTTTAAATATATATATATATATATATATATATATATATATATATATATATATATATATATATATATATATATACTAGCGGCGTAACCCGCCCAATGGGCGGGTTCGTTTCGTAAATATATTTTAAAAGTAAATTTGTGTATTAGTTACGAGTATATAAGTTGGCAGTTGGACGCGTTTTTGTTAAAAGAAAACTTAAAAGAAACTAATTTTTTTATTATTTTTAGGCCTTATCCCACCCAACGTGTATGTTTTGTTCCATGTCAATCTTTGGTTGTACAAATATCGTTTTTTATTTTTTTGCTTAAACATAAACAAACCTTTTATAGTATTAAGCCTTGGTACATCTAACTATTGTGTTTGGTGTCATGTTAATTCATGAATATACATAAATCTACTTCGTGTTTAGTTTGTAAATCTTTTTGATGGTACGTTTGTGTATCAGTCATATGTTTTGGCAGTGGGGTCGTTTATTTTAAAAGGAAACTAAAAAGATGGTGTAACTTGTCCAACAGACAGTTCTGTTTGTATATCTTTTTAATAATTTTTTTGTGCATTAGTTAGAATCTTGGTAAAAGTAAATCAACATTTGATATTCTTCGACCTTAACTCACACAAGAAATAGATTTAGTTCATAAATCAAGAACGCACGCATAGGGCTTTAAAATATTATTCATAAATAATAAATATGAAACGCCCAATGGGTGGGATCGTTTCATTAACTTTATTTTTAAATATGTTTGTGTATTTTTTTTCAGTGGTACTCGTTTTGTTAAAATTAGACTTCAACGAATCTTTTATTTGATATATGTTGGGCTTGACCCATCCAACGGATTTGTTTAGGCCCATATTAATCTTTCGTTTTACTAATATGATCGGGTTCGTTTCATTTATTTTAAATATGTTTGTGTATTTGTTTTCCTAGTGGTACTCGTTTTGTTAAAATTAGACTTCAACGAATCTATTATTTGATATCTGTAGGTCTTGGCCCACCCAACGGACTTGTTTAGTCCCATGCTAATCTTTCGTTTTATTAATATGATCGGGTTCGTTTCGTTTTTTTTAAAAGTACGTTTATGTATTTATTTTTTGCAGTGGGAGTCATTTTTGTTAAAAGTAAACTTAGACGAATCAACATTTTGATATTTTAGAGCTTTTTTAACCCAACGGATTTTTTTGTCCCATGTCAATTTTTCATTTTATCAATATTTTTTTTTTCAAATTTGTTTGATATATTTTTTTTTTGATATTTTTATTTTTTTGTTTGTATATTTGTATCTTTACAACAATAATATAAATGCAACAAAAGAACAAAATAAAAAGAGAAAACATGTCATCCCAATAAATTAAGCAAATTAAGTGAAGGGTGAGACCTTATATACATATTAAAAATACAAAGAGCAATGCTTTAAAACCGATTTTAAGTCGATTCAATCGAGTCATCAGTTTGACCCGGGTCAACATGATTTTCCAAAACAAAAATATGCTTTTATTTTCATTTATTAACAAAAGTTATATATATAAATCATGTAACCCTTCATATATTAAACATATAACTTATTTACCAACATATATAGTATGTAAAGTAAAATTTATGTCGCAAATATGCATAACTTACATGTTTTATTTGTAAAAAAATATCAAAAAATCAAATCAAAAGCTGGTCCGGGCTCGAACACGGGTTGATTGTGTCACCCCAAATCCGACGACTCTAACCGAGTTTCGAAAATGTAGTGATCACATAGTATATCTGAAGTAATATAAAACATAATGCTTTTAGTGATCACATTATTTTTTTAATATGTCCCAAATATTTATCAAGTATCAACATATAAAAAGTAGTACGTACAGTTACTTGGGTTCCCATATTACTCATCTCACAAAACGCATAGACATCATTTAATAATTGCTCATAGGTTAAAGATGGCATTTTGCTAAATCAAAAGTGTAAGGATTACACATTTTTTACTCAAGGGTGGCCTAGTGGCAACTGAGTATGAGGTCTCAAGTTCAATTCCTGGTAGGTGCAAACAAACTTGAAGTGGTCACGCTAACCTCCTGAAAAGGGAGGGCTTTACCCGGTTTGAGTCTGTGTGGCGGTGGGCTCAAACCCCGTGAATTAGTCGGCCAAAAAGAAAAGGATTACACATTTTTTTACCATTATTAGACAATTGTTTTGGAGTGCAGGGAGTACAACCTAAACTGAGAAATTTTTACTCCCAGTTTACAAGACGTGGCAATTTTCCAAAAGAGCATCTTAAATGGTCATTTAATAAATTGGCTACATAAAATGATCATCATTTGTTAAACAGCAAACAATTATTAGCTGATCATTATTGCACATCCAAACACTATCTCATACGTCCATTACATCTAATTATTCAATACTAATAAGTTACAAAATGCAGATGCAAACACTCCGTTAGTACCTAAATGACAATGTAGAGGATGGGTACTGATCTTAGTTTCCTAATAAACTCATCTCTTTTCATCTTCTTGGCCTGCAAAAATGACTACAAAGGTAAGATTTCTACACAAGACAGATGATAGTATATAAGTTAAAGAAAGGTTAGTTACATCTTTTCACACGTTTAAAGAGCTCAGAAGAATCTTTAAGAAAGATTCATGTAAAAGGAACCATGGTCTTTACATGAGCAGAATCATTAAATCTACATAAGTAGTTTAAATTTTCAGTCCCAAACAACCCTACTTATAATATTGATGACTACGGCGTTCCGTATCAGTGAAGTATGCTTTAAGGGAGAACGGTGAGAGAGGATTCCGATCAATCAGCCCTAGAAGAGATTATGGTCATTGTGTGATAGTCAAACTATCTTGAGCTACACAGAATATTCTATTAGGGGGAACAGACTCAAGTGCTGCGACTGTGGTGTGGGCGATGGTGTTGCTTATAAAGAACCCGGAGTCTCTAAAGAAACTTCAACAAGAAGTGAGAAATGTGATCAGGAACAAAGTAAAACTGCACGAAAATGATGTTGACAAGCTCAAATATCTAAAAGCGGTAATCAAAGAGACACTTAGATTGTATCCAGTTGTACCGCTATTAGTTCAATGAGAAGCAATAGATCGATATGTTATAAACAGATATGAGATACCCAAGAAGACTTTGGTCTACGCGAACGTATGGGCAGTAGGGCGAGACCCCAACTGCTGGGAAAGACCTGAAGTGTTCGAGCCAAAAAGGTTCATGGGTAGTTGCAGTAGCATTGATTACATAGGTACAGATTTTGAGTTGATCCGATTTGGGTCTGGTCGTAGAATTTTTCCTGCAACACTGATGGCGGCTATAACAATGGAAATGACTCTTTCAAATCTTATTTACTCTTTTGATTGGGAATCACCGGTGGGGGCGCAGAAAATTGATACCTCAAAATCTCATGGTGCTTTAACACATAAGAAGAATGCACTCCAACGTTCCCTTCTGATCTGTTGATTTCGGATCTGCACCATACTCTAGCAGCACAATAACACAGTTCTCACTTCTTTATGATGCTGCTATATGCTGATTAAAACAATAAAACTCTATGGAAGTCAGATTGAGGCAAATGCCCAATGCAAATAATTAATTTGCGATCAAATATGTAAAAAACCAATTGCCAAACTGGAAAGTGTGAAAAGGTGCTGAGTGCTCATCGAAGAACTCCTTGGGTGGTAAGGTTTGATCTTTCTGCAGATAGCTTATTCTTTAATTCAACCATAGTATTATTGGTAGAGATCATTTGTAAATCGTGGTAGACTATTCAAACCGTTCGTTCTTAATTTTGCTTGACCAACCTTTATACTGAAGAGATACATGGCATGCCTGATTATTTACCCTAAAGATGTGTCTTAAGTCCAACTGGCATGGCATTTTCTCTTTCTTGTTGATGAAAGCCAAGCACCAATGTATTTCTTTATGCACAAGAACAAATACCTGCTTAGAAGCAACGGTTAGGATATAAAAATATCAGGGTATAATTAGCAGAAACAAAAGGTAATTTAAACAAAATTATGACTTGTAGTCAGAGCGACCCTTTCCACCTATTAAGTATATATTAACAATCATAGAAATTATGAGAATCATGAGAGATGCTTCTGTTTTGCGCATTTGATAGGTTGACGCAAAGCATTGTTAAAACAATATTATTAGTATTTATAACAATATAGTGATTATATGTAAGTAAATCAAAATTAAATCACCTCGCATAACCCAGGACCATACACTTCTTAAATTCAGGTCAACGGGCTTGTACCAGGTTGGAAGGCATCTCAAGTCTATTCAAATGCATGCAAACCTCATTACAATCCATTACTAAAAAGTCATCTTAATAAGATAAAAAGTTAATCTGTATCTTTTACATACATGTGAGTCATTTGAAGACGTTTCTTTTCTGTCAATACCATCAGACTTAAAACAAAAATACACATCAAACATCATATGTAAACCTTTAGTCGAAAAGTTTTTACTCTTATTATTTATAAATAAATGCTTTTAGCTGGTACTTGCATTTAGATATATCGGAGAAGCAGTTTTGATGTTGAAAATTTAAAACTCGATAATTAAATACCACCTGTAGCAGTAAAAGATGTTGAGGAAGAAAGTTCGTTAATGAGCATATATACCATCATCAACCATAGGAAGCTTCATCCCCGAATCCAGTGTTCATTCTACCAACTGAAAGAATATATAACACTCAATTGTCTATCTCTCTAAGATATCTACACTGCTTCCTTTACAAAAAAAGGCTTCAAAGAACATGAGATCCATGACAGTTGGTCAGAACCTCAACAGGATTGAAGACAATTGCCTAACATATATCATTCAAAGTGACATCAATAAGAGATTGGTCTCCGCCTTCTTGAAAATGTGCAACTAAAGATTTGAGAACTATTTCAGCCACATGAGATCAGATTTATCCGTTAAAATACGAGGGAAATCTTTTGAACAGTTTTGAAGAAAGTAACAAAGCTGGTCTAAAGCACAACCTTGGAGAAGTGAATGTAATGTGTGACGTATACACGACTACACAACTACGTACATTGTGTCTTTCAGCCTCTAAACGGAATCTTCAAGCAGGTTTGGCTCCTTTGAATAACTAACTCGAATCCAGTTCTTCAAACTTGCAGTATTCCCTGCAATGAAATTATCAGAAAACTCAAATTAGTTACTAATATAATGGTAATATATAGGTTGACACATCTTGCAAATAGTACTAACCACAATACCCATTAATCCATAATGAGTAGTGAAAAACTTTAGTACTCAGCTATATCTTCCTTTTCCTTAGCTTACCATCGTTCTTCAGCCAACTTGGTATACTCTTAAGTCGACTCTTCAACCTATGGACAAGAATAGGAATCAAATAATGCTAGAAACAATCTACAATTTAATTCTTGTAGTGCTTTCTTTTAAGCAAAAGAAATAAGCAACTCCAACGTTCATCTAATTCTTGTATCTTAATGCTGATACAGAATTAGAGCAGGTGAAACAAAGGCTGAAAGATGACATGGAGATCATGACTTTCGAGTATGTTTGTGCGGAAATGCGTGCAGTTAATGCTAAGACTGAACACGAGAAGTTGATTATGGCAAATATGTATTTTCTAAAATCACTATTGGAAAAGTAAGAGTGAGGATCAAACCATTCGTATATGGGAACCACATCGGTCAGAGAAGGATGTACGCTAAGAAGCTCATATGAAATATCTGACCATAACTTATTGTTAGTCAAAACATCTTTTTTTGTTTTCTTGATGCTTTCTTTTGATACATAGTATTTTGTGCATCCATTGTTTTTTACTTGCAGTAGTTTGTTTTCTTCTTTATCATGTGTAAAGTAGCTAATTTTGTATCATGTGTAAATTTGTAATCCATAGATTAGGAGAGGCAAAAATCTGCACTGATGTATTAGAAAAAAATGAATATTTGAAAAGAGCATCTATGGGCTTTGGGTGAGCAATGATAGGCTTAGCAAGCAATGCAAAAAAAAATCCCAAATACAGTTAGAACTGCTTCTGTGATGTATAAGCATGCAACAAAAGTTGCAAAAATCTTGAGTATATAGATTCATAAGAGACAAAATATAGAGAAACCTTTCTTTGGCTTGCAAAAGTGCCGGGGTAAGAGAAGGTTCGGAAGCATTCCTCTACTGAAAAACAAATACCGACATTGTCTTAGATCTGTTCATTCAAATTTTGATATTAAATTTGTAAATAAATTTACAAATTATCATGAAACATAAATATGTATAAGAAGGAGTAAGGCGTGCCTGTAACTAAAAATTAGTCTTGCTAATGTGTACTGAATCAGCCTAACACACCCATGTTGCAAGTGATTCGATTGGCAGCTTCAGCTATAGCTGTTATAGCCTTGTTGGGTAACGGCCGAAATTGTGACTTGTTTTTTAGCTGAACATAGTGGTTTGTTGTGGTTAACAAATGGTCTGTTTGAACTACCAACAGTTTGAGTGGCCAAATCAGATCAAATTAGGGGGAAAAAGATATCAGAAAATTTTGTGCCTTACAAAAAAGTGTATGTATGTAACTCAACATAACCAATGCAAAAACCTATTTCAACCTGAGACGACTCGAGTAATAAAGAGGAACTGGTCATACACTGAAAGTCACATAGTATACTGATTTTTGGGATCAAACCTACAACTATTCAAAACCACGTGTAAAAAAGGATAGATCATGAACTCCCTCCCCTACCCCTACAGAACATCGGATATCACAAACCCACATACTAATCAACTGCATTTCCCATAAGATATATACCATCTGATATTACATATTCCTCAATCCTTACAAAAAAAATTATTTCGAATCATACAAACTGCTTTTTCAGTGCCTCCTAAACCTACGGCGGCGGAAAGTGATAGCATATCCACTGTGTAACTAAACCAAAAATCGCGACCAATATACACTATTCATACACTATTATGACAATGAAGTTGTTCCAAAACAAACAAAAAGTCGCATTTAGTACTTTCAAAACCACTAAACAGAACAAAAAAGGGTCAACCCAGCCAACCCCTCCCGACCCAAACCCATATGACCTCTATGCAACATAGCACATCAAGTACGTGAGTCCAACAGTTGTAGCATGTGAAACCACCAAACAACCGGAGGCTCTGGGGAAGTCGGAATAGGAGAGCCGTTCCGACCAGTATTTGGGTGTTTTTGCTAGAAAAATGCTGCTAGCTGTTAAAATCAAATTTTACGCTTTTCCTCAACAACTGCCAACGTTTAGTAGCTATATGACTCAGGTTTTTTAAAGCCAATTTTCTACGACAATTAAATGTATGATGATTCTACTCTAGTATCGTTGTAAGCCAGAGTCGACTTGAAACGAAAAAAACTTGTAATTCTTGACACTATGATATGTGCGTTTCTGTGACTAAGTTATTGACGACGCCAGTTGACATAAGCCATAAGACTACCCAGATCCAGCAGCGGACACATATATGGGTAAGACGCAAACAGGCACAAAATATACCTCAAACAAGGTCTAATAAAATACCCAACATAAAATTATCATTCTCAATCCCAACTTTGTCGTTTTTCATTAATCTTTGTTCCTTCAGGATAAAAAAAACTGATTATTAGCTACATCTTGCAGGTCATTAATTTTAAAACTACATTTAAACAAAAAACATAGCACATCGATTCTTAGTCAAATCAGAAAATTCTTGGTAATATCCTTTAAAGACTGCTATCTGGTCATAGGTACCAATTTCAGTAGTAAGGTTAGTCCTATGGCTTTTTCAAAGCAGATTAAACTGCACCAACTTAAACCACTGTTTGGTAATGTAAAGTGTTAGACATTCAGCTTCCCTAACACTACTTGGAATCCGTATCTAACCTCATTGTTGAAGCTTATTTTTGTATCAGATCTTGGCTTATATATAGTTATATATCTAAAAGGCCCCTTTTCCAACTTATTTTCAAACCTGTGCGCTTATATAAGGGGGCCTTTGGATCAGCTAATTTAGCTTGCTTATGCGCTTATTTGGGATTAGCAAAACCTAAAACCTCACTCTTTGGCCCTTTATTAACTTATAACCTGATATAATGTGACATTTGCAAACTTTCATCGCAATTTGTAAGTTGTAACTGGATATAATGTGAAATCTGCAAAAGTTAACTTGAGTAACTTACCATAGTCCACGGCCAGACCTTGCAAAAGTTAGCTGAGTAACATCAGATCGCACACGCCTTCCTGCAACAATTTTTTAAGTAAACAAATCAGGCCTTTCGAATATTAAAATTGCAAAAGTTAATCGTAGGTTTGATCCCAAAAATCAGTATACTATGTGACTTTCAGATGTGACTTTCAGATGTGACTTTCAGTGTTACATGTGATTTAAAGTTATGTTTTACTTGAGATAATATATTCTCTTTGTAGAGAAGCAATTAGGCAATTGCAGAAAGATTCATGTAGCAGCCATAACTGTAATAAGGAAAAAAAAAGATACAAATAGATTACCTTGATATCTTTGACTGACTGAAGGTACGGCTGCAATTCAGCTGGCGGACCTGTGATACTTTCAATATATGTGAGTATAAGTCAAGGAGAATAATAGTAAAATCAAATCGATAACTGATATGGAGGAGTAAACTTTACATATTGTATATTTACCGTCGACTCCAACGCAAATATTACCTCAGATGCTCATACCATGGCATCTACGTCCGTGAAGTTCCTAACGCATTTCATTTGGTAGCCCAATTGTTTTTGTTACATTGAAAGAGATAATAGTCTGGCATCCAATCCCAAAACACAAACTGCTGATTAAATTAATATACTAAGCCCTGCACAATTACACCAATCTATCGTTTTATAAAAGTAATTTAATCAGTTCAAATAATGGTATATCATTATACACTGGTAACAACATAACACAAAATGCCATCAATGGATTAAGCGTAGGAAATATATATATATTTACATAAATTATATAAAATCTATTATATGCCTAAACAAACACTTCTTACCTGGGAGCCGATGTTGAAAAGTCATTGATTCGGTGTGGTAGTACAGCTTTTGGAAAGAATACGATCATTATGGTTATTAGGGTTTTAGAAGAATGAGGATACGTATGTTTTTTATTTTATTGATATATTTTAAAATATTATTGTTATTATCTTAAATATATTATAAAACATTTATATCTATATAATTATCTTAGAATTTTAAGAAGATATTAATAGAGTTTTTAATAAGGAAACACAAACAATTAGTTAGCATAGCTGGTAAAACTGGTGGCGCCTGAATGCATAGACCAGGGTTCAAACCTTGTCATTAATATTATTTTAAATAAATTTCGAAACTAAACCAATTTTTACGAAACGTGATTTATAAAACTGTGTTTTCAAAACTGCGTTTCCAAAACGCGATTTTCATAAAACTGCGATTTCAAACAGAAAATTCGTGGAATTTGGAGATTTTCTAGGGAATACTCAAATACTATTGGCTAAAAGATGTGACTGGGATATGACTGGATTAAAAACTGTGGTTTCAAACCATAATTATACCTATATAATATATATATATATATATATATATATATATATATATATATATATATATATATATGTACTTTTTATATAATATCTGCTTATACTTTAAACAAATGATGGATTTCACACTTGTGCATAATATAATATCTGCTTATACGTTTCCAAACATTGGGTTTCATTTGACTGTTTCACACTTGTGTTGGTTTGGCGTTTCATCTGGTGTTGGACCCGGTACACACAACAAATGGTGCTCAACTCACCATGTCTCACAGACAAGAAAGAGTTGATTCACCATGAGGGTACGGCTCTGGTGTGACAGTCAAATCCGTTGATGGTTGCCAGGTTACCCAAAACTGGATGGTTTTCACTTGCCATGGTCCTAGACTGAATAGTGGCTAATCCAAGGGGGTACGGCTCTTGGTAAAGATTTTATCGAAATCCGTTGATAGCTATAATAGCTTGCTCAAAGCTATAAGGTTTTCAACTCACCGATGCTTCATTGCTAAGAGTTGGCGAGTCCAGAAGGGTACGGCTTCTGGTAAAGACATATCTAATCCGTTGACGGCTGTGATGGTTTGCCTAAAATCATCAAGGTACCCCCACTCACCATTGATTCACGTTCTAAGAGTTGGTCTAGGTTCTGGTCTCCCGGGGTGATGCTTATTCCACCATAAAGACTGGCTAGCCCAAGAGCGAGCAACTACTTGATAAAGGCTCATGAAATCTGCTCATGTTGCTGTGAAGATTCAACAAGATGCAGATTTGTTTCAAGCTTTAAAGAAGCTTCTAGGTGTTCATTGTTGCAGCGGTCATTATGTTCTTTATGTTGATGGTTATGATGCTGCTGTTTCTTTTGCTGTTCCAATCCTCAAGATATGTTGCACGATTTACCAGGAAACTTGAACTCAACAGGTCAAATTCAAGTTTAGGGGAGGATTGTTAGGACCATTGGAATAGTTATTTGTAATAGGTAGACTAGGAGGTATGTAGTTCCTCCTGGTCATAGTAGTAGTAGGAGCAAGCCGTGCTCCTGGTCTTATAGAAAGTCAAACTTTATTATTTAGATATTATTCTGTTAGGACATGCATGAGATATGTTAGGAAAGGATATGCATATCAGTTTTACACGTTTTGGTTAATGATGTATTAGGGTTTCCTTGTAGTATAAAAGGAACCTTAGGCAGAAGGGTTTGATACACCTTCATCAAATATAATTCTAGTTCATATTAACATTAGAAATCCTTAGTAAAGGATCAAGTCGTTATAGTTATTTTGTTCTTCTTGTTCATATTATTTGTATTCCGCACTTATACTGTGTGATTTATATAGAGTCTCTCTGTGAATAGACTTGTGATTACAGAAGTCGTTCACCATTCCTAACAGGCTGCAAGATCCACATCTAGTGAACCCAACAAAAAATAACAAATGAAATAGCCATGAAAATGTAACATGCCTAAGTACCAAGACTAGCCCAACAAGAAAAATAATAGTCCAAGTGCTTAACCGTTAGACTTAACAGGAACGACTAACGATAGTAACCGTTTTAACTACGAGGGACTAACTACTAAGCTGCCTAACGAGATTGGACTATGCCTGCAACGCAAGTGTATAAAGTGAGGGGCCTAACATGTAGTTACAGATCTAACGGATCTTAGCTCTAACAAACAGTGGACTGTAATTGTAATGCAGAGATAAGAAGTGAAGGTTTAAAACGTGTAAACTTACAATAGTAGCTACAATACTTGTTGAAAATAGAATTCTAAACCAATCTTACACTACAATTTGGAGATTCACATATTTTCATTCAA
Organism: Glebionis coronaria; assembly: GCA_025667525.1. NCBI lineage: Eukaryota > Viridiplantae > Streptophyta > Magnoliopsida > Asterales > Asteraceae > Glebionis > Glebionis coronaria. The sequence continues at coordinate 82,891 of JANFOE010001172.1, read as the reverse complement.
AACAGCTTATCTAGGAGACTTTTAAGAGCTTATTATTACTTATCCTAAAAGCTAAAATGTAAAATACTTGAAAACAGCTAAAGCCTACACATTGAAATTTATAAAACACTAATAGACTTGATTTAACTCTTAATATGCTAGGAGAAAATTAACTACAAAAATACCACCAGATAAGCTATCTATGACTCATTCTACATTTACATATTCGAAATTCAATTTGCTATGTTCAAAACGTTTACTGTTCTAATAAGAAATTTTTAAGAATTGTCTAATCCCAAACACTAGTTAAGGCAGTTTTCTGAGAATTATTCGAGCCTAAATCTACTTGCAAAAACTGAAAAGCTGAATTCAAGTAAGTTAGAGAGATACTAAGAAGATTGTATGAACAAACATAAAAGCTACCAATATTCACTAAGCAACAAACTTAACATTCAAAAAGTTCACGACAGAAACATAGAAACCTGTACATCCTGGCTAGTCCGCTGAGGCGAAGCTATCGAACGAACCATAACCAAGCTGATATCAAAACTATGAACCGAGTACGCGAGATCTGAAACGAACCAAAACGAATAATGAAGCTTTACTTGAGCCGAGCTCAAAACTTTAAGCGAAATCGAAACAAACTCAACCTAGCGAAACTAATGCCAAATCCTATCCGAACTATTATCAAATCGAATCAAAACTAACTGAAAACAACCTCTTTTGAAATCAAAAACACCAACGTCAAACACAAAACCATAAATAATCAAACCTGAATCAAACTTTAAACCTTCCAATGAAAGTCAAATCAATAACAATAATCAAAGCGAAAATATGACCAAGCTTTTAATCACTAAACAAAAATTAATACAATGTTTTTATTAAAATAAGGCTGAGATTGTTTTATTATAAAACTGAATTTAAATGTAAAAAAACTAACCTATTACCTAATCTGAAATAAAAACACGAAGGAAAGAAAGAGTGAACTAGAAAAAGAAAGAATATAAAGATTGAAATGTTAAGAGATGCGTCATTTTTTTAAGCTACATCTATCATCTATGCTACATAAAAGAAAGATAGGAAAGGTAAAATATATCTCAAAGATGCGTTTTTCCCAAGCTACATATCTGATCTATCTTATATTTTCTTTCACTGCTGGGATGCGTCCCTTCTCTTCTTATGTTGGGCTTCTTCATTCATGGGCCTGCTGGGCCAACAACTTTGCTATTGTTAACTGATTTCCAAACATGGGCTTGCTGGGCTGTTATATCATCTCGGGCTGAAGTGGGCTTTTGTCAAACTTAGGCTGGTTGTATAATATTGGGTCGGTCCGACCCATATAAATGGTGTCGGGTCGGCCCAATAAAATATGAAGGCACCGTTGGACTCGATTATCCATGCTCTTTTCATTTCTCGTGTCCGTTTTGGCACTTTGGCTTCATTTCTTGTGATTTCGTTGATATCCGTACCTGCATACGCACAAACGACAAAACACACATATACAAGGCATAATTGATGATTATTTGACCATTTTAAGCATGTTTTATGAGGAAATATGATGTGTAATTAGAGTCACATCAACATCCAAAAACGTCACTAATCCAAACTTTGATTTTTAATATTGGCTCAAACATATACACCTCCGCCAAGAACGAACTTGCAATATCGGTCTTCACGTTTTCCTTAACGCGTAGATTTAACACTTTCCATTTATACGCATTTTTCCTAAAATGTATGTAATATAGACTACATCAGTATTTTTGTTGGTGATTGTGTTGTTGCGAAGAAAGACGTGTAGGGTTCCTTTATTTGTGAATCCTAAAAGTGGTTATAATGATGGTGGCTTGATCGAATTAGGGTGTATGAATAAACCCTAGATTAATTATTCTTGATTAAGCTACTGTGGTTAAGAATTGGAAAAACGAAGCAGGTTCTGTACAAAGACAACTACTCACGTGAGTTATTGTGTTTATCTCTGCTTGCATTATTCACTATATTCTTCACATGAAGACTAAGAAAGGGATCTGGTAATTAGTCCAGCTATCTTTGGAAGAAGTTGTGAGGTTATATGACTTTCAAATCAAAATAAGTTCTTCATATCAGATGTTTACAAGGTTAATTGTAACGACCCACTTTGACAAGTAGACCGTTATGTCACATTTATGGCATGTCATCAAATCATAATAAAGGCATAACGTCATAAAGACATAAAAGACCAACAAAAAAGTCGGAATCAAACATCGACTCTCCACATAAACTCAACGTAAATAAGAGATAAGAAGGCTAAAGAACAAAACATATGTCCAATCAAATCATAAATATTAAAATGCATAAAGGAAGTAAACCAAGGTAGCTCTCCTCCTAAGCACATACTCATGATGCCCAATATCCCTCTTCGGTACCTGCTGTATGAGACATGAAAAAGAAGATACGGCTGAGTAATACTGTGATAATCCTCAAATTTCACATATGTGTTATAAGCTATAAGTGCCTCAATATGAATATTTGGCTAGAAATTTTTGCTTTTTATACCATACTTGGTAAGATGAACTGCTTCTCACAACCTGAACTACCACTACAACATATTCCTATATGTTGTAAACATAATATATATGTCAAGTCTAAGATCTAAAAGTAATCTTATAAGTTCATTATTGATAATAACATCTCAAGTATAACTATGGTACCCTAAATTCCATTAGAAATCCTAGAATCCCTAAAAATGAGTTGTAAACTCAAGAATGATAAACTATGAATGGAAAATACATAAGAATAAGTCATTAAGGATTACAAACAAGTTATAAAATATACTTTAAAGACCTAATAATGCCTAAGAATATTAAGAACAGACCATACAAAGCTAAGTACAAATAAATGTACATAATAGTCTTGATCAACACCTAAAAGCCTTAGTAAACAATGTTTCAAGCAATATAACTACATAATATCTATATACTATTATTAAATACAATATAATACTTATAATCTATCATATAAAGAAAAGATAATTGATTTACAAATTACTAATATTCACTAATCCAAAACTAATTACAAGTAAATGACCTATAACCCAGATTATAATATATCATCCATTCTATAATTAATTAGAGTCTAATCTTTTTTCAATAATTATAAAAATAAACTAAGTATCATATTAAAGTTATATATTTATTTCAAGTTAAGTTACAAGTTAATAAAGCATAGGGTACAAGTTATCAAAGCATAGGATCTTAAGCTTTCATAATTATCCCTAGAATATGGTAAGCCTATATAAACCCTTAAACCAAGAATGTAGAAACCATAGAAGTCATAAACATATCATATAATCCCTAGAATAAGTGTACATAAGCATATAAACCCTAATTACCCAAGATAGAAAGTCATTAGGATTAGTAACCTAATAACCCTTATATTAAGAAATCTATATGGAATCACTACCTAGTCTTTTAGGAAAAGTCTACAAACACCCATAGCACTTAATTGAGGTTATAAGATTATATTAAGACAATGTACAATTACCCTAATTCACAAGGTACAAGATTTCAATGCATGAATTATAAATTAGGTCAAAATGAGTATTTTCACCCTTTAGACATGTTTACTTGGAATAACTTAGTAAAAACAATGTAGGGAATTCATGAAAATATTAAGGACAATGTAGGATGTATAAATTGAGTTTACATCAGTAGCTAATTGAAGGATAATCACTTTTGCTAAGACTTAACCATAAATCATTAGAAACCCTAACACGCCTAAGTTTTCTTCCCATTTTTACATCAAACCTTTGTTAAACTTCAAACCAAAGACCCAAACTTATTGATTACAGTTTATATACCTAATAAAGCCCTAATAAATCAATAATCACATTCCAAAGCCCTTAATCGCCAGAATCACAAAGTATAAAGTTGCAAGCCCCAATTTAGACCCGATTTTATGTTTTCCCTCCAAAACACCATTTCAAACCATTCCCTCCCATTCTAAGTTTTAGAATTAGATATTTAGGATGTTATTATATTTTTTCCATGTGATTTCAAGTAGTTGCATCACCTACTTGAAGCTACACATCATCATTCATATCCTTATATTGCCGTGAGTTAATCCTAGCCACAAGACCTTGATATTTTTCATCCTAGACTCTAGAAACTTGCATAGATCTTCACTAGCCTCCCTTAGTCACTAATTTATCCATATGACACGTCCTAGGCCAGAACATGGAGCCTAAGGCTTGGAAATGCTATAAATAGAGGCGAAATGCTTTCATTAGAACTTGCACCCTGTTTCTGTTGTATCTCCTACCCATTCTCCATTTCCACTTCTATAAACGTCTTAGTTCATCGCCCAAGACCAGAAACCAGGTCTAGAAGGAAGCCACTGAAGCTCTTGAAGCTTTGATAGCAAGTTGTGCTCATAGGAAGCCATTAAGAGCCATTTTGGAGCTACATAGGTAATTTCTTTGTTAGTTATGCTTTGATCTTGTTATAATGATATATAGACTTTTTATATTGCCAAAATTATGTTATAAAGATAATCTAAAAATAATTAAGTCATTTCATCAATTTAAATGAAAGTTATAACTTAAAGATGTCTTACAACCCTAGTTTTGTAATTTACATGAAATAATAAGCAAAAACCCATCTCAAAAGCTATAATTATGAAGAAATGTTTTTATTATAATTATAAACATATTTCGAAACTTTGTTTTAGAATCCTAGATCATTTGGTCTATTTTTGAGGTTGTTATGTGATTTTTACAAGTATATGCACTAAAATTGTCATTTTTGAAACTATCTAATATTTTGGGCCAAAAGTGTCATTTTGTGAAAGTTAAATATATAAGAATAAATATTGAAATGTTTGATACCCTAAGGTTAAATATTGAGGGTTTAAAATTTAAATACTAAAACTATTTACTTAAGGGGTTAAAAGTGTAATTATACCAAAGTATAACTATAAGGGCTATTTTTGACAACTTTGAAACTAAAGAATTATAATTATAAATATAAGGAAGTAATGAAAGTATAACGTTAGTAGGGAGCTTTGTACAAAGATGTTCCATCTCGATATTACGTTCTGACTGAGTGGTTGGATTTACGATTTAAAGTACCCTCGCTCCTCAAACGTTAATAGAATGGCTTCTGAGTATGATGGCCCGAACAATGGTGCTAGATTTACCACCAAATAATTATTAAAGAATATATAACAAAATACTTAGAAAGATGGAACTAAATATTAAAGACTTGATACTATACAAAAATGTGTTAATCTAGGTTTGTGTGAGATCAAGCTGTTGTTTATAAGACCAAGTTGTGGTTTATGTGATCAAGTTGTTTATCTGTGAAAGAAATAAGTCTGTTATAGCTCAGACTTTATGGATCCAAGATGAGTTCATAGCCTCACTAAAGTATACTACTTTCAATGATTTGAAAACCTATGAGGGGATATATGTTAAACTGGAATACAAGTGTTTTTGGTATGCTTCCCAGATATAATTATTGACACTATGTTTACTGCTGCCGTGAAAGTCCCTTTTTAATTATGAACCGTTAATCATTTTCCCGAAAATGAGCGCTAATATTGTAAATATTACTATTTGGGGACTGACATCCTCTGTATGGGCAAGTCGCACTTGCTAGCACCTCAATGGTCAAACATGCATACTTTATTTTGCTAAGAATGATAGTTTGGCACACTTCCTCATAAGGGCAATTGCGGGTTTCTGATATGCCTAGTCGCGGTATCATAAGCTCAGTGCATTAATTTATAAATTTTACCGGCGAATAATAACGTAACTCAGGAAAAAGGATCTTGTATTCAAAATGATTTTAAACCTTTAAATTCACTCAACCATTGTTTTGATTTTAAGCATATATCTCAGGTTTTAAAGATTGCTAGTATGGAGCAGCATGAGGATGGCATGAAGAGGCACAAGATTGATATTTTATTCTAGATTTTGGGAACCTTACATTGTAAAACTATGAATTTTTCAATGATATATAAAGAAAGTTGATTCTAACACTCTTTTGAGTTGTTTTCTATTATTGTGACTTATGTTCTATGAAGTAATACCCCAGATCAATGTTCCTCTATATAAAGGTAAAAGGGGTGTTACAGATTGGTATCAGACCCATGGTTATGAAGAAAAAGAATTAATGTAAAACCCGCATAAAAATACCATGAACAGTACGTACATGAAAACACGAACAATTTAAAACTTTCCATTAATAAAACACAAAACCTATCATTAACATTTAATTCAAGCATTATGTATATTAATAAATTTACGACAAGTATTACGTATCTCATTATTATTATCTTTACAGGATAAGTAGTTACGTAAAATACTTTAACACTTCAAGAAATTAAAACACAAGCATTAAAACGCGAGCCTACACGATTATAATTTAAATCACGGATATCGAGAACTTGTAAGTGTGTGTGTGGGCTACGTGTACAACATGAGAAACAAGAAAGAGATAGGACCCATGGACCATTTATGAGTCCTTGTCCAAAACAAATAAAACACGGGGGAGTTTATATTTAGGAAACAAATCACCAAACCCTAAAACACAAAATACAACCGGCGACTTTTTCTTTTTTTTTTGGTTCTTCTTGCTGTCGTTGTTTCACTACACCAAGAACAAGAGAAAAACAATGGGTTTAGTCCATGAAAACAAGGTTTGAGTTCGTGTTAATCCCTAAACCATAACAACACTACGGAATCATCAAAACCTTTTTCTTTTTATTAGTTATGTTAATTGTCAAGAATACATTAATTAGAATTAAAGACATGATTAATCTAAGAATTTAACAAGGATAAGAAGGGAGTGGTGTTGTTTTAACCAGATCACACACAAAACGAGACCATTATTGGTCTCATAATACCACCAGCTACAACCCTTCATGGGTGTCGGCGTGGGTTTTGTTCAAACAGTTGCAACACCAAACGCTCCAACAAAGGGGTTTGATCAATAACAGTGGGAACCGAGACCCCTATGGTCTCTATGGATAGTTAAATGAAAATAGTGGGTAGGTTAAACCAAACAACAGGAAAACTTTGAAAATCAGTGGGTAGGAATAACTAAACAGCAAGAACCTATTAAGAGGCAGTGGGTAGATTATGGACAGTAGAAGGAACAAGGTTGTTGTATGGGAGTAACTCGGACAACACTGTTGTTTCATATGTTGGACAGAACTAATAAAACATGATATTAGACAAAATTGTAAATAGATATTGGACAAAACTAAATTAGATATGTTGGACAACACTGTTGCATGGTTGTTTGCATAGTTTGTTTTGTTTTGTGCGACCGAGACATGGGAGTCTAGGTAGGCTCGGGTACACGTGGATATTTTCCAAATTACGTTTATTAATTTAATTATTATAAAGTACAAGTTATAATTAAATTAAACATGAAACTTAGGTTGTATTAATTAAGATAATAAAACATAAAATTCACCTAAGTACTTTATACATGGACTTATTTAAATTAAAAACCATATTTTAATTTAATTATATTATTACAAGCTAAGGTAAAGTCTTATTTAAATTAACCACGATATATTATTAATTAATAAACCATGTATTTTAATTATTGATTAATGAACACTTTAGCCTAAGTATTTAATTTAATAGACTTTACTAATAATTTATCATGACTTAAAACTTATGATTAATAAGCACTAGCTTATATTTTAGACTTATTAAATTTAGCTTATTTCTATTTATGGAAACTTTCTATTTTTAAAAACTTACTATTTTTGGAAACCTGATATTTTTAGAAAGATACTTATTATGACACTACAAGTATAGTAACACAAGAATACATCAATTACATAATCAGAATACATGCAAAACATGAATAAATACAAGATAAATTTTAAAACAAAAACATGACAAGAACATATAAAATAAGTTAAGAACACACAGAAACAGTAAGACATTCAGTAATCAGACAACTCATACATGTCCCTTGTTTATGTAGTATCCGCGAAGTCGGAGTAGATCGTTCAGCTTTCCTTCTAGCTTCACAACTAGACATAAGGTACGAATATTCTGTTCTTCAGTAAGGACATTCTTTCCAATATTAGGATTCCCCATATGCAGCCATCTGTTTTTCCCAGTAGTTTACGTGTCCTAAACACATCAGTATATGTTATTTTTATTTTAGATTTGCCTGAGATATATACATGCATACCAGTTTCACCTAGTTATGGGGGTTCCATAACCATAGCACTGGAGGCACCAGTGTTATGAGTCTTTTGCAGTGAGAGTGATTGCTCGCAGCGTCCCTTTACGTTATTTGGCCTTTGTTACTATTATCATGTGAGGCGAATGGGTGCATCCCAGGACAAGTAGTAAGATTTCATGGTAACTGTGGTGTGTGCCTTGCATCCGTTACAAGAGATGATCCTTCCACTTATATTATATATTAATTAGAGGCAACCCCTCTAATTGAATGATGAGGTCATCCCTCTAAGTATTCATGCACGTTGATAAACATGACCTATATGGGCTCTGGACATATTCAAAATACAGTTTTTAGAATAAACTAAACATAAGTCTTTTGAGAAATATGAAACCAGTCTTATGAACTTAAACTAGGTTTTCCAAGACTTATACTTTTCCGCTGCTTTTCAATATTATTTATGTTTCAGTCATTCATACTATGTCATATATACGTTCACTGAGCGTTTTGCTCAGCTGTTATTTTCCTTTCCATGTCCCAAAACGGCAGGTACCCATTGGGCAGACTTGAGCATTTTCAGGATGTGCATAGGATGGAAGCTACATTAGACTTCTTCTCTTTGTCCTTCTTATACTTATGCTTGCTTGGACAATTGTTTTTTCCTCTTTATACCATTTATTTTATTTATATTTTGGGCTTATGTTTGGGAACCGATGTTTGATTTCATTTTTTCCTTTTGATCATGTGTGTTATAGTACATATTACCTTGCATGCTTTGATGACACTCTATAAATACACGTAACGGTCCACTTATCAAAGTGGGGTGTTATAATTAAAATCTTGACTATAACTACTTTTTAAAATAATTTCAAGAAAGTCCTCAGTGCCAAAGCCAGTGCTGCTACAAGAATGATGTAGATGACTATACTTCTATTCTCCATGATTACGTGTAAGTTTATGCTAATTTGATATTATACCTATGCATAAGAGATATTATGTTTAGACATAAAGGATATTATGTTTAAATGTACGTAATATAATATAATTAAGTTATGTTATTTATCGACGTCTCTAAAAATATGTATTCCTATATTCCACGTATTATCATCTTAATGGATTCTCAAGATGAGAATTCTGCAAGTATTCTTGATGATTTCCTAAAGTATATTTCCATTCTCTCAGCAAATAATCCCTATGATACCTCAGAAAATTCATCCAGAGATCAGAAAATCCCAAAAGCCATTTTACCTTTTGATGACGACCCTTATATGCAAGTTATACGAACATATAATGAATAAATAATTTTACACCTCAACACAAAAATTATTTCCATCTCCTTACCTTAATAATACACTATCACCTATATCTGAAAACTTACCTATGAACAACAAATTAAAAATATCCTACCCTAGATGAAAGAATTTCCTCCCGCGCGTATTGAAGATCTTGAAGATTAAGTTGAAGGACTTAGGAAATGCCGAAGAATTATACAACAAGATTTTGAGAAGTGGGAAGAAGAACTTGAAGAAGCTAAAGCCAAGTTGCAGAGAAGACAAATGATACATGATGAAGAGTTTGTTAAAGCTCGACTGAAAATTTCTACTCTCAAGTTAGTCATTGAGGACATTCAAATTAGACATTGAGCCGACATACTAAATCTTTTTGATACCATCAAGGAACTAAAGAAAGAGAAATGAAGACATTTGACTAGAAGTTGTAAAATACTTTCAACTTTATGTCTTTACTTTTATGTTAATAGTGAAGCTTGTCTTGTAAGTTTAAACAGACAAGTTGTTAATAAATAAAAGTTGTGTTTCTCATCTTGTCATTTCATATTTATTTTTGAGGGGTAAGAAACCCCTATTTCTTGGTTTTCTCAAAAATGACTATAAATGAAATTGCGTTAATTCTGGGAAAATCATATTCTTGATAAATTATATATTCTTGGAAATTATGTTATCTTCTGTGATAATACAAGTTATCAGTTGAATATAACCCGCAAGTTTAAAGAAAGAGTAAGGAAACTTCCCAAGTTTTCTAGAAATATTCTATTCCCGGCTTTTGTCCATTTAAAGGTTCTTTAGATGTAAAAGAGACGATTCTTCTATAAGACGAGTTTTTACATTTTCTTTATATTCCTGCATTCCATATCATGGATAAATTATGTTACGATTATGTATGAGTCATATCTTTATAAAGCCATGGTAAACTTTGAAATCCTATTTAATAGTTGGATTTATTATCCTTAGATATTGTTGATACAAAAGTTGGATGGACCGAGCTTGACCCAAAATAGGCTTAATTCGGGGTCTTGTGGACTCCGGCTCTTGCCCCAAGTGAAACTTGCTTTGAGGACCCTACACACTAAACAGACACCGTTAGGCTTACCGTAGGTTTGTGACCCACGATTAGACTCCGGCGTGAGAGTAAGTAATCGATTTTAGTGTATAGTGTTTAGGGTATTGTGTGTATCATACCTTTGTGGAACCATGGGGGTTCCTTTTATACCGAGAGAGTCTAGGCTGGGCTCCCTGTTCTTGCGGCCTAAGGAAGAGATAATGACTCAAAATAGCTTGATCCTTATCGCATAACTAAGGTAAGGGTATATCTATTTTACTTAGGAAAATATATCTATATGATAGATTATACTCTTGCCTGATCCTGTCGCTGTGCGACGAGGATACGGTGTAAGCAATGAACCGTATGTGCGAAAATGACTTATCGGGCCTCCTGGACTGTGCGCACATCACATAAGTATCAATTCATCCCTGATGGATGCGGGTAGTACCCGTGAGTCGGACTATCCAGCCCGACTAGGGACTATACGTGATCATGTCCCCCCATTCTACTTGTCGCAGGTGCTAACCGCGGCTACTAGACTACGAATCTCTAAGGCCCCCTCGCAGACATCCCATATAAAAATAAATTTCATGTAAAACACACATGAAATGAGTTTTGAATATGCATCCACGTGAGACTCCACTAGTACTTCCTTTCTTTGGGAACCGGGAAAGGCTTTAACCGCGTCAGAAGGACCAACTAACCAACACCGTAGGATGAAGGAATTCGTTGGACACACGTCGCAAGATCCCGTACGTCGAGAGTGTATATAAATGCAGTGTGACAGACCGTCAATATTCTTCCTTATCATTTCAAAATACCCTTCCACCGTTGTTGAAAACAGTAGGAACTAATCACCACAGCAGAAAAAAGTCATCTTTCGTACCCGAATAAAGCAAGAGGAAAATGGTGGCACAACTATTGGATGTGACATCCCGTATATCAGAACAAGAACTTGCCAGTTTTGCTACCAAGTATCATATATCTACAGATCTCCATCCGATTGTACCAGATCCACAAGCACACATAGTAAGCTTCCCTACTGGAAAGATTGGTGTATGCACCAGGTTTTTCAAGTTTTCCAACAATCGCATACCTCTAAGCCATTTTCTGACAAACGTGCTAAGCTACTACAGCATACACCTCTCAAGTTGCACTTATCGGCGTCGCGAAGATCTCAAATTTTGAGATAAGCTGACTACTAAAGAATATTGATCCAACCATAAATCTGTTTCGCGCCTTCTATCGACCCTCCTGGATAAACGGGTGGATATCCTTCGCGAAACGCCCCAACCAATTACAATGTTATAAGGTGAAGGTAGATTCTCTGAAGAAATGGAATGAAAAATTTTTCTGGGTAGACAAGGTTGTATTCCCGTTTGACTATGATTTCATCACCCCTGACACTATGATGAAAGATGACCGCCCTATCTCCGACACATATAATTAAGTAGATGCACAGATGATTAACACCGACCGGATACGAATGCAAGAATACCCAGAGGTAATATTATATGCACTAGGGCCGAGTCATACGTCAACTCTTCCTGCAAACCACCTTCCTCAATACTTTGATGACTTCGATCATGGTAAGAAACCACATTCGATAAAGACTTAAAATTCAAATGGTGTATGCATATGTACTCAGATACTCCTCATACTTTTGCAAGGCTAACTTATACGCAGCTTGTGAAGCGCGAGCATCCTTGCGCCGCGACCATGCGCGCTCGACCCTTCACGTCATTCGAGCTATCTAATGGATGGCGTGTGGGTCAACTCACCGCAGTGCTGGAGTACCCCTCCCCGACAACCAGCAGAGGTACAGAGGGGATAGTCTCACTAAATGCCACTCCCATTCGAAGTGTGTCGTGCATAATAGAGTTGTCGTCAGAAGAAATAGATCACGAGGACAGCTCGCGCGCTGGTCCCTCAAAAGAGTTTGTACCTGTCCTAAACTACAAAAGGTTACCATGCTCCCCAAAAGATCAAATTCCTAAGAGGAGCAGGACACTGCACACCAGACCGCGCACCGATACCTCTTCATGGGTCATGCTTTCAAGGCCGCGCCAAAAGACCCATGTATCAAGGTATACCCCAATTCCGCTCCTTATGGTCTGTGGAACAAAGGAGCCCCTTCCTAACAATTGTAGGATGTCAAACTTACAGCCCACATATTGCAGCGACCAAGATGAACGCCAGCACCTCGTCATCCACAAGATTTCTTCCTCCCTGAAAGTGCGCGCGCTCATGCATACTGAGTAATGTGACCGAATGTGCGGACTTACACTTAAATATAACCCCTCTAGGGGGTGCCCAACTCCTAAGCAATCTGTCCGACAAAATGCTAATGACTGAGTTGGACACAGTCGTGTCGCAGGAAGTGACGTTAGCCTCGCATTTGAAAAAGAAGGTGTCATATCTGTCTGAGCGCCTGGCACAAGTGGACATGAAAATCAAACAAGCGACATAGCAAAAAGACCACAAGCTGGTATGTGCCAAGGTTGAACTCGCACGTTTTCGTGTTGTTTCTAGTATAAATGTCGGATCCATCCAATAACTAGAAGAGGAGAAGGCATCATTATATGAGTCTATAAGTCGAGAGCGCCGCCTTCGCGCGAGGCAAGAGGAGGAAAACCACTGGGCCATGTCCAAGCTAGAGGAGGGTATGAGGGCCCTTACCACCAACTGTGATAATTTTGTTGCCAATTGTCACAAAGATATGGCTAAGAAGGCAGTAATTCTGAGGTACATGAGCACTGATTTTGATGAGGAATTATACATGCATCTCACAGTAGTGCTCGCTGAGAACCAACGGTTAATAAAACACGGCCTTCCACTAGTCGCCAAAGGTGCCGTGGAATTACCCAACCTGAATAAAGTGATGAAGGAGATTTTCGATGCTTCACATCTATTAGGAAAGAGTCTCGCCATGGAGCGCGCATTCAAAGATAAGTTATTGAAAGGACCTTTGGAGGGAAGTGAAATCTACTCTAGGTACACACAAGAAATATTTGACGCCGCGTTTCATAGAATAAAAGACCTCCCCCTGCCCATCAGAGATGTAATTGAAAAGGACCAAGATCAACTGATAAGTGTAATCATGGTAGACCTAACTCTAGCGAGTCACTGCGTGGAAAAAGCGAAGGAAGATCCCCATTGTATGGCCGAGCCGAATATCCCCCAACTACAAGTCCCTGTCTATGCTGCTGGTGTACCAAAGATGGTTTCGTTCGAAGATAAGTTGAAACATCATGCAAAACGTGTGGCAAAGAAAAAGTAGTCTCCCACTGCAAGCACTGTCATTGGCTTAGGTTTGGCGCACCCTAGTCGATCTGATGGTGTATCGGTTAGTCTGCCTTCAATTGATGTATATCAAGTACGCTCGCTGCAGTATATGAAGGAGGCATGGGTACAACATCGTGCATCACTGAACCCATCTCATCGCAGGTTAAAGAGGTCGTTGTCAACGAGCGATCTCTTATAGAAGGCAGTTGTCCGTACGACATGCTTTGTTGTAACTATGTACATAAATTTGTAAATTAAGAACTGGTATAATCTTTATAGTGACCTGTGCGTTTGTAATCACATAGCGTCATGTTCTATGTTCATGTTTATTCGTATATATATATGTCCAGGTTTCTGCACCTACACATGAGATTGTGAGTGCGAACGCCCGTTTATGAGTACATTTGTTGAAGTGTGACTCTGAACTTATGGGTGAGATGAAAGTTCATTACGTGTGGACCTGCCACTACTACCATAAGCGACGTCATAGAAAATGACATGTTTGTTAGGCGTGCACACTGTGTCTTGTGCATATCAATCATAAAGTATGTGGAATGCTACACCTACAACAACGTCTTGTTATAAGCTGCCTAACAAAGGATACCTGATCCGGCGCCACTGGGGTTGCATCCCTCTTACGTGACAAGTTTAATTAGTAGGGTAAACTTACTCCTCTTATTTCACCTAGAAACGTTTCATTGTACATGTACACCGGCGGGCCAAAGTTGCTTATTTCAGAAAATGAAAAATACTCTTATGCATAAAAGATAAAAAAAAGAAACAATTTGGACTGCGGAACTAGCTTGGAACCGCAGTGTTTTATTCACACTTTTACAAATGATGAAACAAAGGACATAAAAGGGGAAATCCTAAAACCATTGAAAAAAGAAAAAATACATGGATCTTTATTGGGGGCTGTCAATAGCCAAGGGAATGATCCATGCTAATGATGCGACATCTTAAGGACAATATCATCCAAAATCCTGGCTGACTGTTGAGTCACTTTTCGCGGGACTGGCTACTAACTTCACAAAGCTATCCGCGTTCAACCTGGCCCTTGAGAGTCTGTTGTTTCCTTCACCATTATGCTGCATGCTTCGCGCTGCCGATAGTCCACTCGTATGATCCTGTTCTCGCATAGCGCGAGCAATTATCCTGGCTGAAGGAACGATGGCTCCTCTGCGTTGCTGCCAGTGGTTACCTTGAGATGGGAGTATTTCCGCTACCCTTCGCGCCATGTTCCCTATCGATGTGGTCAGAGAACCAATAGTATGTCCGAGTCTCGAGAGGATTCCATCTCCCTTCGCGCCTTTTGTTGAGGGTGGCCCAGTGATCATGTTAGGATTTTCCTACAACCCGAGTTTCTCTGACATCGCAGACATCACGCGACCCTTTTATGAACAATGTAAAATCGATGATTTTACCATGATTTAATGTAATAAAGTTTCACCCAATAAACCTAGAAAACTCTCTCATGTGTTATATTTCTATAAGATGTGTGAACTCGTCCATTATGTACTTATACTTCTACAATCATTTTCTATTGTAATATGTTACATAACTTAAACCTTATACTTAAGACTAGGAGAACAAGTAATAAAATGTATAATCCATATTTGAGTATACAACATTTAACTAAATTTGGAAAATATGCTACATCATGTATATGTAGTCGTGTATGTATGTATGCATACTATAAGCATGCTTAATCTTTCTTGGACTAGCCCAAGATCATGTGCCCCTTGTGTGATAGCCCAACCTAAGCCCACAACAAGCCCTAGCCAAATCCCATTACCCTTTGGTTAGATATACACGGCATACACACACATATGTGGCAGAAGAAGGGTTGTCTTGGTTTTGGAAAAGCCAACACATGGCACAAATACTCTTACCAAGGCAATCATGCCTTTTGCCTTGCCCTTCTCTCTCCCCTTTTAGCCAAAAAATACACACACATACTTCATTCTCTCATGAAATCCAATCTCATTTCTCTCTTCACCTTTCTCTCTCAAATCATTCGGCTATAAGCCACAAACATCCAAGATTGTACATCAAATCCACTAGATCTTTGTCTCATCTTAACTACTAATCATTTAGTAGCATCATCATCT
This sequence comes from Glebionis coronaria, assembly GCA_025667525.1. Taxonomy (NCBI): domain Eukaryota; kingdom Viridiplantae; phylum Streptophyta; class Magnoliopsida; order Asterales; family Asteraceae; genus Glebionis; species Glebionis coronaria. The sequence continues at coordinate 66,990 of JANFOE010001172.1, read as the reverse complement.
TTGGAATCATTCTAAAAAGCCCTAGCTGAAACCTTAAGGGTCACGGCTTGGTTTATAGTTAGGGTTTTCATCATCAAGATTAGATCTCTAATCTCCTTTGTCATCTAGATCTTCCTTGGTAAGTTTTAGAAAGAAAGGTATTATTCATTATGCTTCTTCATTTTTACTTGCATGCATCAACATTCACCTATAAACACATGTAACAAACTTTGTTAAGAATCAAGATTTGATAAAACCATGACCATCTAGGTCACGGCATGTTTATGAATACCATTAGTCATGGTTAAAGACTTCTTAGTGAAGAAACCTATGACTAGTAAACTATGTTTTAACTTGATTAAAAATTATATGAATCATTTTGTGAATTTAAATGAAGCCATGGGTTACAAATCTCAATTTTGGGATTTTGGTTAAACTAATAATCACAAATCTAATAAGTGAACTTGTGTAACTCAAAACAATGAAAACCATGACCTTAAAGGTCACGGCATAATTAAATGGTTAACTAGGATTTATGTACTAAGTTTTAAATGATGAAATATGTATTATTACATGTGAAATGGACTTCTAAAAATCTCTAAAACACTTTATATATATACATATAGCCGTGGGTTATATATAACCTTGAATGGATTTTAAATGTACATGCATGCTTATATAAAACCTAGATCTAGTGTTAAGAGTTCAACTTAACATGATAAACATAAAACTAGCTTAAAGATCTTATAGGAACATTTGGGGAAAAACAATATAGCCATGGGCTATATGTTGTTTTCTTGGATTTGTGATTACCTTGGAAACATGCAAGAAGCCTAGATATTTATGTTGTGTTTTAATGAATATTTACAAGACATAAAACTAGCTAAAAAGCTCATCTTGGAAACACCAAGATTAAAAGTTATAGCCGTGGGTTATATGTATGTATACATGGACTTATGATTTGGTTTCTTGGTTTGCACATAGCTAGATCTTATTTTAGGGACACTTATAAGTACATGCAACCATAAAACAAGTTTTGACTCATCTTAATAAGCTATAATTAAATATAGCCGTGAGCCATAAGCTCATATTAGAGCTTATGACTTGCATGCAACCTTGTAACACATCTAGATCTCATTTGGTACATCAAATAAAACAAACTATGAGTTTTACTCTTTTATTAAGGTTTATAAATAAATATGGATAAGCTAATGATAAGCTTATAAGAAAATCCTAGATTATTACTTACATGAAATGAAAAGTAGTATTGATGGACTAATTAAGCCCATGCAACATTAATCCAAGACTTAATGGACCCAATAAGCCCATTTAACAAATCTTAGTATCTTAATGGACTTAAGAATATGCTTAGGCCCATTGAAATAATTAATGGACTTAAAAATGTATTTAAGCCCAATAAATGTTTTGAAGGCCCATTTAACAAGTTAGTAAACTTAAAATGTATTTAGGCCCACTAGATGGCCTATTAGATATTCTAGCCCATTTAATGAGCCCATTTAATGTTTTGGAAAATTTAATAAAAGTTTTTATAATAAAATATAACTTATAAAAACTTTTGGACTAAAATAGCAATTTATGAAACTTAAGGACTAAAACCGTGACTTATGAAACTTGTTTTGATAAATTATTAAACACAAGGACTGAAAATGTAAATATCTAAAATTCTAGGGTTTAATAAATACCATCCGTGGCATATTAAGCCCTAGGGACCATTTTGGAAAGTTTCTAAAAGTTATTTTGTCATTTCATAACCCTAAGGACCACATTTGTAACAATCCGAAACTTAAAGAAACCATAGGGACTGTTTTTGTCATTTTATGAAAGTTATAAAACCTAGATATAACTAGGAGGACTAAATCTACCATAAGACGAAACTTTAACAAGCCCTAGGTATCAAATGTGCAAAAATCTAAAAGTTTTACTTTGTTAAAATATGGAGGGACTAGTTTTGCCATGTTTCGAAACTTTAACAAGCCCTAACCCTAATTATATTTTTAAACTTAGTAAAACTTAGACAAACCCTAAACTATAAGAATTTATAATATAAATTCTTAAACTTGTAATTTATAAATTATTTTATAAATGTTAAATAATTTATGGGAACTTTAAAGTCAAATAAAATATTATATTTTTACTTTTCAAAAATAAAATATTTATATTTTGCTTTATGAAATAAATTATATAAACAATATGGATATGTATTATTAATACATGTACTCATATACTTTTAGGAAATAAAATTATATGAACGTTAACTAAATTGAATGCAAATACGTAAGCGAATATTAAGTAAAACTTTTTATGTTTACTTAAACTATGAAACTTAATTGTAAGTTTAAATGGTTATTACTGATACATGTACTATGAACGTAAACAAATATTTTAAGTAAAACCCTTTTATGTTTACTTAAATATGAAACTTAATTGTAAGTTTAAATGGATGTTATTAATACATGAACTACGAACGTAGACTAATATTATAAGTAATACATTTTATGCTTACTTAAATATGAAACTTATATACAAGTTTAAATGGATATTGTTAAATACTTGTACTACGGTTATTTAGATAAATATTGTAGCATTAATGAACTGGCTAAAAATCTGTATAAGCATACACATATGTTCTTTGTACTATCTATTAAGACTGTACTATTTTCTTAGGCATAACTTTTGGCGTGAGCATTATTTGGATATTCGTGTTATACAGCTATTGCCAACTCCCAGGGGAGTTTACAGCCCCATATAAACTATTGATAAACTTTTCCTCTACGGGGGAGAAAACATGCAACTATTTTAAATGGACATAACGGAATTGTATAAACTTGACTATGATTGACTATTATAGAAACTGTTAAATTGTTGTAAATCGCCCGAATGTTATAAATAGATCTATTAGGGATTGACCATCCCCATCTGGGTGAGTCATGCTCACTGTGCCTTGGTCGGGACACCAGATGTATACCATGTTGGAACTGGGTTTGGGTGTCTTTTTGTAAGACGCTACGTCCTCATCTATTGAGGACTATGGAAGGTTAAGCTTTAGTTTCGAGTAATAGCAAATGTAATCTACTTTTTAGTAAAAATGCTTTGCGCATTGTTACTTATATGATTAATGTATGTCCAAACTAATTATTGTTAAACCTTTAAATTCACCAACTTTATGTTGACCCTCTAAGCATGTTTTTCTCAGGGAAATGAAGTTAGTAAGTGATATGTGCATGGACTCAAGCATCAATGTAATCTGCATTGTAGGACTCGTCAAGGGTTCTATTTAGGAAACATAAACAACCTAATTTTATCATGTTGAAGATAATTTTTATAAATTTTTTAATAATCATGTAATCCAATTTGAATAATTTCTTATTTTATGCTCTATGAACTATGTGCTATCGATCCACCCTTGTGACATCTCCGTTGATAATTCCGTATATTTTGACCCTACCCGAGGTGTCACAGAGAATGGTATCAGAGCATTAGTTATAGAGAACCAGATAATTTTTAAATAAAATAAAAATAAAGTAATTTTTCTTTTATTTAAAACTGGACTATAACTTAATAAAAATCTTTTGGGATTTTTTTTGGGACCGTATTAGTTAAGCATGTAGATCGTAGGGCATTATGTGCTATGTGAATCAAGTGTGTACTGAATATTAAATAAACTGGTTAAATGATTATATATATATATATGTATTAATATATATATATATATATATATAACATTAAAACATTGCGATGATTTTTTAAAAGGGATATACTTCATAAAAATTGTAACCAAAAATAATATTTTTCCTTTGTTTGTAGGTTTATACTTACTTCAAATTTAAAATAATATTATTTTCATAGCATCATGACTCAGCCTACTGCACCTTCGACTCTTCTACCAGTGGTAACACCTGCTCCAGCTACCCATTCATCTCCACGATCAGTACAGTGTGGATGGTTATCAGCCTCTGACTTAGAGGATGACCAGACTATCGAGGCTGTACTTCCTGAGGACCCTTTCTCTGCTCCAGCATCAGCCATACTCGTCCCCAACTCTTTGGAGGAGGACCGGGTATCTCCAGACCTACCATCTTCTATACCTTCATCTTTACCATCGGGCTATTTTCTCGAGTCTATACCCGGCTCCACTTTCGAGATCGGGGAGGGCTCCGGGGCGGGACATGCTGGTTCTGTCTAGGCCCAGATCCCGCACTGGCCGCACGCCAGGAGCCGGACATATCAGACCTTCGCAGCCTGTTGACAGCTGGTCAACTGGGCTACACTGCCATCCATGAGCGTATCGACTCTCTCACTCATACTATGAGGGGAGAGGCACAGGCAGTCAGAGGTGTTCAGGCTAAGACTGAAGAGGCATTGCAGTGGCTATGGGAGGAGAACTATCGTCTCCACCAGCGTATCCAGACCATGGAGAGTCTCCAGCACCAGATCCATGCTGCTCTATCTGCTAAGGAGCAGTCCCTGTCCATTTTCTTTGACCTTGCCACCGTCCGACACGATGGGGTTACTGCAGAGATAACTTATCTTCGAGGGGCCATCGACAGACTTAGGACCCAGTTGCTGACAGCATTTCGCATGCTCAAGGAGGCCTGAGCAACAGTTCGGACTTTATGGAATACCAGGAGAGCATCTGCAGCTTTATCAGCCCCACCAACCCCAGCCTCATCTAGAAGACCATCTAGGCAGGAGTAGAGTAGATGTACTAGATTTCTTGTACATCATGATCAGCTTATGGGTTATACCCTAGCTGTCATGGTATAGGACTTTTGTACTTTTATATCTTTTCAGCTTTTGGTGATGTAATCTTGTACTGTATCTTTTCTTTTCGGACATGTGTTTTTGGATGTAATGTATTAAAGACTGTGTGTATCACTACCCTGGACAAGGCTTGACAGGCCTATGACTTGGATTTTGTTATGCTAGATGGATGTTAATTTTCTTGTGGAAATAGCATGTAATCACTTTCTTTATTATATTTGTTGTGCAATGTATTATATGATGAAATCTTGAAAGGTTATCCAATTTGTTATGAAATCAATGCATGAATTTTCCCCGTGCAAATAATATAAAAACTGTACTAACGTTTGAACTAATAATCTCATTTTGTGTATGATTATAGACAAATGGTGATTACGCGATCAAATCCCAATAATGCAACCATTTCAAACACTGCTGATACCGAATTTCCTGAAGCTACTCAAAATGTCACCGGTGCACAACTCAGGGAAATGATAAGTGAGGGCATTACAGCAGCTATGGCAGCCAGAGGAGCTGATCCGAATGCAAACAATGATCTAAACCCTAATATGCGCAGAAACAACACTTATCGGGTTGTTCTTACCCCGACTTCTTGAATTGAAAACACTCACACTACCGAGGAAAAGAAGGAGTTGTTGAATTGATGCAATGGTTTGAAATACTAGAGACAGTTTTCTGCATCAGCGGTTATGCTGACGAGAACAGAGTTAAGTTTGCCACATGCACACTACTCGAGAGTGCCCTTACCTGGTGGAACTCGGTGGTCGCTACCCTTGGAGATGACACTGCTTATACTCTCACTTGGGCCAACCTCAAAGAGAGGATGACTGAGAAGTACTGTCCTAGAGGAGAAATAAAAAAGTTGGAAATAGAGCTGTGGGATCTAAAATGCAAGAACAATGACATCCTTTGGTACATCCAAAGTTTCAAGAGTTAAGCTTGATGTGCACCAGAATGTTCCCTCAAAGGAGTGACAAGATTGAGAAGTATGTTAGCGGACTCCCTGACAACATCCATGACAGTGTGCTAGCATCACGACCCACTACCGTTGAGAGTGTTATGGAATTTGCGACTGAGCTGATCAAGAAGTGAGCCCGCAATTTGTCTAAAAAGCAAATGGATAACAAGAGAAAGTCAGATGAAAGCTCTCGTAGCTAGCACGAGCAGCCTTCCAAAAGGCAAAACGTTGGGCAAGCTGATGATATTACTCTCACAACCCGCACCAAGAACTACTCAAGATCCAAGCCTAAGTGTCCAAAGTGAAACAATCATCATATTGCTGGAGGACAATGCCAGGGATGCTACAAGTGCGGCCAACAAGGCCAGTTTGCTCGCGAATGTCAAGCAAATGTTGTTACCTCGGTTCGACCCAATAATAACCCCGGAAACAGCAACAAAGGCAAGTCTAATGCTCGTGGGAGTGGAAGTGGGCAACAGGGAAACCGAAACCCCACAGGTGGAAGCAACAGTGGACCAAAGAGAGTTGTAGTGTGTTACGAATGTGAAACCCCTGGATACGTGAGACCCGACTGTCCCAAGTTGGCCAACCAGAAGAAGGACAACAAGGGAACTTCATCACAAGTGTACATGGTTGGCAATGCCCAAGCCAATCCCGATTCCAACATCGTCACCGGTACGTTTTAACTAAACCAACGATATGCATCTGTCTTGTTTGACACCGGGGCAGACCGAAGCTTTATATCTACTGAATTTAGTAAAATATTGGAAGTCACTCCATCAGTTTTAGACCCTTACTATACTGTAGAACTAGCCGACAGAAAAGTTGTGACAGTTACCACCATCATTCGAGGTTGTACCTTAAACCTTTCCAATCACCCGTTTAACATCGATCTGGTTCCAGTAAGTCTTGGTAGCTTTGATGTCATCATTGGCATGGATTGGCTAGCAAAGTATCATGCAGTCATCATATGTGATCAAAAACTGGTTCGTATACCTTGGGGAGATGAAACCCTGATTATACGAGAGGACGGTAACCCCGATATAATCAACACTAGACTTAGTGTCATTTCTTGCGCCAAAGTCCAGAAATACTTGGTCAAAGAATGCCCCATCTTCCTAACCTGTTTCTCCCTACGTGACAAGGTAGGCAACTCTAAACCTAGAAGGCATGTCCAACTCACAATGGGTGTATTTTGTAGGGCTGTGTTCGACATCCCTCGTAAAGAAATGTTAAATGCCTCATGCTCTTGGACATACCTTTTTCCCTCTTCGGGTCCAATTAGTTCGACAATACCAGCATCCACCAAACCTTGGGAGGTATAACCCCCTCTCCCTGGAAGTCCAAAATGTGTGCGAATTTTGAACCATTGATAGTGGATGCATGACCCTTTTGCAGCACCCCGCAAGACGCGCACTTCTTTATTCTTGGTATCTTCTTTTATTTCCACCATTTTAGGAAGTTCTTTTCTGTGCCCCTTTCGCCCAGCCCCGATGTAAATGAAGCAGATTCTTTGCAACTTCCTACCCAATCGCCATCAACAATAATCTTAACCTCTCTGTTGGGTAGAATTTTTAGTGCTATCAACTAATGTCTGTATCCCACAAGCTTGAGGTAGAGAAGCAAGTCTTCCGCGTATAATTGTTGACACAGGAGGGGTTCTAGTTAAAATGCTCTTTTTATTTTAATTTACCTTCAACCCCCAATTTTCACCATCGGGTGTGGAGATATAACCTATATCTCACCAGTGAAAAGGATGCAGAAGTAATGCATCCCCAGCTTTCCCAACATATAAAACATGGTGGTGGGTCCTCCTCATAACAGAAACCATTTATGGTGGATTTGCCCTCCTAACCAAATCCACGACGTCATGGGTCCTCTCCCAGCTCTTGGAAGAATGTAACCGCTACCTCCATTGAGAAGCCCGCATCTATTCATCCATAGTAGCAGCAGTCTCCGTTACTGATCAATCGGATGAATAGTGCGACCCGAATAAAGATCTCTTTGCATTGCTTTCTATCCATCCATAGTAGCAGCAGTCTCCGCTACTGCTCAATCGGATGAATAGTGCTACCCGGATAAAGATCTTTTTGCCTTGCTTTCTATCCATCCATCATAGCAGTAGTCTATGTTACTGCTCAATCGGATGTATAGTGCGACCCAGATAAAGATCTCTTTGCATTGCTTTCTATCCATCCATAGTAGCAGCAGTCTCTACTACTGCTCAATCGGATGAATAGTGCGACCCGGATAAAGATCTCTTTGCATTGCTTTCTATCCATCCATAGTAGCAGTAGTCTCCGTTACTGCTCAATCGGATGTATAGTGCGACCCGGATAAAGATCTCTTTGCATTGCTTTCTATCCATCCATAGTAGCAGCAGTCTCCACTACTGCTCAATCGGATGAATAGTGCGACCCGGATAAAGATCTCTTTGCCTTGCTTTCTATCCATCCATCATAGCAGCAGTCTCCGTTACTGCTCAGTCGGATGTATAGTGCGACCCGGATAAAGATCTCTTTGCATTGCTTTCTATCCATCCATAGTAGCAGCAGTCTCTACTACTGCTCAATCGGATGAATAGTGTGACCCGGATAAAGATCTCTGTGCCTTGCTTTCTATCCATCCATCATAGCAGCAGTCTCCGTTACTACTCAATTGGATGTATAGTGTGACCCGGATAAAGATCTCTTTGCATTGCTTTCTATCCATCCATAGTAGTTGCAGTCTCCGCTACTGCTCAATCGGATGAATAGTGCGACCCGTATAAAGATCTCTTTGCATTGCTTTCTATCTATCCATAGTACCAGCAGTCTCCGTTACTGCTCAATCGGATGTATAGTGCGACCCGGATAATGATCTCTTTGCGCTGCTTTCTATCCATCCATAGTAGCAGCAGTCTCCGCTGCTGCTCAATAGGATGAATAGTGCGACCCGGATAAAGATCTCTTTGCCTTGCTTTCTATCCATCCATCGTAGCAGCAGTCTCCGTTACTGCTCAATCGGATGCATAGTGCGACCCGAATAAAGATTTCTTTGCATTGCTTTCTATCCATCTATCGTAGCAGTAGTCTCCGATACTGCTCAATCGGATGAATAGTGCGACCCGGATAAAGATCTCTTTGCATTGCTTTCTATCCATCCATAGCAGCAACAATCTCCGTTACTACTCAATCGGATGTATAGTGCGACCCGGATAAAGATCTCTTTGCATCGCTTTCTGTCCACCCGTAGTAGAAGAAGCCTCCATTACTGCTCAATCGGACGTATAAAGATAACCTAGATGCAGACCACTTCGAATTGATATTATCATTAGTTCCTGAGAGTGTCCGAGATGAACCATAAACTTAGAACATCCTTTTTCACTTAAAAGATAACTACATTTTTTGGAGCTTTGAGGACAAAGCTAAAATAACGGGGTGGTGCTGTGAAATCCATGATTTTACCATGATTTAATGTAATAAAGTTTCACCCAATAAACCTAGAACACTCTCTCATGTGCTATATTTCTATAAGATGTGTGTGAACTTGTCCATTATGTACTGATACTTCTACAATCATTTTCTATTGTAATAAGTTAAATAACTTAAACATTCTGCTTAAGACTAGGAGAACAAGTAATAAAATGTATAATCCATATTTGAGTATACAACACTTAACTAAATTTGGAAAATATGCTACATCATGTATATGTAGTCGTGTATGTATGTATGCATACTATAAGCATGCTTAATCTTTCTTGGACTAGCCCAAGATCATGTGCCCCTTGTGTGCTAGCCCAACCTAAGCCCACAACAAGCCCAAGCCAAAGCCCATTACCCTTTGGTTAGCTATACACGGCATACACACACATATGTGGAAGAAGAAGTGTTGTATTGGTTTTGGAAAAGCCAACACATGGTACAAATACTCTTACCAAGGCAATCATGCCTTTTGCCTTGCCATTCTCTCTCCCCTTTTAGCAGAAAACCACACACACATTCTTCATTCTCTCATGAAATCCAATCTCATTTCTCTCTTCACCTTTCTCTCTCAAATCATTCGGCTATAAGTCGTAAACATCCAAGATTGTACATTAAATCCACTAGATCTTTGTCTCATCTCAACTACTAATCATTTAGTAGCATCATCATCTTTGGAATCATTCTAACAAGCCCTAGCCAAAACCTTAAGGGTCACGGCTTGGTTTATAGTTAGGGTTTTCATCATCAAGATTAGATCTCAAGTCTCCTTTGCCATCTAGATCTTCCTTGGTAACTTTTAGCAAGAAAGGTATTATTAATTATGCTTCTTCATTTTTACTTGCATGCATCAACATTCACCTATAAAGACATGTAACAAACTATGTTAAGAATCAAGATTTGATAAAACCGTGACCATCTAGGTCACGGCATGTTTATGAATACCATTAGTCATGCTTAAAAACTTCTTAATGAAGAAACCTATGACTAGTAATCTATGTTTTTACTTGATTAAAAATCATATGAATCATTTTGTGAATTTAAATGAAGCAGTGGGTTACAAATCTCACTTTTGGGATTTTGTATAAACTAATAATCACAAATCTTATAAGTGACCTTGTGTAACTCAAAACCATGAAAACATGACCTTAAAGGTCACGACATAATTAAATGGTTAACTAGGATTTATGTACTAAGTTTTAAATTATGGAATATGTATAATTACATGTGAAATGGACTTCTAAAAATCTCTAAAACACTTTATATATATACATATAGCCGTGTGTTATATATAACCTTCAATGGATTTTAAATGTACATGCATGCTTATATAAAACCTAGATCTAGTGTTAAGAGTTCAACTTAACATGATAAACATAAAACTAGCTTAAAGATCTTATGGGAACATTTGGGGAGAAACAATATAGCCGTGGGCTATATGTTGTTTTCTTGGATTTGTGATTACCTTAGAAACATGCAAGAAGCCTAGATATGCATCTGTCTTGTTTGACACCGGGGCAGACCGAAGCTTTATATCTACTGAATTTAGTAAAATATTGGAAGTCACTCCATCAGTTTTAGACCCTTACTATACTGTAGAACTAGCCGACGGAAAAGTTGTGACAGTTACCACCATCATTCGAGTTTGTACCTTAAACCTTTCCAATCACCCGTTTAACATCGATCTGATTCCAGTAAGTCTTGGTAGCTTTGATGTCATCATTGGCATGGATTGGCTAGCAAAGTATCATGCAGTCATCATATGTGATCAAAAACTGGTTCGTATACCTTGGTGAGATGAAACCCTGATTATACGAGGGGACGGTAACCTTGATATAATCAACACTAGACTTAGTGTCATTTCTCGCGCCAAAGTCTAGAAATACTTGGTCAAAGAATGCCTTATCTTCCTAACCTTTTTCTCCCTACGTGACAAGGTAGGCAACTCTAAACCTAGAAGGCATGTCCAACTCACAATGGGTGTATATTGTAGGGCTGTGTTCGACACCCCTCGTAAAGAAATGTTAAATGCCTCATGCTTTTGGACATACCTTTTTCCCTCTTCGGGTCCAATTAGTTCGACAATACCAGCATCCACCAAACCTTGGGAGGTATAGCCCCCTCTCTCTGGAAGTCCAAAATGTGTGCGAATTTTGAACCATTGATAGTGGATGCATGACCCTTTTTGCAGCACCCCGCAAGCCGCGCACTTTTTTATTCTTGGTATCTTCTTTTATTTCTACCATTTGAGGTACTTCTTTTCTGTGCCCCTTTCGCCCAACCCCGATGCGAATGAAGCAGATTCTTTGCAACTTCCTACCCAATCGCCATCAACAATAATCTTAACCTCTCTGCTGGGTAGACGTTTTAGTGCTATCAACTAATGTTTGTATCCCACAAGCTTGAGGTATAGCAGCAAGTCTTCCGCGTATAACTGTTGACAAAGGAGGGGTTCTAGTTAAAATGCTCTTTTTATTTTATTTTACCTTCAACCGCCAATTTTCACCATCGGGTGTGGAGATATAACCTATATCTTACCAGTGAAAAAGATGTAGAAGTAATGCATCCCCAGCTTTCCCAGCATATAAAACATGGTGGCGGGTCCTCCTTATACCAGAAACCATTTACGGTGGATTTGCCCTCCTAACCAAATCCACGACATCATGGGTCCTCTCTCAGCTCTTGGAAGGATGTAACCGCGACCTCCGTTGAGAAGCCCACATCTATCCATCCACAGTAGCAGCAGTCTCCGTTACTGCTCAAACGGATGAATAGTGCGACCCGGATAAACATCTCTTTGCATTGCTTTCTATCCATCCATAGTAGCAGCAGTCTCCGCTACAGTTCAATCGGATGAATAGTGCAAGCCGGATAAAGATCTCTTTTCCTTGCTTCCTATCCATCCATCATAGCAGCAGTCTCCGTTACTGCTCAATCGAATGTATAGTGCGACCCAGATAAAGATCTCTTTGCATTGCTTTCTATCCATCCATAGTAGCAGAAGTCTCCGCTACTGCTCAATCGGATGAATAGTGCGACCCAGATAAAGATCTCTTTGCATTGCTTTCTATCCATCCATAGTAGCAACAGTCTCCGTTACTGCTCAATCGGATGTATAGTGCGACCCAGATAAAGATCTCTTTGCATTGCTTTATATCCATCCATAGTAGTAGAAGTCTCCGCTACTGCTCAATCAGATGAATAGTGCGACCCGGATAAAGATCTCTTTGCCTTGCTTTCTATCCATCCATCGTAGCAGCAGTCTCCGTTACTACTCAATCGGATGTATAGTGCAACCCGGATAAAGATCTCTTTGCATTGCTTTCTATCCATCCATAGTAGTAGCAGTCTCCGCTACTGCTCAATCAGATGAATAGTGCGACCCAGATAAAGATCTCTTTGCCTTGCTTTCTATCCATCTATCGTAGCAGCAGTCTCTGTTACTGCTCAATCGGATGTATAGTGCGGCCCGGATAAAGATCTCTTTGCATTGCTTTCTATCCATCCATAGTAGTAGTAGTCTCCGCTACTGCTCAATCGGATGAATAGTGCGACCCAGATAAAGATCTCTTTGCATTGCTTTCTATCCATCCATAGTAGCAGCAGTTTCCGTTACTGCTCAATCGGATGTATAGTGCGACCCGGATAAAGATCTCTTTGTGTTGCTTTCTATCCGTCCATAGTAGCAGTAGTCTCCGCTACTGCTCAATCGGATGAATAGTGCGACCCGGATAAAGATCTCTTTGCCTTGCTTTCTATCCATCCATCGTAGCAGCAGTCTTCGTTACTGCTCAATCGGATGTATAGTGCGACCCGGATAAAGATCTCTTTGCATTGCTTTCTATCCATCCATCGTAGCAGCAGTCTCCGATACTGCTCAATCGGATGAATAGTGTGACCCAAATAAAGATCTCTTTGCATTGCTTTCTATCCATCCATAGCAGCAACAGTCTCCGTTACTGCTCAATCGGATGTATAGTGTGACCAGGATAAAGATCTCTTTGCATCGCTTTCTGTCCACCCGTAGTAGCAGAAGCCTCCATTACTGCTCAATCGGACGTATAAAGATAACCTAGATGCAGACCACTTCGCGATGTTATCATTAGTTCCCGAGAGTGTCCGAGATGAACCATAAACTTAGAACATCCTTTTTCACTTTAAAGATAACTACATTTTTAGTAGCTTTGAGGACAAAGCTAAAATAACGGGGTGGTGCTGTAAAATCCATGATTTTACCATGATTTAACGTAATAAAGTTTCACCCAATAAACCTAGAACACTCTCTCATGTGTTATATTTCTATAAGATGTGTGTGAACTTGTCCATTATGTACTTATACTTCTACAATCATTTTCTATTGTAATAAGTTACATAACTTAAACCTTGTACTTAAGACTAGGAGAACAAGTAATAAAATGTATAATATATATTTGAGTATACAACACTTAACTAAATTTGGAAAATATCCTACATCATGTATATGTAGTCGTGTATGTATGTATGCATACTATAAGCATGCTTAATCTTTCTTTGACTAGCCCAAGATCATGTGCCCCTTGTGTGCTAGCCCAACCTAAGCCCATAACAAGCCCAAGCCAAAGCCCATTACCCTTTGGTTAGCTATACACGGCATACACACACATATGTGTAAGAAGAAGGGTTGTCTTGGTTTTGGAAAAGCCAACACATGGTACAAATACTCTTACCAAGGCAATCTGCCTTTTGCCTTGCCCTTCTCTCTCCCGTTTTAGCCAAAAAACACACACACATTCTTTATTCTCTCATGAAATCCAATCTCATTTCTCTCTTCACCTTTCTCTCTCAAATCATTCGCTATAAGCCACAAACATCTAAGATTGTACATTAAATCCACTAGATCTTTGTCTCATCTTAACTACTAATCATTTAGTAGCATCGTCGTCTTTGGAATCATTCTAACAAGCCCTAGCCGAAACCTTAAGGGTCACGGCTTGGTTTCTAGTTAGGGTTTTCATCATTAAGATTAGATCTCAAGTTTCCTTTGTCATCTAGATATTCCTTGGTAATTTTTAGCAAGAAAGGTATTATTCATTATGCTTCTTCATTTTTACTTGCATGCATCAACATTCACCTATAAACACATCTAACAAACTTTGTTAAGAATCAAGATTTGATAAAACCGTGACCATCTAGGTCACGGCATGTTTATGAATACCATTAGTCATGCTTAAAAACTTCTTAATGAAGAAACTTATGACTAGTAATCTATGTTTTAACTTGATTAAAAATCATATGAATCATTTTGTGAATTTAAATGAAGCCGTGGGTTACAAATCTCACTTCTGGGATTTTGGTTAAACTAATAATCACATTTTCATAAGTGAACTTGTGTAACTCAAAACCATGAAAACCATGACCTTAAAGGTCACGGCATAATTAAATGGTTAACCAGGATTTATGTACTAAGTTTTAAATGATGGAATATGTATTATTACATGTGAAATGGACTTCTAAAAATCTCTAAAACACTTTATATATATACATATAGCCATGGGTTATATAACCTTGAATGGATTATAAATGTACATGCATGCTTATATAATACCTAGATCTAGTGTTAAGAGTTCAACTTAACATGATAAACATAAAACTAGCTTAAAGATCTTATGAGAACATTTGGGGAAAAACAGTATAGCCATGGGCTATATGTTGTTTTCTTGGATGTGATTACCTTGGAAACATGCAAGAAGCCTAGATAATTATGTTGTATTTTTATGAATATTTACAAGACATAAAACTAGCTAAAAAGCTCATCTTGGAAACACCAAGATTAAAAATTATAGCCGTGGGTTATATGTATGTATACATGGACTTATGATTTGGTTTTTTGGTTTGTACATAGCTAGATCTTATTTTGGGGACACTTGTAAGTACATGCAACCATAAAATAAGTTTTGACTCATCTTAATAATTCTATAATTAAATATAGCCGTGAGCCATAAGCTCATATTAGAGCTTATGACTTCCATACAACCTTGTAACACATCTAGATCTCATTTGGTACATCAAATAAAACAAACTATGAGTTTTACTCTTTTATTAAGGTTTATAAATAAATATGGATAAGCTAATGATAAGCTTATAAGAAAATCCTAGATTATTACTTACATTAAATGAAAAGTAGTATTGATGGACTATGTAAGCCCATGCAACATTAGTCCAAGACTTAATGGACCCAATAAGCCCATTTAACAAATCTTAGTATCTCAATAGACTTAAGAATATGCTTAGGCCCATTTAAATAATTAATGGACTTAAAAATATATTTAAGCCCAATAAATGTTTTGAAGGCCTATTTAACAAGTTAGTAAACTTAAAATATATTTAGGCCCACTAAATGGCCCATTAGATATTCTAGCCCATTTAATGAGCCCATTTAATGTTTTGGAAAATTTAATAAAGGTTTTTATAATAAAATATAACTTATAAAAACTTTTGGACTAAAATGGAAATTTATGAAACTTAAAGACTAAAGCCGTGACTTACGAAACTTGTTTTGATAAATTATTAAACACTAGGACTGAAAACGTAAATATCCAATAGTCTAGGGTTTAATAAATACCATATGTGGCATATTAAACCCTAGGGACCATTTTGGAAAGTTTCTAAAAGTTATTTTGTCATTTCATAACCCTAAGGACCACTTTTGTAATAATCCGAAACTTAAAGAAACCCTAGGGACTGTTTTTGTCATTTTATGAAAGTTATAAAACCTAGATATAACTAGGAGGATTAAATCTGCCATAAGCCGAAACTTTAACAAGCCCTAGGTATCAAATGTGCAAAAATCCGAAAGTTATACTTTGTTTAAAATATGGAGGGTCTAGTTTTGCCATGTTTCAAAACTTTAAGAAGCCCTAACCCTAATTAATTTTTTAACCTTAGTAAAACTTAGACAAACCCTAAACTATAAGAATTTATAATATAAATTCTTAAACTTGTAATTTATAAATTATTTTATAAATGTTAAATAATTTATGGGAACTTTAAAGTCAAATAAAATATTATATTTTTACTTTTCAAAAATAAAATATTTATATATTGCTTTATGAAATAAATTTCATAAACAATGTGGATATGTATTAATAATACATGTACTCATATACTTTTAGGAAATAAAATTATATGAACGTTAACTAAATTGAATGCAAATACGTAAGCGAATATTAAGTAAAACTTTTTAAGTTTACTTAAAATATGAAACTTAATTGTAAGTTTAAATGGTCATTACTGATACATGTACTATGAATGTAAACAAATATTCTAAGTAAACCCTTTTATGTTTACTTAAATATGAAACTTAATTGTAAGTTTAAATTGATGTTACTAATACATGAACTACGAACGTAGACTAATATTATAAGTAAGACATTTTATGCTTAGTTAAATATGAAACTTATATACAAGTTTAAATGGATATTGTTAAATACTTATACTACGGTTATTTAGATAAATACTGTAGCATTAATGAGCTGACTAAAAATATGTATAAGCATACACATATGTTCTTTGTACTATCTATTAAGACTGTATTATTTGATTAGGCATAACTTTTGGCGTGAGAATTATTTGGATATTCGTGTTATACAGCTATTGCCAACTCCCTGGTGAGTTTACAGCCCCAAATAAACTATTGATAAACTTTTCCTCTACGGGGGAGAAAACATGTAACTATTTTAAATGGACATAATTAGAATTGTATAAGCTTGACTATGATTGACTATTATAGAAACTGTTAAATTGTTGTAAATCGCCCGAATGTTATAAATAGATCTATTAGGAATTGACCATCCCCATCTGGGTGAGTCATGCTCGTTGTGCCTTGGCCGGGACAACAGATGTATACCATGTTGGAACTGGGTTTGGGTGTCTTTTTGTAAGACACTACGTCCTCATCTGTTGAGGACTATGGAAGGTTAAGCTTCAGTTTCGAGTAATAGAAAATGTAATCTACTTTTTAGTAAAATTGCTTTGTGCATTGTTACTTCTATGATTAATGTATGTCCAAACTAATTATTGTTAAACCTGTAAATTCACCAACTTTATGTTGACCCTCTAAGCATGTTTTTCTCAGGGAAATGAAGTTAGTACGTGATATGTGCATGGACTCAAGCATCATTATAATCTGCATTGTAGGACTCGTCAGGGGTTCTATTTGGGAAACATAAACAATCTACTTTTATCATGTTGAAGACAATTTTTATAAATTTGTTTAATAATCATGTAATCCGATTTGAATAATTTCTTATCTTATTCTCTATGAACTATGTGCTATCAATCCACCCTTGTGACATCTCCGTTGATAATTCCGCATATTTTGACCCTCCACGGGGTGTCACAAACATCCTTATGCATAAATGGCCAAAAATACCCTGAGCGAGTAATCTCATCAAACACAGCTATCGGACCACACGGGCATACCCTTGTATGTGCGGCTTCCATAACCGCCCGTGCTTGCTCTGTCGCTAGACATTGAAGTGTTCGCCCATTACTTGATTGTTTGTATAGTGTTCCCCTGATGACCTTGAAGTGCCTAGCTCTCACTTGTACTTGCCTAGCTTTCCTTCTACTGCTTGGTAATGTGTTATGTGTCAGGAACTCTTTAATAGGCGTCATCCATATTTGTGTCTCAAGGTTCACTTTATGCTTTTAAGTAAGATAAATCAACCAGTACGTGACTAGGAGGCTTATCCATGTTCAGAATTGATAGTTGATCCATGTCAGCTGAGATTTCGTCATTGTCTTCTAAAGCTTTTCGCATAGCAAACTCCGCGAACTGCCTTGTTATGTCCCTCACTTTTTCCGTATATTGGATCAGTATATGTCCTCGTGGCTCGCATGACCCCGCGACCCTGCTTGCCACCAAAGGTTTGTATGTGTAGGCCACTAGGCTTTTCATGCCGATTCTGATGCCAATCTTAGACCTGCTATTAGGGCTTCATAATCTGCTTCCATACTAGTTGTGGGGAAGTCGAATAGAAGTGCGTAGGTAATTTTTATGTCGCCCTGATTTGTGAGGATGAACCCTGCATCTGGTCCTCCCTCTCATGCGAAACTTGTCGAAAAGAGGACCCATGGGAGCCCTGACGGTGAGCCCTCGCGCATAAATATGCTTTTAGCATGGGAATCTTCTGAGATACATCTCCTTTTCTTCATTTATGGGTTGGATTCCGTGTTGCATTTATTCCTATCTGCATTCTTTCTTTTTGCGATGTGGCTGGAAGTGCTTCTACCCCCTTCGAGCTTATCTATGTTGCGGATGGTGATTATTCCGTCTTGCACTGGGAAATTGAACATACCATGTGCTGTGGAAGGTACCCCTCACAGCGTTTTTATTTGCTGGTTTTCCAATTATCCCGTTGTACGATGATTTAGACCGTACAACCATGAAATCCATCCACACCGTTGTCGAGTGACTTGTGCCCCCGATAGTTACCTGTGTGCAGAGGTGTCCCAGTGGTCTGGTTTTATCACCGTTAAACCCTGTGAGGATTTATGTGGTGTCTTTTAGCTCCTTCTTTATTTCCCATGGTAGTTGTGCGAAACAGTGTTCGTTCAATATGTTTGCTGCTAACCCTCCGTCGACACACATGCCTTCTATATCATGGTCCCCTAGGGCTATGTCAATAGTTAATGACCCGACTCTATAGTCCATATCTGAAACAATAGGGAACGTTATCTCCTTATCGCTTGAAAATTCCGCGATCGTTCTCCTTTGCATAAAAGACCTTTCCCTTTCCAC
Source organism: Glebionis coronaria (assembly GCA_025667525.1). Classification (NCBI taxonomy): domain Eukaryota; kingdom Viridiplantae; phylum Streptophyta; class Magnoliopsida; order Asterales; family Asteraceae; genus Glebionis; species Glebionis coronaria. The sequence continues at coordinate 48,029 of JANFOE010001172.1, read as the reverse complement.
CATGTAAATGGTTATGGGCTTATCTTTCTGTTTTTTCACTTCACTTTTCTTCGTTTCCGTGCTCTTCCTCCAGTCTCTTATCAGGTGGTTTAACTTTCCTGCTTTGACCAGGCTCTCAATATGCCTTTTCAGTTGAATGCACTCATCAGTAGCGTGTTCTTTATCATCATGGTATTCACAATGCTTTGTGTTATCCCGTTTGTCTGCTGGTCCCATCATTGGGCTAGGCTTTGGAAAGCCTGCACCCTCTCATAGAAATATCTCCCTGGAGGTCTTTTGCAGAAGGGTAAACTTACTATTGTTGTTATTGCGCCCTTGCTTCGCTGTTCCTTGGAAGTCCAAGGTGCGACTAATGTTTTGCCCATTTGACCGTTTCTTGGGCCAGTCTTGGTATATATAGCCTGATGTCATCTGCCTGCTATCCGCTGCTGCGGTTTCGCCCTGAATAAATGCTCGGACCTTCTTCATTACCCCATCAAACGTTCCTAGGGTTCTGTCATTCAATTTCTTTATTAGGCCCGGGTTAGTGATGCCCGTAATAAATCCAGAAATTTTAAGAATTTCCGGGCAATCTTTGATCTGGTTGCATTCAGATTTGAAGCGCTCAATGAAGTCTTCGAGGCCTTCATTGTGCCTCTGCTTTACTCTTGCAAGTGAGACAGGGCTTTTGTCGTACTTCTTTTGTTGCACATAATTTCTTCTGAATGCTCTCCTAAGTTCTTCGAACCCATTAATGCTCCTTCGGGGAAGGCGGTCAAACCATGTCCGGGCGTTCCCGATAAGCGTTGAGTTGAACATGTGGCACCATACGGCCTCTGGCCATTGCTCTATCCCTGCTTAAGATTCGAAAACTTTTAAGTGATCATCTGGATCCGTCGTACCGTCATAGGTTTTGACATTGGACGGCATGCGTCTATTTTTGTTATGTTTGAAAGTAGTTATGCGTTCTCAAAATGCACTTCCTTTCTCCCGTCGCCATGGGAGGGTCCACTCATCTGCGCATCCTTGGTTTTGTGGGCGCCCTGCGGTGTTTTCTGTCGTAGTCTGAAGAATCAGAATCCTCAGTGGACGAAAGAGCGACCTTTTTACGACGAGGATGGCGATCGCCTTAGTTAGAGTCCGAGGAATTTTCGCTTGAGGAATCCCTTCTGCTCGCTTTTCCAGTGCTCCTATTTCTTTCGTGACCTTGAAGATCCTGAGATGAATCTCCTTCTAAGGGGCCCAATCTATTAAGGGCGCTCCGTCTACCCGAAGGGTCGGGCCCTAATCTCTCTTTCACGCTTGTGTGGCGATGGTTATTGACTGGTGTAATGAAGCTGTCCTCTCCTTTTGGGTTCTCAGAACTGTCTGAGGACGATGCGTGTTCGATAAGGGGCGCGTTCGAAGGAGATGTTGGGATCTCAGTCGTTCTTTCTTTCTTTCTCTTTTCCTTTCTAGCTTCCTTGTTAGGTCTTGATCCTTCCATAGCCTTGAGTTATTTATCGAAGTCTAGACTGATCCGAAAATCTCTTGTCGGACTCGCCCTCATCTGCGCTCTCATGAGTGGAATCAAAGCCTCGTAGTTTTCTGCAACGTAGTCGCTCATAATCTTCTTCGTCGAGGGGGAAATCTCCGTCTCAGTTCGCGGGTCTATCACAGCCCTTGTGTCTAAAGCGTCCTTGTGGCCTTGATCAGGGATCTCCCTAGAGGACGATGCATCCCCAACTGTCTGTGGGGTAGAGGTGACTAGTGGGGAGAAAGATACTTGCAATCCCTTCCCTCCACGACCTGGGTTATTAGGTTCAAAGCTTGTGTATGGACCTGTTAGCTTCTTAGATCCCCCTTTGGTCGGGGCGGGTTTGCGCTGATTTCCGTCATTACTTAGAGCTTAGTGTAGGGTCCTATGGATGGCGCCAACATGTTGATACAAAAGTTGGATGGACCGAGCTTGACCGAATTAGGCTTAATTCGGGGTCTTATGGACTCCGGCTCTTGCACCAAGTGAAACTTGCTTTGAGGTCCATGCGCACTAAGCAGACACTATACCGTGGGTATGTGACCCACGATTAGACTCCAGCGTGAGAGTAAGTAATAGATTTGAGTGTATAGTGTTTAGGATATTATGTGCATCGTACCTTTGTGAAACCATGGTGGTTCCTTTTATACCTGAGAGAGTCCAGGCTGGGCTCCATGTTCTTGCGGCCTAAGGAAGAGATAGTGACTCAAAATAGCTTGATCCTTATCGTATAACTAAGGTAAGTGTATATCTCTTTTACTTATACGAATATATCTATATGATATATTATACTCTTTCCTGATCCTGTCGCAGTGCGACGAGGATACGGTGTAAGCAATGAACCGTATGTGTGACAACGACTTACCGAGCCTCCTGGGCTGTGCAGACATCGCATAAGTATCAATTCATCCTTGATGGATGCGGGTAGCACCCGTGAGTCGGACTATCCAGCCCGACTAGGGACTATACGTCATCAGGTTTGAATGATAATCAACATAGTAAGTTTCCTATATAAACCTAGAAGATTTACCTTATGTTCGATAAGCATTTATATGTATACATATACATATGTGACAAATTTTTTCTGATATGAGTGTACCTTGGATTCTGAATTATTTCTATTCTTTCCCATTCATTGTAAACCCTAAAAATATTTGATAAAGAATTGACAATGATGTGGCTGCAATCCTGCACATGTAAAATTTCAATAAGAAGTATTATTCGGAAGAAGACTCGATGACTAGTTAGTTTTTGATATTTAAGGAAGAAAAGATGCTATTAGTATCACCCGTTAGATTAAAAAGCCAATTCAGTTTTCTATCGTGTTAATCGTATTTGAAATTATAAAATGAAGTTTGCTATGAGAAGATATCACTTCGTTAGTTATCTTGGTAAATTCTTTATACTCAAATCCTTTGAGATAAAATAAGTACATAAGATTGCTTGATTAAATTTCAAATATTTCATAAAAAGATGATCGAGAAGATGAAAGAAGAACTCCACTTTCTAATGATAAAAGGAATTAACCTCAAGACATACACGAGGAGATTTCAAGAATTAGTAAATTTGTATCCTATCCAACAGAATGATAAAAGCCTTCATCAGAAAATTTTATCATAAAACTTCATCAAAAGATTTTATCCTAGAATTATGTCATGGAATTTCAACTGAAATTCTATTAAGAAGATTCCATCAGAAGATTTTGCTAGAAAAATTTATCAAGGAATTTTATCAAAGATATTTAAAGATTACCGCTTCCAAAATCCCAATATATTGGAAGAAGTCATTAACTTATCCCAAAAGTAATGAACAAGGTAATTTAGCACAATCCTGTGTAAAAATATTAAACTTAAATTCAGCAAGGAAAGAATGTCCGTAAATTCTAATAAACAAGAAACTACCATGACTTAAGTTACTAATCCAACCTACGGTGAATATGATGGAAATTTTCTTCTGTGTAAGAAATACACCCTGCATCACACAGACATTTCACCATCTGGTGTCGGATTTTCAACATAGTAGATCATTGGACTAGGATGTGTAATGGCAAGTGGCCTTATAAATCATATGTTTGGTAGAATTATTATGTATTTTAAAGGAAATAAAATACCAACTTCTACTCAAGCGTTATCAGTCTATATAGTATTCTTAGATTTTGTAGAAACGTCTTATTCACGCCTCCTATGAGTTTTGTATCTCTACGGAATTAAAGAAGAAGATCTGACTCTTATGTAAATTTGGTAAGGACTTTATGAATACGCCAAAAAGTTGGAATATTCGTCTTATCATATTAAACATAAAACTTAGAAATCGTAAGGACTTGGAATGTGAAGTATTCCATTTAACTCGAAGAAACATTAAAATCCTTATATTAAGCTCTAACAAAAGAAGCAGAATATTAAAAGTCATCCGACTTACTAGTTAAACCTGAATTTCATCCATGAAAATAGGAAAGAACAAATAAAGATTTAGTTACTTCAAATAGACATGACGCCATTTTAGGTCATTGTCGATTGATTTGCTAAATCTGTAGGATTTATCCCTATTAAGAAAATCAATGATATAGAAACTCTGACAAGGTTATGTAAGAAATAATCTATCGACATAGAGAATCAATATCAATCATCTAAGATCGTGACGAGTGTTTCACATCTTAATCTTAAAAGTATATACAAAATACCCGAGGGTAATATATTATACTTAGTCCATTATATAAATGAAAACATAGGTATACTAATGTATTAAGTGGAAGAACGATCCAAATGCTAAACTACATACTCCATGTATGTATTATGAATTTTGGAAGGACACTTAACATTGGTAAAGTTTCCTGTATAACAATAGTTCTCATGCTAGAATTAAAGCAGTATTATTTTAAGCACTCTATCGAAAGAAGTGCCATTTATATATGTGCTAGGCTAAAGTTGGATATTTTCAACTTACGAGGCCCAAGATAGTTCATGAAACTATTGAAAAGACTATAGCTTCATAGAACGTTGAATTATGTTAAGTATCTGCTAGATTAAATGGTGATTTAAGATAATCCAAGAGATTATTTTGATGAAAATTTCTCACTATGAATGAGAAATTACACATATTACACAGTATCTGTATAGGGAGGATGTTTTCTCTATCAATTACCCAAATTGATTTTGAAAAAAAAATACGCTAATCAATTTAAGATTTTGAATTGAGCAATGACATATTAACTTAAGTTTCCCAAAAAACTCAGCAATATTCATAATAATTTTCGATTTGAGAATTTGAAGAAATGTTTATCTTATGGATCCCAATGAAAGAGTTCCCAGTGATAAACTAAATTATATGGTATAATGTTATATTTCTAATTATTGAATTATTAAAACCCTGAGAAAGGGTATGAATATGTTTGGAAACCCGAGGATTATGCTTTTCTTTGTCTTATGACATTGCTCTTTATTTAAATCTCGGGGCGAGAGTTCTTTAAGGGGGAGAGACTGTGATAATCCTCAAATTTCACATATGTGTTATAAGCTATAATTGCCTCATTATGAATATTTGGCTAGAAATTTTTGCTTTTTATACCTTACTTGATAAGATGAACTGCTTCTCACAATCTGAACTGCCACTACAACATATTCCTATATGTTGTAAGCACAATGTATATGTCAAGTCTAAGATCTAAAAGTAATCTTATAAGTTCAATATTGATAATAACATTTCAAATATAACTATGATGCCCTAAATTCCCTTAGAAACACTAGAATCCCTAAAAAAGAGTTGTAAACTCAAGAATGATAAAATATTGTTGGAAATAAATTAAGGCCAGATCACTTGAGCGCTGACAAGAACAAAACAAGCGTTGACAAGAACAAAACAAGCGCTGACAGCTCAAGCGTTGACAAGTTAAAGTCAAGCGTTGACACATTGAAGACAAGCACTGATGGAAGATATATTCTACACGTTTATTATATTCTAGAATACTTCTAGTAAGGATAGAAACGACAATGTATTTTCTATATTTATCTTTACCTAGAATAGCTGATACGTAGATTATTGTACAAGGCTTCTTATGTCTATAAAAGAAGACCTTTAGGTTAATGTTTGATATAAGTTTTCATTCGTAAACATCTTTCATTGTAAGCAAGTTCGATATTAATAATCAAAGTGAAAGTTTGTTTACATCTTGTGTGTTCTTGTTTAAGTGTTAGATTCCGCATAACACTTAGATTCACAAAGCATATACAAAGGTTTCTCTACGTGTATTACTTGATCTAATCTCGTATACACAAAGCTAATCGATCTAAGTTTGGGATCAACAAGTGGTATCAGAGCTTGTTGAGGAACATTTGATCTTAAAGAACACAAGAACCCTAAAAATCACCAAAACCCTAATTTTCTCAGAAACCCTAACAACATCATGTCTGAAGCAATAACCTCCTCCTCCTCAGCCTTACCAAACATCAAGATTCCCATGCTTGATGCAACCAACTTTGACTTATGGAAGTTCAACTTTGAATAATATCTGGGGATCTATGACTACACACTCTGGGAGATTATTCAATATGTAAACACTTTCAATAAAGCTCAAAAGATTCTTAATGCCATTGCTCAAAGAACAGCTGTTGCTGGATGTCCTGAAGAGGATAAGAAAGAAAAACCTGGAAATGGTAGAGCTGTGGCTGCTGATGACATTGCAAAGAAAAGGGTTGACATGAAAGCCCTAAATATTTAGAAAGTCTCTTTGGGACAAGAAAACCAGCATAAATATAGAGGCTATGAATCTGCTAAGGATCTTTGGGAAGCTCTTGAAGTTGCATATGGTGGCAATGCAGACACTAAGGAGGAAAAGAAAAAGCAACTTCTGCATGATTATGCTGTCTTCAAAGCTCAACCCAATGAGAAACTGAGTAGTGTGAGAAGTAGATTGCTTGACATTACAAGCAAGTTGTCCTTCATGGGGACACAAGTTGGTGATGTTGACATCAATTATACCTTTCTTAAAAGTCTTGGTGAGGCATGGAAGATTGAGGCAAGATCTATTCTTGCCAACAATACTTACAAGAGCTCCTCGTTTGATGACATTTACAACAAACTAAGACTGTTGGAAGATGAAACTCTTTTAGAGCATGGAAGCAAATCTACCACCAGCAACATGGCCTTTTTCTCTCATAGTGAAGGTCAATTCAATCAGAAGGACTCTTATATGCATCCAGTTACTGGATCATCATATGTCAGCGCTGGAACAAGTCCTGTCAACGTCTCCTATTCAGACGCTGACACATTCAAGAATGACTCCCCAAGAGTTAAACCTGATGGTTTGGATTTGGATACTGTTTGTGCTTACATTGCTTCTTTGCCCAATGGTTCAGTGATTACATATGAGGACCTTGAGCAGATAAGTGATGAGCACTTAGAAGAGATGGACATCAAGTGGAACATGGCTCTTGCTAGTATAAGAGCAAATAGGTGGAACAGAAGGTTTAAAAAGAAGATGACCTTCAATGCTTAAGACACAGCTGGATTTGATAAATCCAAAGTTGAATGCTACAACTGTCATCGTATGGGGCACTTCATGAGGGAATGCAGATCTCCTAGAAGATTTAATGCTGGTAAACCCTCAAGTCAGGTTGTTAAAGCTCAGGATTCCAAAGCTATGGTTGCAGTTCAAGGAATTGATGGTACAGGATGGGATTGGAGCTATCTGGCTAAGAATGTTGAAGAGGATAAAGCTTTGGTTGCTGATATTGAAGAAGAAGAGCATGTTGAATATGCTCTCATGGCACACTCCTCCTCTTCATCTGATAATGAGGTATATGATGATGCTTTTTGTAGCAAAGGTTGTAGGTTAAATACTGAAAGACTTAACAAAGAGGTGTTAAAACTAAAAGATGATATGAGTACTGAAAGATGTAAATTGTCTAATTACCAACTAGCTCTTACTGAAACTGAGAAAACCGTTTCTGAATACAAGAAAATGGAATTTGACTTAAAAGATAAGATCAATATCTTAAAACATGAGTTAGAGGGTAGTATGGATATTAGAAACATCATGGAAAGGGTTAATGGTGAATTACAGGCTAAGTTAGATGAGGCCATTAAGAATAAAGATAATGTTGGCCTTAAAATTCAAAGATTTGATAGAGCCACCCAAACCCTAGGAGACTATGTAGCTAAACAAAGGGATCCTAAGGACATGACAGGGATTGGGATGAATGATTACTCTTTGGTTCCACCACCAGCTGGTGACTTCTATGGTGTCCAACAAAGGGACTTATCTTGGACTGGCTTGCCAGAGCTCCAAGAGGAGGAATTCATTTCTCCACCAAGAGTTGTCACTCCAGTGGAAGAGTATCTACAAAAATTGACTGACCTAAATGAGTGGAAGAAAGCTAACCCTACTTTATTTGTTAAGGGTGGTTTCCTATGTGAAAGTCCAAATGAGTCTACACCCATTAAGGTTACTAACCCAATCACTGGTAAAGTTGTTGACCTAGGCTCAAACACTGTTAGAAGACCCAGCATTAAATATGCAGAGATGTATAGGAATACTAGGTCACCCAAGAGTCAAGTTAGCAATCATGGAACAGGCTTCTTTCCTTCTAGACCTAAGGTTGTGTCTAGAAAAGCTTGTTACACTTGTGGTAGCTTTTCACACTTGGCATACAAGTGTTTCAACGCTCCTAAAGCCAGCGCTGACAGGAATAATTTTAGCGCTGACAGGAACAAAGTCAACGTTGTTAGAAAGTCAAACGTTGTCAGACCCAAACCTTGTGTGCAGCAAAGTCCACAAGTGATTAGACCTGCCCCATTCTTTTCTAAAAGGTCTAACACTCATGGACAAAGACCATTTCAAAAGACAAACACCTGGTCAAAAAGGCAATGGGTTTCTGTAGAAAACCCTAGGTTCAACGCTGACAAGGGTAATTTCAGCGTTGACTGGACAAATTCTAACGCTGACAGAAACGTGACCAGACCTAAATATTTGCAGCCACAAGGTAAGGGGTCTAAAGCTTCTTCAAGCTTAACATGGAGACCCAAGAAAGATCAAAACCCTAATGATAATGGGATTTCAATGACTTGCAATAGATTTAATTACATTTCAAAGGTCATTACAAAACCTATTGGGGTTAACTGGGTATTTCATCCTAAAAAGGATGAGAATGGGGTTGTTGTGAGAACTAAGTCTGTTCTTATTGAACAACCAGATGAATCCAAGTCTTTCGAGACTTGGGTTCCCAAAGAAAACTAATTTGTTTTCTTTATGTGCAGGGCATTCAAAGACAGATCAATGATTATGGATATTGGGATAGTGGATGCTCAAGGCACATGACAGGGAAGGAAGACTATCTGACGAATTTCACTCCTATTAAAGATGGTGATAAGGTATACTTTGGAGGTGGATATGTAACTATCACAGGTAAAGGAACCCTTCTCACCAATAATCTACGTTTTGAGAACGTCTTCCTGGTAAAAGAACTTGATTACAACTTGTTTAGTGTATCACAGGTTTGTGATAACAAAAATAAAGTTCTGTTTACTGATACTGAGTGTTTGGTGTTAAGCAAGGATTTTAAGATCCCTGATGAGAAATATATTGAGTATAGAACACCTAGGCATAAGGACATATATAATGTGAATTTAAATGGGGTTAAAATGAATACCAATATGTCTTGTTTTTATGCTAAGGCCTCAGTAGATGAGAGTAATTTGTGGCACAGGAGACTAGGGCACATAAACTTTAAAAATATAAATAGACTTGTGAGGCTTGGTTTAGTTGATGGTTTGCCTGAGAAGGCCTTCCACAATGACCACTCTTGTGTTGCATGTCTTAAAGGCAAGCAGCACAAGGTCTCATTCAAGATCAAACATGTGCATACTAGTTCTAGACCTCTTCATATGCTTCACATGGACCTCTTTGGTCCAACAAATATAGAAAGTTTGAATGGTAAGTCATATTGCTTTGTTATCACAGATGACTTTTCTAGGTTTACTTGGACATTCTTTCTAGCCATGAAGAGTGACACAGCTGATATTCTTATTGATTTTATCACTCAGATTGAGAAAAGGTCCGGCAATGAGGTTAAAATGCTTAGGAGTGATAATGATGGAGAATTTAGGAATAAGAAGCTAGATGATTTATGTGCCAGGAAAGGAATTACTAGGCAATTTAGCATTGCTAGAACCCCACAACAAAATGGGGTTGCTGAGAGGAAAAATAGAACCCTAATTGAAGCAGCCAGAACAATGTTGGCTGACGCTCACTTTCCTATAGCCTTTTGGGCTGAGGCTGTTAATACAGCTTGCTATGTGCAAAATAGAGCATTGGTTAACAAAATTCAGAACAAAACACCTTATGAGTTACTTTGGGGAAGAAAACCTAATATTGGTTTTCTCAGACCTTTTGGTTGTCATGTAGTAGTCTTGGATACTAGTGATGCCTTAGGGAAATTTTGTGCAAAAGGTGATGAGGGTTACTTCATGGGGTATTCAGTCCAGAGCAAGGGTTATAGGGTTTATCTTAAAGAGGACAAACGTATAGTTGAAAGAGTACATGTTAGGTTTTTAGAGAATAAACCTAGTGATCCTGAAAGTGGTCCTAATTGGTTGTTTGATTTGGAACCCTTATCTAGAACTTTAAATTATATGCCTGTCACTAATCCAGACATTGTGAAGGTAACTTCAAATGTTGTGGAGGAACAAGTTGTTGATGTTTCAGGTACACAGGTTAATGAGAGGGTTGGATTACAAGCAGAAAAGGCATCTCCTATATTAGAATATGTCACAATTCCCATTTGGACAGATGCTTTTGCTGCTGCTGCTGCTGGACAAGATAATGGTGATTTCCAAATACCACCAGATACAAACATGCATGGTCCTTCAGGCGCTGACAAAGGCAAATCTAGCGCTGACAAAACCAATTCAGACGTTGATGGCTCAGACGTTGACAACAACAGTTCAAGCGTTGTTAGCCCAAGCGCTGACAAACAAGGTTCAGGCGTTGACAACAATTCTGCCCATCTTTTCTCTTCAAATTTTGAACAAGGTGAACCTTCCAATTTATATGAAGAGGTTCATCCTCATGTTGATGTAAGAGAGTCTGATGAAGAAGATATTGGCAACATGGAGCATGAGGTTGAGGACACCAGACTTTTTGAAGGAGGAGTTCTCACTTCCACAATGAAGAATCACCCCCCTTCCCAGATCATTGGTGATATTATGACTCCAGTTCAGACTAGAAGATCTCATCAAGGTCTTGGTGGGTTTATTGCCAATATACACAAGAAGGTTGATACCCCTCTTGTGCAAGCATGTTTGTTTGCATGTTTTCTGTCACAAGAAGAACCCAAGAAAATATTTGATGCTCTCAAAGAACCAAGTTGGGTGGAAGCAATGCAGGATGAGCTTCACCAATTTGCAATTCAGGATGTTTGGGAGCTGGTTGATTGTCCCAGATATGTCAGACCTATAGGGACAAGATGGGTTCTCAGGAACAAAAGAGATGAAAGAGGCATTATGGTCAGAAACAAGGCAAGGTTAGTGGCTCAAGGATATACACAAGAGGAGGGGATAGACTATGAGGAAGACTTTGCACCAGTTGCAAGGATTGAAGCTATAAGGATTTTTCTAGCCTATGCATCCTGCATGGGCTTCACTGTCTATCAAATGGATGTCAAGAGTGCCTTTCTCTATGGCACCATTGTTGAGGAAGTATATGTAATGCAACCTCCTGGTTTTGAGGATCCAGAGCATCCGTGTATAGAGTCAAAAAGGCTATGTATGGCCTTCATCAGGCCCCTAGAGCATGGTATGGTACTTTGTCTACCTATTTGGTGGACAATGGATTCAAAAGGGGCACCATAGATCAGACACTATTTACAAAGAAGAAAGGCAAGGATGTGTTGCTTGTGCAGGTCTATGTTGATGATATCATTTTTGGGTCTACTGATCCAAAGATGAGTGAGGATTTCTCTAAGCTTATGACAGACAAATTCAAGATGAGTGCTATGGGGGAGATGAACTTCTTTCTTGGTTTACAAGTTCAACAGAAAGAGGATGGTATCTTCATCTCCCAGGATAAATATGTTGCTGAGATCTTGAAGAAGTTTGGCTTTTCTCCACATGAAAAGAGGGCTACTACTCCTATGGATAGAGAACACCCTTGGGGAAAGATTGGAGATGGGAAAGATGTTGATGTCAGGCACTATAGATCCATGATTGGATCCTTGATGTATCTTACTGCCTCCAGACCTGACATCATGTTTGCTGTGTGTGCTTGTGCACGCCATCAAGTGACTCCCAAAGAATGTCACCTTTATGCTGTGAAGAGGATCTTTAGGTACCTAAGATGCTATCCTAGTCTTGGTTTGTGGTACCCAAAGGATTCACCATTGGAGCTGATTGCATATTCAGATAGTGATTATGGAGGTGATAAGTTTGATAGGAAATCCACAACTGGTGGATGTCAGTTACTTGGGAGCAGGTTGATATCTTGGCAATGCAAGAAACAAACAGTGGTGGCTAAATCTACAACTGAAGCAGAGTATGTGGCTGCAGCTGCATGTTGTGGCCAAGTGTTGTGGATTCAGAACCAGCTGTTGGACTATGGGTACAAATTCATGCATACTAAGATATTTGTTGACAATAATAGTACTTTATGCATCATTAAGAATCATGTACATCATTCTAAAACTAAACACATAGAAATTAGACACCATTTTATAAGAGATTGCTTTGAGAAAGGTTTAATACAACCAGATAGGGTTGACACTGAGGAAAATGTGTCAGATTTATTAACTAAACCTTTTGATGCTGGGAGATTTCAATACTTGGTAACAAGTATTGGAATGGTCAATCTCACATAATATGTGTTTTGGAGTCTTTTTGTAAAAGTATGTACAGGATGATGCATTATTATTGGTCTTATTGATGATTTAGATTTTCCACTATCTTTTTCTAACACTGACAAAGGTTGCTTGAACGCTGATAAGTGTTTTTGCAACGTTGTCAGCAATATAATTGTCTAACGCTGACAAAGCTTTCCTCAACGCTGTCATGTGTTATCGGGGCGTTGTCAGCAACAATGTTAGTTTTGTGGTTTTCAATCTAAATGTGCAGATGGTGTTAGCAGCATACCATTGGATACAGAGTTGCTTATGGATCAATGGAGAAGCATTTGGACAAGTTTTTATTTATGGATGATGGTTGGAATGTTTCATTCCTATCTTGACATAAATTTTTTTTATGTTCATGCATGATTTTAGCGAACTTTTTGTATCATAGTTTAAGGGGAGGTTTTAGGAACCTTTAGGATTTTTGGGTATCCATATGATACTCTTATCACAATTCTAGATTGTGTCCACAGGTGAGTATGAGTTAGTTTTACTAAATCATGAGGCACTGTAGCATGCAAAGTTGATATACTGTGCATGCTGCCAAGACATTTTTGGCCTAGAATTGGTTGTGGTCTGTTGGGAGACTTGGGAATGATTTTGATATGGGATTTACCTGGGAGTAACAAGGATTTTATAAGGTAACTTGGTTGTTAAGAGTTTTGGTTAGCAAGGGACACTAGAGGACTGTTATGTCTATATTGCTTATGCAAGTGTGCATAACTGGACAGTGCTTGCCGCCCTATAATAATTATCAGCTTTTGGTTATCTTCTCTAGGATAAATTACTTGTTTAGGTCATTTTTCACTTTTTAAAATATTTTTATTTTTGGACGCTGACAAGAATTTTCAAAGCATTGTTGTGACCAAATTGGACGCTGACATGGCTATAGGCAAACGTTGACAAGATTATAGCCGTTGGGCGTTGATAGGTTATTTTTGACCGTTGACACTCAATGGGACCTACCCAGTTTTTACTTTTTGACAAATTTTTAGGCCGTAATTTTAGGAGTTGTTACTTTCATTTAATGCATAAGATAACTTATAACTTTTTCAATATTTTCATGATTGATTTTTGAAAATACTTGCCTATTTTTGGGCCTATCACATGCATTCTTTTTCTCCTATAAATTTGGTTCCTATTTTAAACAGGGTATCTATAATTCTAGTCTGACAATTTTCTCTTATCAACTTCATCTTCTTCACTTAAAATTAACAGCTTTCATCAATGGCACCAAAGTTTAAACCAACAGAATTGGAATTGGGGTTCAGATCTCAACACAACATGATTGCATATCTTGTCGCTGATGATACTCTGTTTCCTCAATACACACAAATGGTGGCGTATTTGAACGCATCCTCATTAAGGTATGCTCTTTCTCATGCACCACTCATTGCAGTCACACACATTAAGCAGTTTTGGAACACTGTTAGTTCCTCAACAGTTAATGGAGTGACCACATTGACTTCTATTGTTCATGGGAGACCTTGGGTGGTTACTGAGGCCTTGGTACGCCAAGCCTTGCATCTTGATGATGTTGATGGTATAGCCACCCTTCCCATAAATGAAATAGAACAAGGGCTTAGGGCTTTGGGATATCCTTTTCCTGATGAAGGTACTCTAAATAAGTATCATAAGCAGGAATTTCCCCCAGCCTGGAAGTACCTCATACATGTCCTCCTTCAATGTTTGAGTCCCAAATGTACTACACACAATGAGATCAATAGATCCATTGCCAGTGCTATTGTGTGCATTGCAACAGGGCAAAAATTTAACTATTCTAAAATGATTTTTGAGGGGATGTGTAAAAATAAGGGGACAAAAATGACTTTAGCTTATCCCCGTTTTCTGCAAATGGTTTTTGATGTTTAAGGTTACTGCTCAAGGGATCACAATGATTTTTATAAGATCCCTGAGCAAAAGAAAGCTATTTTTATGAAGATGAACTCACCACCCCATAGAGTCCTACCTTTAACCCAAGCCATGCTTGCTGTTATTGTAGCAGCACAACCCCAACCAGACCCCCAACCTCAAATTAACCCTCAACCACAACTTGAACCAATTCCTGAACCTTTACCTTCACTTGAACAAATGCAAATTGACTCAGAATCCTTCAACGCTGACACACTCAATGTTGGCGTTGATGTGCCTATTTCCAACGCTGACACACAACCTTCACAATCCCAAACACCCCTTAACCAACCCACATCTACCCATTCTTCCACACCATCTTCCACACCCCCTGAATATAGGTTGATGAAACGCCAAAGGACTACTGGAGTGTTCTCCTCTGGTGGTCCTAACCATGTAGTAGAGAGAACCACCACCACAAGTGTGGCTGGTGACCTGGATGAGGCTGGGACTATTGGTTCTGGCTTAGATGCTGGCCAAGGCAGTCCCACCATAATTAAGTCCTCATCCATGCCCAATGAATCTGACTTGGGAGGTCAAATTCCCATTTTAGAAGAGGGCAGACTGGAACCAATGACTCTTATGGAATTGACGGCAGTCTGCATTAGCTTGCAAAAGCAAAATGCAGACTTAGTACAAGTAGTCAGCTCACAAGGCCTTGAACTCAAGCAATTGAGGGAGAGGATTGTTGTTTTGGAAAGTGATCGTGCTAGGAGGGGTATGGAGGAATCTTCCAAAGGGGAGGAAGATCCAATAAATCTGAGTGATAAGGGCAGCCATGATGGTCAATCAATGGATGTTGCTGAGGCCCTTACAACTTTGAAGAAACAAACAGGTTTTGATACGTTCTTAGTCTCTCCCACCAACTTAAATTTATCATTTACAGCTATGTTGAGAGAGGTTACACAAGGCGCTGAGGGAAGATATTTGAGCGTTGACAAGGAAAATTTGGACGCTGATAGAAGTATTTTGGGCGCTGATAGGACAAATTTGGGCGTTGACAGACTTGCACATGAAGGTGATGTATCCCAGTCATCATCTATCATCAAGGAGGTTTCTACTCAGGTATTACCATCTACCTTACCAACCATTGCACCATCAGATAAGGGTAAGGGTATTTTGGTAGAAGAGAGTGTTCCAAAGGATGCAGCTCAAGTTGAATTTAATAGAAGGTTGGCTGCACAAATCATGGAACAAGATGAAAAGGAAAAGTCACCATTTGTTGTGACTTCAGAAGAAGAAAGTGATGGAGCTAGCTCAGACTCAAGTGTGATGATTATAGAACTAGAAAGGCTTGAGTATGGTGATGAGTTTGCTAGGGAAAAGTTGAGAGAATTGAAATTGCAGGTTGACTTTGACATGCCAGAGGTGGTTCAAATGTACAATGCTTGGGAAGAAAGATGCATGGATAATCCAGACTTGACCATTTCAGATCAAATATGGGGTTTGGAGCTTCTTCTTAGAGTTCAGAAGGATTGCCAGGTAATTTTGAAACACAAGGCAAGCAATATTCTCTCAGAGTTGAAAAGGGATAGAAAGGAGCTCTACTTTATGTTGCTCAGATGTCATGGAGTTGGATGGACATATCAGAAGTTGAAGGCTTTGACATTTGATGAGTTGGAAAACAGGGCTTATCCCATTTGGGTGAGAGTGCAGGAAGCAAACACTCTCAGACTTCTTTCAGATGAAAGAAAGGAGGAACTTGCAGAAGAAATGGAACTCAAGAAAGCTATGATTGTTCCTAGGCCAGTGAAGAAGGGAATTTCATTTGAGTTTCCAAAATATATAGATCCACTATATCCAAGTGAAGCAGTTATAAGAAAGAGCCTCAAGCTCTCCCCATTAGAAGCTTCAAATATGGTGCAAGTGTTACCATTAGATTCCAGGAACCCAATTGTGAGCTATGAAGAAGATGAATGTGGGTTCTGGAAGATTGGCAGATTTGGCAAGGAGGTACACACTTTTACCACTCTTATATCTTTGTTTGCAAGTTGCGATAGAGAAGACTTGGTGGACCTTTGGAGGTTGCTGGAGACCAAGTATGAGGCTGAAGCACCAACTTCAGCTAATGGAATAAAACTTTGGACCACATTCAAAAGAATGTGTGGACCAAAAGATGAGGATCCTGCAATTTGGAAGGATCTTGAAGATGATCTCAGTGGTCTTCAATGGAGGTTATATTCAGCAGCTGGTGTATACCATTTGAGCTCTACAAAGTTTGCTGAGTATTTACTTGTGGATGCTCAGTATTTCATATCCAAGGCTATTTTGGAAAAGATGAAGGACACTCAGCTGGAATTAGATTATTCAAGTGACGTGGCAAAAGATTTGATCAGATTTATTCATTACCAATATGAGAAGGTTTGTAAGATTCCTCCTAGTCCTTAATGCTTATTCAGAAACTTGATCATAAGAGTGGATATCAAGTTTAGGGGAGGATTGTTGGGAATAAATTAAGGCCAGATCACTTGAGCGCTGACAAGAACAAAACAAGCGTTGATAAGAACAAAACAAGCGCTGACAGCTCAAGCGTTGACAAGTTAAAGTCAAGCGTTGACACATTGAAGACAAGCACTGATGGAAGATATATTCTACACGTTTATTATATTCTAGAATACTTCTAGTAAGGATAGAAACGACAATGTATTTTCTATATTTATCTTTACCTAGAATAACTGATACGTAGATTATTGTACGAGGCTTCTTATGTCTATAAAAGAAGACCTTTAGGTTAATGTTTGATATAAGTTTTCATTCGTAAACATCTTTCATTGTAAGCAAGTTCGATATTAAAATCAAAGTGAAAGTTTGTTTACATCTTGTGTGTTCTTGTTTAAGTGTTAGATTCCGCATAACACTTAGATTCATAAAGCATATACAAAGGTTTCTCTACGTGTATTACTTGATCTAATCTCGTATACACAAAGCTAATCGATCTAAGTTTGGGATCAACAAATATGAATGGAAAATACATATGAATAAGTCATTAAGGATTATAAACAAGTTATAAACTATACTTTGAAGACATAATAATGCCTAAGAATATTAAGAACAAACCATACAAAGCTAAGTATAAATAAATGTACATAATAGTCTAGACCATCACCTAGAAACCCTTAGTAAACAATGTTTCAAGCAATATAACTACATAATATCTATATAGTATTATCAAATACAATATACTAATTATAATCTATCATATAAAGAAAAGATAATTGATCACAAATTACTAATATTCACTAATCCAAAGCTAATTACAAGTAAATGACCTATAACCCAGATTAGCATATATCATCCATTCTATAATGAGTTAGAGTCTAATATTTTTTGCCACTAATAATAAAACTCAATTAAGTATCATATTAAAGTTATACATTTATTTGAAGATAATTTACAAGTTAATAAAGCATAAGGTACAAGTTATCAAAGCATAGGATCTTAAGCTCCCATAATTATCCCTAGAATATGGTAAGCCTATATAAACCCTTAAATCAAGAATGTAGAAACCATAGAAGTCATAAACATGTCATATAAACCCTATAATAAGTGTACATAAGCATATAAACACTAATTACCCAAGATAGAAAGTCATTAGGATTAGTAACCTAAAAACCTCTATGTTAAGAAATTTACATGGAATCACTACCTAGTTTTTTAGGAAAAGTCTACAAACCACCATAGCACTTCATTAACGTTATAAGATTATATTAAGACAATGTACAATTACCATAATTCACAAGGTACAAGATTTCAATGCATGACTTGTAAATTAGGTCAAAATGAGAATTTTCACCCTTTAGACATGTTTACCTAGAATAACTTAATAAAACCAATGTAGGGACTTCATGAACATATCAAGGACAATGTAGGAGGTATAAATTGAATTTACATCAGTAGCTAATTGAAGGATAATCACTTTTTCTAAGACTTAACCATAAATCATTAGAATCCCTAACCCGCCTAAGTTTTTGATAGGTGTGTAAACACCCATCTTTTCTACCACTTAATTACAATAACAACCGGACCAAAACGTGTATTTTATGTCTTTTATGTCGGAATTATGCGCGGTTTGTGTTTTTGTTGTAATTTAGGACGAAATTGTGAAAAGTGGAGAAAACACGAGAATTCACGGGCATTCACGGCTTTTATTGAAGAAAAAGATGAAAGACGGATTCGAGAAGTCAAAAGTGGAAAAAGAACGGAAGTCCAAGACCAATTCTGAAGATTTATCGAAGAAAAAGTCAAAAGACGGAAGTTTATCAAAAGTCGAGAAACTCAAGTCTATTTTATTGAAGAAATTAAAGACGAGTTCAAAAGATATCCCGAGCCACAAGTCCTTAAAGTCCAAATTTAAAAGAAAGATTAGAAGAAAAGGACTAATGACGCAATTAATGAAGATTAAATGAAGGAGGGACTTAATCTCGTAATTAACAAGAAATGAAGGAGGGGAGGAAGCTTCCTTAATCCTCCCCTATAAATAGTTTAGATTATTAAGCATTTGTTTTTGTTGGCTAATAGTGACAATTAGTCCTTCCATCTTTAATTACCTTGTCAATTTAAATACTTGTCCATTTTAATTACCTTGTCTCGCACCTTAATTACCATTTAATTCAAGTAAGTTTTTCTTTTTAATTCTTGTTAAGCTTTATCTTTATCTTGTTAATGTCATTCTTCCTTTCTTATTCTTTGATTATTATTGTTTATGTTTATGATCTTGATTTTGTTGATTTATTTAAGTGGGTTTTGATTATTTTGATTAAGTTTTGTGAGTTTGATTAATTTGGATTGATTGTTTATGCTTTATAGTTGTTTATTTGCTTGTTTGATTTGATCTTGTGTTTATTTTAGCTTAGTTTTTGTTAGATCCGTGCTATTTTCACTTTCCTTGTTCTTCGGATCTTTTTTCTGTTCTTGCCAGATTCGTCCCCAGCAGCATTCCGAATAGGTCTGTTTTATTGAGCTCTATACGGAATATTCTATATTCCGAACAGGAGGTTTTATTCCGCGTAAAGGTTTTGTAGAAATTGCTTATTCGGAATATTTAATTATTCCGCATAGGGATTTTGAAGGAATTGCTTATCCGGAATTTCCAAGTATTCCGCATAGACTTGATATTCAGCATAGGCAGAATTATTCCGAATAGGATTTTCATTCCGAATAGAGCTATCTTTCCGAATAGGTGACAGTATTCCGAATAGAGGTTTACATTCCGAATAGACTGCTATTCGGAATAGCAAGGACATTCCGCATAAGATTAGTATTCCGAATAGGCTGATTTTCCGAATTGGTCTAAATATTCCGTGTAGAACTTCTTTCCGAATAGGTGACAGCTATTCCGAATAGAGGATTATTCCGCATAGGAGTTTTCTGCCTTTTCATTTTAAGCTTTATTTTTCCCGCCTTTTTCCTTGCTCGCACTTTAAGTTTATTTACCTTAGTTTAAGATTTAGTTTAGTTGCGTTTTAAGTTTGCCTTAGTTAGATTTAAGTTTGCGTTATTTACTTTATTGCCCTTTAGTTTTAGTCGCGCTTTAAATACTTGCACTTTATTTTAATTAGACTTAGATTTATTTTAATTGCACCTTTACTTTTATTTTTCTGCACCTTTAATTTTCAAAACTACAACGACACATCTTTGTTCCACCAAAGTTCAACTGAGTCACACATTAAACATAAGTTTTTCAATTCGAAGAGATTGGTACTACGAATATTTTTAACCTGAGTAAAATCGAGTTATCAAATGGCGCCGCTGCCGGCTTTTTTTCGTAAAGATCAACAGTTTTTTGTGAGAGACACATTGCTTTTTGGGATCCGTTCACTTGTGAACGTTATTTTTCTTGCATAAAAAATTCAAAAAAAAAAATCATAAAAAATTAAAAATTTCAAAAATCCAAAAAGATTTTATCTTTCTTGTGTATATATATTGTCTTTGTGTTTGGTTTTGTTTTCTTTTGCATTTTCAGGTGTATGCGTACTAGATCTTCTAATTATCAAGAGCCCGAGCCTCAAGAAGATTTAGATATGGCAGGTGTTAACAACAACAACATTCCACCGAACCTGAATAATAATAATAACAACAATGCTCTTCCACAGCCCGATCTTCGGACCATGGAGGAACTTTGTCAACCAACCATGTTTGGACGAGGAGGACCGATTGCGCCGATGCAAATCAACGCTCCTGAGTTTTCGTTGAAGCACCACATGATTCAGCAAGTGCAAACAAACCCATTTAGAGGATTGCCTGATGATGATGCCAACAAACACCTCGACAAGTTCATTACAATCACCCAAAGCATGAAGTTGCCTGGGGCCACAATGGATGTTCTCCGCCTACAACTCTTCCCACATACTTTATCGCATCATGCCGAGAAATGGTTTGATCGTCTCCCGAAGAATTCTATTCACACTTGGGATGACATGACTCAACGCTTTCTTTCGCGCTACTTTCCACCATCCATGGTCACAAGCCTTCGCAATCAGATCAGCGGTTTCATGCAAGATCCCGATGAATCTCTTTTTGATGCATGGGAGAGATATAATGTCTTGATCGACCGTTGTCCAAACCACAACATGCTTCCGGTCACCTTGATTGATACTTTCTACAACGGTTTGACTTTTCGAGATCGTGATACGATTAATGCAGCCGCCGGTGGCACATTCATGAAAAGGAGACCCGAGGAGTGTAGAGAGTTAATTGAAAACATGACTACTCATCATAAGAACTGGGATTCCTCTGCTTCTTCTAGAAACAACACGAGAGTCAATGTTTCTTCTACCTCAGCAAACCCTGAGATGACCGAACTCACCCGCATGATGGCTGAAATGAGCAAAAGTATTACGCTTCTCGCTTCAAACCAACAACAACAACAAGTTAAAGCGGTTGCTAATCCTTGTGAAACATGTGGCGGTCCTCACTCATACACCGATTGTCCTTCGACACAAGGAAATCCGGAAAATGTGTATGCAGCTTACGGTAATTATTCACCGGAAAATTACCAAGCTAGACAACAAGGGGATAGAAATCTGCTGAGCTACATTTCAAACAATTACCTTTCACCCGGTTTTTCTCCTCAAAACCAAAATCCCGCCAACAACTACAATAGAAGCAACCAAATCCCACCTCGTGCTTCTAACCCTTATCAACCACCCACCCAACAACACCCACCCATTAATCCCGATGTTGACACAATCATGAGAACTCAAGGTGAGCAAATCAAGAATCTACAGAGCCAAATAATCAATTTGAAAGGAGATATCTTGAAGCAAGGTAATGACATCAGAACCGAGGTTCGTGATAATCTTCAATCCTCTTTCATCACTCAAACAACTGAATTGAAGAATCTGTTGGCTAGTTTCTTGCCCGAAGCTCAACCTTCTTCTTCTTCGGGTTCTCTACCTTCAAACACCGTCACTAATCCGCGAGCTAATGTGAGTGCTATAACTACGCGTAGTAGAATTACCATTGTCAATCCACCTGATTCACCACCATCATCTACACCTCCTCCACCATCATATATCCCTACTCCTCTTACACTTAGTGATAGTACACCATTACCGTCTCCGCCTCGTCATGATGATGTATCTCGGAAGGACCCTTCAACATCACAACCTTCACCAACTACACCTTCACCTAACCCTTATCAACCTAGAATCCCATACCCTTCTCGCATAGGTAAGACCAATGATCTAACCAAGAATGACTGCCAAGTATCGAAATATGTGGATATGCTATCTAAAATGACCATCAACATTAGCCTTGTTGAAGCACTTTGCCACATGCCCAAATTTGTCAAAGCATTCAAGGAATTGCTTAGCAAGAAGGAGAAGCTGATTGAACTCGCCAACACACGCTTAAATGAAAAATGCTCTGCAGTTCTTCTTAGAGAACTTTCGGAAAAGCTTGGAGATCCCGGTCGTTTCGTGTTGCCTTGTGTGTTCAACAAAACTGAAGAATTTACTGCCCTTGCTGATCTTGGGGCTAGTATTAACTTGATGCCACTAAGTGTTTGGAAAACACTATCATTGCCCGACCTCACTCCAACTAAGATGACTCTTGAACTTGCAAATCGCACTCTCGCTTACCCCGTTGGTATAGCCGAAGATGTGTTTCTTAAAGTTGGCACATTTACTTTTCCGGTTGACTTTGTCGTAGTTGATTATGAAATGGACCCTCGTATTCCTTTAATACTTGGTCGGCCATTCTTGAGAACCGGACGTGCTTTAATAGATGTGGCCGAAGGTGAGTTAATCTTACGAGTCGGGGATGATTCTAAAGTTTTTAAAATGGGGAAGCTTATAGGCAAATCCTTTAGAGGCCGAGAATCAGTGAATATGATCAATGTGCTCGATGACTTTACCGTCTATAACAATCCTCTATTCGAGTCTTCCACTGATAATCCACTCTTTGAAGATAATGTGGATGATTCTCCCCCTACTTTTGACGCTTCTCCCATTTATGATTCACCACCGGTCTTTGATGCTTATGATGATGATGATTCTAGCTCAGATTCGGATAATTTTGATTGTACTTCTGAGTATCCCGAGCTGCCCACATTCGATGATTTTGATGAGGCCGATACTCTTTCGAGCGATTCTTCACATGATGAAGATCCTCCGCCATCACTCGATCCTACCTTGGACGATTACTCATTCGAGGAAGACTTCTCTATGTTTCTCAATACATACTTCCCGCATGAGAGTGATGCACCTCCTCTGGACTTTGATCTTATTGTCTTGATCCTACTTTGGATTTGAAGAAAATTTTGTCTAAGGAGAAGAAACCGGTTGACACCGAAATCTGTTGCACGTATGATTTAACACCTCTTTATCCCACTTCTGAGGACGAGGTTGTGCTTCTTTGCGGATCTTCTTCACACTCGGCTGAGCCTGAGTGCTATTTTCCCCTTAAGGAAAAGGTGTTCGACCCCGGTATTGCAATCTTAGAGCCATCTCAGTATCCACCTGATGAAATAAAAGGAAAAATATTTGGAATTATTGAAGACATGCTCGCACCGCTTCATACTTGCTCCCACCATGCTCCATCACTGCTTAAGGGAACCCTGCCACTTCTCTTTTGGCTTGCCTTGTTCGCCTTAAGCTCTTGCTTATTGATGGATGAAAACTATGTCTTTGATCCTGGTGGATTTGTTTCATGATACTTCCGTTAATGATCAAGGTCGAGTCAGGCTCACGACTCGGTAAACAAAAACCAAGCGCTTCTTGGGAGGCAACCCATGCATCTATCCTTTCGCTTTCTTTACCATAAGTGTAGGGGGACCCTTTGGAGTGTTATTTCCTCTCCTCACCTCTTAATCAGGGATTCAAACTTCAATGACCCACTCTTGATGATTCTTGACGACCCGTGATTCCGTGTTCTACTTTATCCCGGTTCTATCCTAAACTCTTTTCGATTCACTATTTTATATTTTCTCAATATTAAAATAGGAATCTCTTTAGTTGTCTTTTCCTTAGCGAGATTTAAACAAAGTGCACAATGTCCTAAGTGTAGGGGAGTTTACTCCCACATGCTTAAACATTGAGGACAATGTTTATCTTAAGTGTAGGGGGACTTCTATCGAAGTTAAGTGGTCTTTTCCTTGTAATTGTCCTCATTTTAACCGGAAAATCAATTTTTCGACATTTTTCAAAATTTTTGATCTATTTTGGCCTATTAGTTTTTACCTTTGTATAGTTATTTTCTTTCTTTGCTAGAATAAATGTTTAAATAAGTGGTTTTAATTTTCAAACGTTGTGAATCTTTTGACTCAATCCGAGCTTACTCTAGCTAGTATCCTTAACGTGTTTAAGTCAAGTTTTGCTAGGCTTTTATATAGGGAGCTATAAAACGCGAAAGTCTTAACTCTCGCAGGTTAAGAACAAGAACTTTTCGCAAGTTCCTATAATTGATCCTAGAGAGTCGTTTATCAAGGGAATTTTAAAATGCAATTTCTAAAACTTAAAAAAGTCCAAGAATTTGCAAGATCCTATAGGCGACTCGAAAACCCAAAACTTTGATTTAATAGGATAAGTATCCACGAGTCTCATTACTTGAGATTTTAAACTGTGGGGAACGAGAGATGATAGAGCAAATTATAAGTCGGTATTCTTTCGTGAATTTATGTGAGTTAATTATAAGCCTATTCTCCCATCGCTTGCTAATAAATTTATCTGCTAATAAATAAGGTTGTACGATTTGAAAAGTTACTTAGCTTCTAGCCCCAGATCGTTTAAAAGTTGCTCGGTAATGACGAGAGTTCATAGCCAAGGCATAACTTATGAAGCGGGGCGGGAAGATTGGCGAGTCCGAAAAGGCCCTAACAAGGCATGAGGGCTATGTTTTGTTGCTAAAGATCCAAAAGTGATGTGAAGAATCATTTAACGAAAATCAATATGAAGGATCGAGACACACGACGAAAAGCAAAAACTCCCAAAAAGTCATGGAGAAGTGTATCCGAAAAGACCCTAACAAGGTATGAGGATAAATAGATCCAAGTCAATAAAGGAGGCGGATCGTTGTATATCAAAATCCAAAATAAAGATTGGAGAAAAATGAAGAAGTCGTGGTCCATATATGAAGAATCTCTCAAAAATTCCAAGTGAAGAAATTCCAACTATGAAGAGAAGACCATTATTTCATGAACGTCTCTCAAGATTTGAAGTATGAAGTCACTGCCAAATATCGGCTCGAGAAAGGTCTCAAATCGCGAACCAAGTTATGCCAAGATATGAACTTTTTGATATCCCGAGAAGCAGTTTTAAAAGATTTGGTCCTTTAGCTAACTATTGATTAAATCGTGCACTTTATTTTCAGACTAAATAATTATCGAAATAAGTCAAACAATGCATCTTTGTGATCATTCAAGACAAATAATAAAATATAAGAGATACCCACAGGAATAAGGGAGTCTAAGTGAATAATTGCCCCACATGAGTTCGTGTTAGTTTACTAACTTATAATAACAATGATCTCGTTTTTAAGCTTGGTTTGGAGAAAGTGAAAAGTTGAGGATGATGATTATTCATGACAATTTCAAAACCCAAGGTATACTTTTAATTTCTTTGCTTTGCATTTTTATAATTTTCTATCTCTTTAATAAAGGCCAACGTGGATTGATTATGATGAAAAGTGTAAACATGCTTTGTAACTAATGCATTGCATGAGGACATTGCAATGGTCAAGTGTAGGGGATTTGATAGGTGTGTAAACACCCATCTTTTCTACCACTTAATTACAATAACGACCGGACCAAAACGTGTATTTTATGTCTTTTATGTCGGAATTATGCGCGGTTTGTGTTTTTGTTGTAATTTAGGACGAAATTGTGAAAAGTGGAGAAAACACGGGAATTCACGGGCATTCACGGCTTTTATTGAAGAAAAAGATGAAAGACGGATTCGAGAAGTCAAAAGTGGAAAAAGAACGGAAGTCCAAGACCAATTCTGAAGATTTATCGAAGAAAAAGTCAAAAGACGGAAGTTTATCAAAAGTCGAGAAACTCAAGTCTATTTTATTGAAGAAATTAAAGACGAGTTCAAAAGATATCCCGAGCCACAAGTCCTTAAAGTCCAAATTTAAAAGAAAGATTAGAAGAAAAGGACTAATGACGCAATTAATGAAGATTAAATAAAGGAGGGACTTAATCCCGCAATTAACAAGAAATGAAGGAGGGGAGGAAGCTTCCTTAATCCTCCCCTATAAATAGTTTAGATTATTAAGCATTTGTTTTTGTTGGCTAATAGTGACAATTAGTCCTTCCATCTTTAATTACCTTGTCAATTTAAATACTTTTCCATTTTAATTACCTTGTCTCGCACCTTAATTACCATTTAATTCAAGTAAGTTTTTCTTTTTAATTCTTGTTAAGCTTTATCTTTATCTTGTTAATCTCATTCTTCCTTTCTTATTCTTTGATTGTTATTGTTTATGTTTATGATCTTGATTTTGTTGATTTATTTAAGTGGGTTTTGATTATTTTGATTAAGTTTTGTGAGTTTTTGGATTGATTGTTTATGCTTTATAGTTGTTTATTTGCTTGTTTGATTTGATCTTGTGTTTATTTTAGCTTAGTTTTTGTTAGATCCGTGCTATTTTCACTTTCCTTGTTCTTTGGATCTCTTTTCTGTTCTTGCCAGATTCGTCCCCAGCAGCATTCCGAATAGGTCTGTTTTATTGAGCTCTATATGGAATATTCTATATTCCGAACAGGAGGTTTTATTCCGCGTAAAGGTTTTGTAGAAATTGCTTATTCGGAATATTTAATTATTCCGCATAGGGATTTTGAAGGAATTGCTTATTCGGAATTTCCAAGTATTCCGCATAGACTTGATATTCAGCATAGGCAGAATTATTCCGAATAGGATTTTCATTCCGAATAGAGCTATCTTTCCGAATAGGTGACAGTATTCCGAATAGAGGTTTACATTCCGAATAGACTGCTATTCGGAATAGCAAGGAATTCCGCATAAGATTAGTATTCCGAATAGGCTGATTTTCCGAATTGGTCTAAATATTCCGTGTAGAACTTCTTTCCGAATAGGTGACAGCTATTCCGAATAGAGGATTATTCCGCATAGGAGTTTTCTGCCTTTTCATTTTAAGCTTTATTTTTCCCGCCTTTTTCCTTGCTCGCACTTTAAGTTTATTTACCTTAGTTTAAGATTTAGTTTAGTTGCGTTTTAAGTTTGCCTTAGTTAGATTTAAGTTTGCGTTATTTACTTTATTGCCCTTTAGTTTTAGTCGCGCTTTAAATACTTGCACTTTATTTTAATTAGACTTAGATTTATTTTAATTGCACCTTTACTTTTATTGTTCTGCACCTTTAATTTTCAAAACTACAACGACACATCTTTGTTCCACCAAAGTTCAACTGAGTCACACATTAAACATAAGTTTTTCAATTCGAAGAGATTGGTACTACGAATATTTTTAACCTGAGTAAAATCGAGTTATCAGTTTTCTTCCCATTTTCACATCAAACCTTTGTTAAACTTCAAACCAAAGACCCAAACTTCTTACTTACAATGTAAATACCCTAATTAAACCCTAATCATGTAAATTTATGGACTTATATTTAATAGCATGTGATAGGATCGAACTCGAGATTACGGGATTGCACACAATACGTAAAGAGTTAATTTAATTAATAAATATATTTATTGTATTTATTAATTTAATTAATAAATATATATTTATGTATTTATTAAATTGAACCGAGAAATTTTAACGATCGCTAATTAATTAAGAGCTAAGTATTAACGAGTGTTTATATAGCAATTAAATATAAAGAAAGAAGTTTCAAAGATCCGGAAAACCCTAATAGGGTGTTTGGTAGGTCGGTTATGAGGGAGAAAAAGGAAGGGGAAAAACTTCCTTTTATTTATTTTTGGATACAAGCTTATGCCTATATAAACAATCCTTCTCCTCATAATTCAAGACATCATAATAAATCTTTCCCCTCTTTCTTTCTTGGTTCGATCGCAAGGAGTAAACCATAAAGGGTTTCAGTTAGGATTGTTGGGTAGATTAATTACAAGCGTTGTAGCTCGGTTTTTACGTGCTAGAATTACGGTTAGCTCGTTGTATTACGTGTGTACAAGAACGTAATATAGTCTTACTTTAGACTATATCTTGGTGTATTACGGTATAGACCCGAATTGGTGATTCGTTCTTCATCTTGTGGATTTGCTTTAGTGTAAAGGTATGTAACCCTAATTCGACTAATTATAATTGTGTTATTATTATGATCTTTTTAAATCGCTTCCGCTATATGTGCTTTGATCTCGTTTAGGGTTTTATATAATTGTTATGATATTAATAAACCTTCAGTGGTATCAGAGAGCCGTTTTAACATGGTATAATTATCAAGAATCTAAAGTTTTTTAACTAATTGTTTTGAGTTAAAACTACATGATTTTTTAGGTTTTCATAAAATTAGGGTTTTGTTTTTTATAAATTAGGGTTTTTTGGCCGAATTTTTATTAAAAAAAAGAATTGTTTTGAAACCCTAAATTACATGTGGGATAATTTTAGATTAAAATGCATGATTAATTGCTATGTCATGTATGGTTACGATCTGTAGAGATTTAATTGTTAAGATCTATAGAGATTTAATTGTTAAGATTTGTGAGTAATGCATGATAACGTGCATGTTTTTATGGATCGTAAAATTATATGTTTATATGATTTTATGTGCTACTTGCTTTATTTGATTCAATAAATCTTGAATTAGGGATGAATTTTATATGAATATAAAGACCTAGATTTGATGATTATTGAATAAATTGTATGCATGTGGCTATTTGATTTATTTGTTGCACATATAAATTGTTATTATGTGTTTATGATTTATTTATTTTTATTTGTTTATATAAAAAATGTTGAATTGTTGTAAACAAGGGTTTTTTTATGAAAAGAAATAATACGGACTAAATCATATTAAAATAATGATTTGTTAGAGATTTAAATTACATAAGATTACGTTGATTGGTGAATTGAAATAATAATCTAACGGCCTAGTCTTTTTAAGAAACTATAAAGTGGGTTTAACGCACAGCTGGTCATGTACCCGGTTAAGGAAGGAGGTGTTATGCCATTCGTCGCTGACCAAATTCCTGGCTTGCCTGTGTGTTAAATTGAAATTACCCTATGATTATTAATTGAATTATACCTTAATGTTGATTTACCGCAAATTCACATCCGAAACACAATGAATAAGGGTATTGCTTTGTGCTTTAGTCGAGTTCTAGAAAAAGTATGTTGTGAATGGTTGTAGGTAAATTCTTTAATTGGTTTAACCAATACCTCAACATAATTTATGTGGAAATCTAGTCTCGTGAAAAAGTTTACTAAATGTTTTATTAAACTTATGCTATGGAATTGTATGCATGCTTCTCCATACATTGATTTTGACATCAAAAATTTATACCCTTAAAATTTAAGTCGAATACTCCTAATTGACGAACACTTAAAATTACTTCGTCATCAAATGAGATTTTTGGGTGATGTTGTGATAGAGAGAAAATCATTTGTAGAATGAGAATTCATATGATGGTTTTACGTTATTCAGATTAGACGACTTAATTAAGTTACTCAGTGAGATCTGGAAACTTAAGGCATTCAGAAGGGATGAAACATGTTTACAATGCAAAACGTTCTTTTGGCAAGGTACATCCCTTAAATATATATAAATTGCAAATTGTTTGTCAATTATTGTTCGACAAGTTACTACGTTGAATACATTCATTACTAGCAGATCAACTGATGTAATGGGTTTATGTCAATATGGATTCTAGGATTCAAGGAAATTACTATGGTTTATATACTGGTGTAATTTTATTTTCTTGAAAGTATTTTGTTATCGAAAATATTAAACTGAATTTTGTAAATTCTTTTACAATGTATTAATGCAACGTTACACCGTAAATGTGGTTTAGTCATTCATTTATTGATCTACAAACCATATGGTTGAGGATAGAGTCAAATTACAATGAAAAGATAAACCTAAACTCTTTTCCATGAGTGAAGAATGGTACATAAGGATTTTAGAAATGTCTTATTCTATATACATAACTCATAGCAAACTTTAATGGGTAAGAAAGTGCATTTTTTGAGTTATTACATTTTAAGAATGGTTACCGCTAATTGGTGTAAAGGCAAACTAGAATATTTTATCTAGTAGTTGTGCTTTCACCTTTATAGGCACTACATACCATTGTGGGGTCGGTAGACATATTAAGGAAGAAATTGCATGTCAAGTTTTTTCAAGTTAAAAGCACTTGATGGATAAGTCATCATTTACGAAGTAGAGTACACTCTTAAACACTACAAGTAAATTGTTACGAATGTGTACGTAATTGTTACGAATGTGTTTTTCAAAAGTGTAAGAAAGTAAACACTACAAGTAAATTGTTACGAATGTGTTTTTCAAAGGTGTAAGAAAGTAAACACAACACTAATGATTTTCACCGGTTATGAAACATTTTCAATGTTGTCAAATTGAGTGGGAGAATTGTGTTGTATTACTGAATTCGAGGTTATTTAAACATTCTCTAGTTCAGTGGTAGTTACAAGCTTTGTTATCTTGTAATAACCCATGTTATCTTTAGTATGTACTAAGATAATTACTTGCGAATTGTTGACACTATTATCTTCAAAGGATAGTCATGTATTGATTCTTGTTGATTAAGTGGTTCTACATCTACTTGTAAAAATCTAGTAAAAAGCTAGTATATATGACACAATCATATGTTGTATAGATAAACGTTAGACGTGATGTTTATCTCTT
The DNA here is from genome assembly GCA_025667525.1 of Glebionis coronaria. NCBI lineage: Eukaryota > Viridiplantae > Streptophyta > Magnoliopsida > Asterales > Asteraceae > Glebionis > Glebionis coronaria. Next base: position 17,470 of record JANFOE010001172.1, on the reverse strand, counting down.
ATATGAGGTTGTTCCATGCACAAGTGGGAGAAATGAATATTGTGTGCAAGAAGCAACTCATAAAGATATGATTATCTTGACTTCAAAATAAGAGACTAACGATCTAATTAATAAGTAGATGAATATGATTATTAAAGATTACATAAAAAGTATATATATATCTTTCACATTAAGAAACACTTGTGGTTTTGATTTAGTCATGTGAGAGCTTCGACTAAATTGTAAAAATAAGGGTAAAATATCCACATGACATGAGATCGGCGTGGATTGTTTTGTAGTTTCTTAAAATGGATAATTCCTAGAATGACATAAGATACATAGACTAATCTTATACTACTAAACTAAAATATTTGTGTATTCTTGGAATTACATAAATAGACATAGTAGTGAATTAACTTAAAAAGAATAATGAAACCTAGTGGTGTTCATGATTACTTTAGTTATACATGTTTATGACTTATTGAATAAAGTCACAAACATTAAGTCTTGAAAGACGTATAATATAAAGTAAGACGTTAATGTATTATCTCTTTTCATTAAGACATATACATGGAGTCATTTTCAAATGACTTAAAACGTATGATTGAATTATAACTTTTATGTTTTAAAGGCATGAAAATGAAGTGACTTTGTTTTAGAAGTACTTGAGTTATAAAGCATGCAAAATGGTTAGGAAATCTATTATACCATTAAGATGATTTAGTTGGTATGTAAGTAAGCCTAAAGATATATATGTTTATCTTATATATTGTTAGACTGACTTACAATATTAACCCTAAATGAAATACATCATTATTATGGTATGTTCATTAGGAGAATCAAAATCTCAATATGATGGTGATGTTTGATTCAAGATAACTATATCTTCCTTTTCTTCCAAAAGACATCAAGGTTATAAAGTTGAGTATGACTTGAGCTAAGAAGATTAATAAGATACCATTATATATGGAGTGTGATGAATCACATTATGTCTTAAATGAAGTTCAGATTTTGATAAACTACTTATGAAGTGGGTTGTTAGAAAATAAAGAGATAGGAACTATCATTGTGTTATGTAAAGACCAAAAATAGATAACGTTGAAGTGTCGATCTATTTGCTATGTATTTAAAGATTAACTTTAAGTTACTAAAAGCAAGTTGGAGTTTTGATTTTGAAAGATAAAATTACAAAATGCATAATCTTCTTAAATGCACTAGTAATTATCATGATGTAGGCGTGTTAATGCTAACTCTCAAGATAAAGGAAATTAAGTCATAGGTCTGCAAGGATATCTCAAATATATGAGTAATATGCTGAGAATTATGAGTCGCAAATAACTGTTATGATTTGTTACCAAATATTGACTTGGGTAAACTGCTCATACTATGAATGTTATAGATGTTGTCCAAACAAGATAATCAATTTTAGATTTGGTTTATCTTAAATAGTTTGACTAGAAATTAAAAATAAGTTTCATCGAAGAAAGGTAGAAACGGCCATTGTGGTGGTTTAAATCCTTGTGTCGAAATTATATGGACAAGATTGTACAGATATTTAACGTATGTATTATGAATAGATTATTAATCACACTTAAGTAAATTAATTGTGATTGAGTATTCTTTCCTAAATGCATTAAATATATAAAGATTTTGGTGGTCATATTTTAATTGTCACAATTGAATATGTATGAACTCTTTCTTGAATGACTATTTGAGCACGGACTTAAGTAATCGAAAGGAGTTTATTAATAAATCTTTGCAAAAGTACAAATTGAAATTATTCATGAATGAATAAATGCAGGCATCTAGGAAATTATTCTTATGTTTTATTTGAAATCAAGATTGGATTTAAATTTGAATAAGATAATTTCTAAGAATTCCTAAAAGCTAGTGGGAGTATTATGGTTATTTTCTTAAATTATATATGTTGGATATACACATAATAAAGTAAATTTCATTTAAATTCAATGTTTATTTGGTTTAGATTTTAAATGAAACTTTGCTTTGGTGATTTAGAAAATAAGATACATAACCTTGGAACAAATAAATTTATTTATTTATGTAGTAGAAATACAACATAATATGCCATATAGTAAGTTTATATGAATATTTAGAACATGAAGAAATCTAAATCTGGTTTGAGAAATTTTCATGTGTATCACGTTGTATTTATATTATACTTAAATGCAAGAGGATTTGAATATATTAATCTATTTGAAAGTTATTAAATAACTTGTGTAATGAATATTCTGAGGGAATATGTTTGGATATAGAATATCATCCTTATCTTGGACCAGCTTCCATATTCTATAGATGAGTAATTTGTCAATAGTTGTGCAAATTATCATAACCAACAAACTTGGAGGTTTAGTTGGAATCAAACATTACATAATAGATATTATTGGTAACGTCTTAGATGACAAGTTATAAAAACTTGAAAATATATAATTGAAGTAACAGTTAATATTAATCATGGGATCTTTGGAGATGACATGTTGATTAAAGTTGCATTATACACTAAAGAATTAGAATACTTTGAACTTCAAATGTGTTTTTGGAAGTTTGGTATAATAAATTGGTGATCAAGGATGTTTCACAATTTTTGAACCATGTGGCAATATTAAACTATTTGAATGCACATGCGCAAGAACTTCAATAATTTAATTAGAGAAGAAAGTATTCTCAAAATTCCAATAGGTCAAGATTGGTTGTTTTATGCTTTGCCAAACTAGTGTGAAGGTCACTACTTGAGGCATGATGCATCAACCATGTATTTCATGCATTGATCTATTTAGTATTTGGATAAAGGATGTTAAAACATTATTAGTTAACGGAATAAAGATTGGGTTTCGTTTATTCTTGTTATTTAATTTTGTATCCTCTTTTACATGTTTTAATCCATGAATAAATTTTTATGCTAAATGTATGTTGTCGATTAATAATATGGGAATACTATTAAACTAAGACAATTTGAAATTGCGATAGAGTATACTTGAATGTATATTGATCGATTTTGGGTGATATTCGATGAATCGAATATTGGACTTATCCCAACTATATGATTATACTTTATGGATCTTTGTTGTTAAGTATATCATAAATAGTTATCCTCGGACCTGAGATACTAGGAAACAGATGTGAATCTAGTGCACTTGTGTGGAATAATCTAACGCTAAGCGTAACTGGTAGCTATAAGGGTTATTTTCATAAGTGTTGCAAAATTCATAAGTTTTGCTTGTAGTCAATATGGAATTTGTTTCCTTCAAATATATTTTGAAGTTTAATACAGCTGGGCCCCTCGTGGGATTAGTAAGATGTTTGTATGGCCGTACCCAATGTCTTTCTAAACTATGTTTAGAAGTTTTGGTAATCTTACTTGAATCTGATGAACGAGAAACAGAATGGTTAATGAAAGGAATGACTAAGATCCATATCCTTATTAATGTTGTATTAGAAACGAAAGGATACTTATAATAATGATGAATCATCAAAAGGTTTTATCCAGGAGACCTTACTCGAGTTGTACTAGTGACATTGCTAGTGTAACTAGACGCTAGTCAATGTAATCACGATATTCGAAATATGTCCAAGTGGGAGCTATAAGTTTATGGACTTATATTTAATAGTCGTGTGATATAGGGATGAGCAAAAGAACCAAAGAACCAAACCGGACCGGAACTACGAAGAACCGAACTGGAACCAGAACTGTTGGTTCTGGTTCCAGTTCTTGTTTTTGAGAATTTTTGGTTCTCGGTTCGGTTCGGTTCTATCGGTTCTCGGTTCCGGAACCAAGTACCAAATAATTATAAAAATATTATAATTTCTTTACGATACTCAAAAGTTAATATCATAGGTAATATAAAAAAACAAAACTAACCTGCTCTCAGAAAAACCAAACTAAACACGTTTAACTCTAATCTTAATCATTTGAAACATAAACAACTATAAACATTATCAAATCAATAGAACTAAGTTTTATGTTGTTTATTATTTGCATTCAAAGTATGTCTTTTTAGTATTACTGACATATGTATGTCTTGTTAGTACAGAATTACTAATTAGTAGATTATAATATAAAAATTAGTTTGTATGTTATATTTGGTTATATGATACGTCCAATAAGTTTGAATATTTTGTGATTCTTTGATTTTACTTTATAACAAAAAGGTTTATATAATATAACTAGGCATACAAAATAGATTCCTTTTGTAAACATAATGTAAAATGATTAGTAATATAACATTTTTATTTTATATTGCTTTTTAAGGTTATACAAATTCTACAAATATTGAGACTCATAATTCTGATTCGAATTTGGGCAAAAGAAAAGTAGTGCACCTATGAAACTATAAAATGTTTATTTATTTGAGCTTATGAGTTAGTTGTTAAATATTATTTCTTTTAACGTAAATGGTTGTAAATACTTAAAATAATTATTATTTTTTAGTCTTTGTTGACTTAATTCACTTCTAAATTTTTTTCTTCTAGAAAATCGTTTCCTATACGGGTAATCGAAAAATATATTTTGTTCGGTTCTTGGTTCCTATTTTTCTCAAAATTTTGGTTCTCGATTCCAACGGTTCCAGTTCCAGTTCCACCGGATCTAGATCCACGCTCATCCCTAGTATGATAGGATCGAACTCGAGATTACGGGATTGCACACAATACGTAAAGAGTTAATTTAATTAATATTTATATTTATTGTATTTATTAATTTATTTAATAAATATATATTTATGTATTTATTAAATTAAACAGAGACATAACTTTAACGATCGTTAACTAATTAAGAGTTAATTATTAACGAGTGTTAAATAAATATGTAGTAAGTAAATATAAAGAAAGAAGTTTGGAAGATTCCGGAACACCCTAATAGGGTGTTTGGTAGGTCGGTTATGGGGAGAAAAAGGAAGGGGAAAAACTTCCTTTTATTTCTTTTTGGATACAAGCTTATGCCTATATAAACAATCCTTCTCCTTGTAATTCAAGACATCATAGTAAATCTTTCCCCTCTTTCTTTCTTGGTTCAATCGCAAGGAGTAAACCACAGAGGGTTTCGGTTGGTTTTCATGGTTGATCGATTTACTTACAATCTAGTCCTAGCCCCTCTCTAGGGTTGTTGGGTAGATTAATTACAAGCGTTGTAGCTCAATTTTCACGTGCTAGAATCACGGTTAGCTCGTTGTATTACGTGTGTACAATTACGTAATATAGTCTTACTTTAGACTATATCTTGGTGAATTATGGTATAGACTCGAATTGGTGATTCGTTCTTCATCTTATGGATTTGCTTTAGCGTAAAGGTATGTAACCCTAATTCGATTAATTATAATTGTGTTATTATTATGATCTTGTTAAATCGCTACTGTTATATGTGCTTTGATCTCGTTTAGGGTTTTATATAATTGTTATGATGTTAATAAACCTTAAAATCAATCACCAATCACATTCCTAAGCCCTTAATCACCAGAATCACAAAGTATAAAGTCAAAAGCCCTAATTTAGACCCGGTTTTATGTTTTTTCTCCAAAACTCCATTTCAAACCATTCCCTCCCATTCTAAGTTTTAAAATCAGATATTTTTATAAGATTTTTTCCATGTGATTTAGAGTAGGTGCATCACCTACTTGAAGCTACATATCATCATTTATATTCTTATATTGTCGTGAGTTAATACTAGCCACAAGAGCTTGATAATTTTCATCCTAGACTCTAGGAACTTGCATAGCCTCCCTTAGTCACTAAGTTATCCTTATGACAACTTGGAGCCTAAGGCTTGGAAATGCTATAAATAGAGGCGAAATGATTTTATTAGAACTTGCACCCCGTTTCCTTTGTATCTTCTACCCATTCTCCATTTCCACTTCCATAAATGTCTTAGGACATCCCCCAATACCAGAAATAAGGTCTAGAAGGAAGCCACTGAAGCTCTTGAAGCTTTGATAGCAAGTTGTGAAGCCATTAGGAGCCATTTTGGAGCTACCAAGGTAATTTCTATGTTAGCCATGATTTGATCTTATTATAATGATATATTGGACTTGTTGTAATTCCAAAATTATGTTAGAAAGATAAAATAAAAATAACTAAGTCATTTCATCAATTTAAATGAAAGTTATAAGTTAAAGATGTCTTAAAACCCTAGTTTTGTAATTTACATGAAATAATAAGCAAAAACCCATTTCAAAAGCTATAATTCTGAATAAATGTTATTATTATGATTATAAACATGTTTTGAAACTTTGTTTTAGAATCCTAGATCATTTGGTCCATTTTTGAGGTTATTATGTGATTTTTACAAGTATAGGGACTAAAACTGTCATTTTTTAAAGTATCTAACATTTTGGGCCAAAAGTGTCAGTTTGTGAAAGTTAAATATATAATAATAAATGTTGAAAAGTTTGATACCCTAAGGTTAAATATTGAGGGTTTAAAATGCAAATACTAAAACTATATACTTAAGGGTTCAAAGTGTACTTATACCAAAGTATAACTATAAAGGCTATTTTTGCCAATTTTGAATCTAAAGAATATTAATTATTAATATGAGGAAGTAATGAAAGTATCATGTTAGTAGGGAGCTTTGTACAAAGATGTTCCATCTCGATATTACGCTTTGATTGATTGGTTGGGTTTAAGATTTAAAGTGCCATCACTCCTCAAACGTTTATAGAATGGCTTCTGAGTATGATGGCCCGAACAATGGTGATAGAATTACCACCAAATAATGATTAAATAATATATAACCAATACTTAGAAAGATGGAACTAAAGATTAAAGACTTGATACTATACAAAAATGTGTTAATCTAGGTTTGTGTGAGATTAAGCTATTGTTTATAAGACCAAGTTGTGGTTTATGTGATCAAGCTGTTTATCTGTGAAAGAAATAAATCTGTTATAGCTCAGACTCTATGGATCCCAGGTTGTAAGTTTATAGACTTATATTTAATAGTCGTGTGATAGGATCGAACTCGAGATTACGGGATTGCACATAATACGTAAAGAGTTAATTTAATTAATAAATAAATATTTATGTATTTATTAAATTAAACCGAGCAAGTAACTATATAAATTTAACGATCGTTAATTAATTAATAGTTAAGTATTAAGGAGCGTTAAATAAATATGTAGTAAGTAAACAAAAGGAAAGAAGGACGGAAGGTTCCAGAACACGATGTTCGACCGTCGGATACAGCAAAGGGCGGGGGGGGGGGGGGGGGGGGGACAAAAGTTGCCTTTTATTTATTTGGGCTGCAATGGGTTGAGGTCTATAAATACACCTCCTTATCTCACATAATTCACAACATAACTTGAATCTCTTTCCCCTCTTTCTTTCTTTGTTCGATCGCAAGGAGTAAACCACAAAGGGTTTTGGTTGGTTTTCTTGGTTGATCGATTTACATAAAATCTAGTCCTTTCCCCTCTCTAAGGTTGTTGGGTAGATTAATTACAAGCGTCGTAGCTCGGTTTTCACGTTCTAGAATCACGATTAGCTCGTTGTATTATGTGTGTAAAAGATCGTAATATAGTCTTCATTTAGATTATATCTTGGTGTATACGGTATTAACCCGAATTGGTGATTCGTTCTTCGTCTTGTGGATTTGCTTTAGCGTAAAGGTATGTAACCATAAATCGATTAATTATAATTGTGTTATTAAACTATGATCTTGTTAAATCGCTTCCGCTATATGTGCTTTGATCTCGTTTAGGGTTTTATATAATTGTTATGATATTAATAAACCTCCAGTGGTATTGAGAGCCGTTTTAACATGTTATAATTATCGAAAACTAAAGTTTTTGAACTAATAATTGTTTTGAGTTAAAACTACATGTTTTTTATGTTTACATAAAATTAGGGTTTTGTTTTTAAAAAATAGGGTTTTGGCCCTATTTTTAATAAAAAAAGGGAATTATTTTGAAACCCTAAATTACATGTGGGATAATTTTAGATTAAATTGCATGATTAATTGTTATGTCATATATGGTTACGATCCGTAGAGATTTAATTGTTAAAATTTGTGGGGAATCCATGATTAGGTGCATGTTTTCATGGATCATAAAATTATATGTTTATATGATTTTATGAGCTACGTGATTATTTGATTCAATAAATCTAGAATTAAGGAAGACTTTTATATGAATATAAAAACCTAGGTTTGATGATTATTGAAAAATCGTATGCATGTGGCTATTTGTTTCATTTATTGCACATATAACTTGTTATTATGTGTTTATGATTTAGTTTATTTACTTGTTTATATTAAAAATTGGTGAATTGTTGTAAACAAGGGTTTTTTTAAAAAAAATTGGGCTAAATCATATTGAAATAATGATTGTTAGAGATTTAAATTACATAAGATTACGTTGATTGGTGAATTGTAATAATAATCTAACGGCCTACTCTTTTTGACAAACTATAAAGTGGGTTTATCGCACCGCTGGTCATGTACCTGGTTAAGGAAGGAGGTGTTATGCCAGTAGTCGTTGACCAAATTCCCGGCTCGTCTGTGCGTCAAATTGAAATTACCTACGATTATTAATTGAATTATACCTTAAAGGTGATTTACCACAAATTCACATCCGAAACACAATGAATAAGGGTATTGCTTTGTGCAACACAATGAATAAGGGTATTGCTTTGTGCGTAGCCGAGTTCTAGCAAAAGTACGTTGTGAATAGTTGTGGGTAAATTCTTTAATTGGTTTAACCAATACCTCAATATAATTTATTTAGAAATGGAAATTTTTACTAAAAGTTTTATTAAACTTGTGCTATGGAGATTGTATGCATGCTTCTCCATACATTGATTTTAACATCAAAATTTATACCCTTAAAATTTAAGTCGAATGCTCCTAATTGATGAACACTTGAAATTACTTCGTCATCAAATGATATTTTTTGGTGATGTTGTGATGGAGAGAAAACCATTTGTAGAATGAGAATTCGTATGATGGTTTTACGTTACCCAGATTAGACGACTTAATTAAGTTACTCAGTGAGATCTGGAAACTTAATGGATTCAGATGGGATGAAACATGTTTACAATGCAAAACGTTTTTTGGCAATGTAAATCCCTTAAATATCTAGAAATTGTAAATTCTTTGTCAATTGAATTGTTCGACAAGTCGTTGTATTGAGTACATTCATTACTAGCAGATCAACTGATGTAATGGATCTATGTCAATATAGTTCTAAAATTCAAGGAAAATAATATGGTTTTATACCGGGGTAATTTTATTTTCTTGAAAGTATTTTGTTATCGAAAATACTAATAGTTGAACTTATTTATGTAGAAATGGCTCAACCCACCAATAACACGATAAGTTCAGCGTTCAAAGCTTTTTTGAACGTCATGAACTTACTGGCCCAAACTTCAATGATTGGTACCGCTCGCTAAAATTGTCTTGAGAGCAGCGGGTACTATCGATATCTTGACTACTCCCTATCCGGAGGATCTTGCTGAAGGAGCATCTGATACGCAAAGACTTGAACACGCTGCTAATGTTAAGAATCACTCGGAGGTGTCTTGCTTAATGCTAGGGAAAATGGCTCCTGCACTTCAACAGAAGTATGAGCCATTTTCACCAAAGCAAATGCTTGATGAGCTCAAGGCTATGTTTGAAACGCCGCAAGCTGTGGAGATCTACGACTTGGTAGATGCTTTGCATAGCTGCAAGCAAGCTCTAGGAAAGTTTATAAGTGCCCGTTATTTGGAAATGAGGGGTTATATGGAACAGCTCATTGCACTAGGACAACCCTATGATCATAATATGACTATCAACTTGATCAAAAGGTCCCTTAACAAGGACTTCAATGATTTCGTTAGAAACTATAATATGCATTGCACGGGGAAGACAGTTAATGATTTGCATGCAATGCTCATTGACTATGAAAAGGGGTTGAAAGACAAGGCATCTACCGCTACGCCTTTTGTACTAACCATACAAAAGGGTAGAGTGAGTAAGCCAAAACTGCAAGCGAATAAGAAGAAAGGCAAAGGCAAGGGTAATAAGGGCAAACAAATTGCGACTTATTCGAAAGCTAAGCAGAACTTTGTCAAGAAGAGTCAATCTCAAAAGGATGAGTACATTCATTACTAGCAGATCAACTGATGTAATGGATCTATGTCAATATAGTTCTAAAATTCAAGGAAAATAATATGGTTTTATACCGGGGTAATTTTATTTTCTTGAAAGTATTTTGTTATCGAAAATACTAATAGTTGAACTTATTTATGTAGAAATGGCTCAACCCACCAATAACACGATAAGTTCAGCGTTCAAAGCTTTTTTGAACGTCCTGAACTTACTGGCCCAAACTTCAATGATTGGTACCGCTCGCTAAAATTGTCTTGAGAGCAGCGGGTACTATCGATATCTTGACTACTCCCTATCCGGAGGATCTTGCTGAAGGAGCATCTGATACGCAAAGGCTTGAACACGCTGCTAATGTTAAGAATCACTCGGAGGTGTCTTGCTTAATGCTAGGAAAAATGGCTCCTGCACTTCAACAGAAGTATGAGCCATTTTCACCAAAGCAAATGCTTGATGAGCTCAAGGCTATGTTTGAAACGCCGCAAGCTGTGGAGATCTACGAATTGGTAGATGCTTTGCATAGCTGCAAGCAAGCTCTAGGAAAGTCTGTAAGTGCCCGTTATTTGGAAATGAGGGGTTATATGGAACAGCTCATTGCAGTAGGACAACCCTATGATCATAATATGACTATCAACTTGTTCAAAAGGTCCCTTAACAAGGACTTCAATGATTTCGTTAGAAACTATAATATGCATTGCACGGGGAAGACAGTTAATGATTTGCATGCAATGCTCATTGACTATGAAAAGGGGTTGAAAGACAAGGCATCTACCGCTACGCCTTTTGTACTAACCATACAAAAGGGTAGAGTGAGTAAGCCAAAACCGCAAGCGAATAAGAAGAAAGGCAAAGGCAAGGGTAATAAGGGCAAACAAATTACGACTTATTCGAAACCTAAGCAGAACTTTGTCAAGAAGAGTCAATCTCAAAAGGATGAGACTTGTCACCATTTCAAGGCAAGTGGTAACTGGAAGAGGAATTGCCCTCTTTACCTCGAAGAATTGCGAGAGATAAAGAAGAAGACTGAGCAGAGCGTTGTAGCTTCAGGTACTTTATTTATGATTGAATTGTTCAATTTAACATACAAATTAAATTCCTAGGTATATGATACGGGATACGGTATTAACATTTGTAATACGCTGCAATGATTTAATCTGGAAAAGAAGCTTTCCTATGGGGAACAATATCTGCAAGTGGGCAATGGCGCACAAGTAGCGGTTGAAGCTATAGGAAATTTTAATCTAGTTTTACCTTCGGGTTTAGTACTAAGATTAAATGATTGTCATTACGCACCTACAAATTTTAGGGGTGTTATTTCCTTTTCTTCTTTGTTAAATAATGGATTAGTTCACACGACTGATAATAATGGAATTTATGTTTGGAAAAATGGTCTTTTCTATTTTAATGTAATTTCTGTGAATGGTGTGTTTGAAATAGACATGCATGATAATGAATCCAAGAAAAATAAATATGTATTTAGCATGAGTAAGAAGAGAAAGTTTGACAAGAACTCTTCTTATCCTTGGCATTGTAGACTTGCCTATATTGGGAAGACTCGTATACAAAGCTTCAACATGAAGGTCTTTTGGAAAGTATCAATGATGAATCATTTGATAAATGTGATTCTTGTATCTCTGGAAAGATGACCAAGAAACATTTTAATAGAAATATTGAAAGAGCTACTGATCTACTTGGACTTATACATACTGATGTGTGTGGACCACTTAGACATACGTCAAGGAAAGGTGCTAGCTACTTCTTAACATTTACGGATGATTATATACGTTATGGTTATGTTTATTTACTTAATCATAAACATGAGGTATTTGAAACATTAGAAATGTTTAAAGCAGAAGTAGAACTACAGTTAGGGAAGAATATTAAAGCTCTTCATTCTGATAGAGGTGGTGAATATTTAAGTCAAGAGTTTATAGATTATCTAAGTGAGAATGGAATTGTTCAGCATCTTACTTCTTCCTACACTCCACAACAAAATGGTGTATCTGAAAGGAGAAATCGTACATTATTGGATATGGTGCGATCTATGTTTAATCTTACAACTTTACCTTTATCCTTTTGGGATTATGCTTTAGAATCTGTTGTTCGCATTTTATATATGGTTCCCACAAAGAAGGTCGATAAGACACCATATGAACTATGGCATGGCAAGAAGCCATATTTGTCTTATTTAAAGGTCTGGGGTTGCGAGGCGTATGTGAAACGTGACTCGGGTGACAAACTCTAACAACGATCTGTAAAATGTATCTTTGTAAGATACCCTAAGGAAACTATTGGTTACTACTTTTATTATCCACCTGAGAACAAAGTGATTGTTGCTAGGTATGGAGACTTCCTTAAATCTGATCTTGAAAATCAAGAATTAATGGGGAGAAATTATGATCTTAAAGAGAGTCATATAGATACATTACCTTTTGAAAACACTAGCGATGTAATTCCTATAGAACCAGAAAGTCTGGCGGTTCCACCGGAATTAGTTCCTCTGCGTTGATCCTCAAGGATTAAAAACACAAATAGCAATATATGTCTTAACATAGAGGATGATGATGAGTTAGGGGATCTTGGTGAACCCGCTAATTAGAAATCCGCCATATTTGATCCTGAGAAGGATAAGTGGATGGTTGCTATGGATGAGGAAATGAAATCCATGAAAGTAAATGATGTTTAGATTCTTGTAGAACTACCACCGAATGCTAAAGTAGTGAGACATAAGTGGATATACAAGAAGAAAACCGACATGACGGAAAAGTACAATCCTATAAAGCTCGTTTAGTAGCTAAAGGTTTTACTCAAACTTTTGGCGTAGACTACGAGGAGACATTTTCTCATGTAGCAGACTTAAGAGCTATTAGGATTCTCATAGCTATAGCGACATACTATGACTATGAGATATGGTAAATGGATGTCAAAATAGTCGCTTAGATGAAGACATCAATATGAAACAACCAGAAGGGTATGTTGATCCTGAGAATCCAGGACATGTGTGCAAACTTTAAAGGTCCATTTATGGTTTGAAGCAAGCATCACGTCAATGGAATAAACGATTTGACGAAGAAATCAAAAAGTTTGTATTTATTCAGAATCGTGATGAGCCATGTGTATATCATAAAGCTAGTGGGAGTGATGTAGTATTCCTAGTCCTATATGTTGATGACATATTAATCATGGAAAGTAATATTCCAAGACTTAAAGCTGTTAAGGATTATCTTGGTAAATGTTTTTCTATGAAGGATTTAGGAGAAACTACATACATTCTGAGAATTAAGATCTATCGGGATAGGAAAAGACGGTCAATTGGTCTTTGTCAAGATTCTTATATAGATAAGATTTTGAAGAAGTATAATATGCATAATTCCAAGAAAGGTTTTCAACCTATGGAAGTTAAGCATAATCTCAGTCATGAGATGGATGCATCAACTCCTGAAGAGGAGGCTTACATGCAGAAGGTGACTTATGCTTCGGCTGTAGGATCTATAATGTATGATGTTAGATGCACAAGGCCTGATGTGGCGTTTGCTCAGAACTTGGTCAGTAGATACCAACAGAATCCAGGGAAGCTCCACTAGACTGTTAAACATATTCTAAAGTATCTGAGGAGTACGAAAGATATGTTTTTGGGATATGGATGGAAACCAGACACAGAACTGAATGTGACATGATTCTGTGATGCGTCCTGGAAATGTGATAAAGACGATATGAAGTCTTAGACGGGTTACGTTTTTGTTATCAATCGAGGAGCAGCTGACTGTAAGAGCAAGAAACAGACAACGATTACAATGCATGCTACTCAATCTGAGTACATGGCTGCTTTAGAATCTGCAATGGAAGTTTTTTGGATTAGGAAGTTTATTGAAGATCTTGGAGTGATGCCTTCAATTAAATAACCTATGGATATGTATTGTCCAAATTTTGCCGCAATAATATTAATGACCCTGGAGTCATGAAAGGCGGCAGACACTTTATGCACAGACATCACTACGTTCGAGAACAAGTTGAAGCTCGTGAAATCAAATTAATAAAAATTCACACATATGATAACGTAGTCGATCCTTTAACTAAGGCTTTGCCTAGACAAAAGGTAGTTAAGCATGCCAAGGCGATTGGGCTACAACTAGCTAGCGAACTCATGAAATAAATCTTTGATTAGTATTTGGATAAAGGATGTTATGATATTATTATATAATAAATAAAGATTGGGTTTTGTTTATTTTTATTATTTAATAAGTGTATCCTATTTTACATGCTTTAATCAATGAATAAAAGTTATGCTAAATGTCCGTTTTCGATTAATAATGTGGGAATATTATTAAATTAAGAAAAATCAAAATAGCGATAGAGTATACTTGAAAGTATACTGATCGATTTTGGATGATATTCGATGAATCGAATATTGGACTTATCGCAACTATATGTTTTTATTTTATGGATCTTTGTCATCAAGTAAAACATAAATAGTTATCCTTAGACTTGAGATACCATGAAACTATTGTGAATCTAGTGCATCTCTGTGGAATAATCTAACGCTAAATGTAACTGGTAGCTATAAGGATTATTTTCGGAAGTGTTGCCAAATTCATAAGTTTTGCTTGTAGTCAATATGGAATTTAATTCCTCCAATTTTGTTTTGGAGTTTAATACAGTTGGGGCCCTCTTAGGATTAGTAAGATGTTTGTGTGGCCACACCCAAATTTGTTTTGGTAATCTTGTTGAATTTGTGAATGAGAAACATAATGGTTAATGAAAGGAATGACTGAGATCCATATCCTTATTAACATTGTCATAGAAATAAAAGGATTATAATAACGATGCAGAATCGTTAGAAGGTTTTGTCAAGGAGACCTTACTCGAGTTTTACTAGAGACATTGTTAAGTGTAACTAGAGGCTAGTCAATTTAATCACGATATTCGAAATATGTCCAAGTAGGAGCTGTAAGTTTATGGACTAATATTTAATATTCGTGTGATAGGATCGAACTCGAGATTACGGGATTGCACACAATACGTAAAGAGTTAATTTAATTAATAAATATATATTTATGTATTTATTAAACTAAACCAAGCAAGTAACTATATAACTTTAACGATCATTAATTAATTAATAGTTAAGTATTAACGAGCGTTAAATAAATATGTAGTAAGTAAACAAAAGGAAAGAAGGACGGAAGGTTCTGGAACACCCCATGAGGGTGTTCGACCGTCGGTTATAGCAAAGGGGGGGGGGGGGGGGGCAAAAGTTGCCTTTTATTTATTTGGGCTACAATGGGTTGAGGTCTATAAATACACCTCCTTATCCCTCATAATTCACAACATAACTTGAATATCTTTCTCCTCTTTCTTTCTTGGTTCGATCGCAAGGAGTAAACCATAAAGGGTTTCGGTTGGTTTTCTTTATTGATCGATTTACTTACAATCTAGTCCCCCAGCCACTCTCTAGGGTTGTTGGGTTGATCAATTACAAGCGTTGTAGCTCGGTTTTCACGTGCTAGAATCACGGTTAGCTCGATGTATTACGTGTGTACAAGATCATAATATAGTCTTACTTTAGACTATATCTTGGTGTATATGGTATTAACCCGAATTGGTGATTCGTTCTTCGTCTTGTGGATTTGCTTTAGCGTAAAGGTATGTAACCCTAATTCGATTAATTATAATTGTGTTATTAAATTATGATCTTGTGAAATCGCTTTCGCTATATGTGCTTTGATCTTGTTTAGGGGTTTTATATAATTGTTATGATATTAATAAACTTTCACAGGTGAGTTCATATCTTCACTAAAGTATACTACTTTCAATGATTTAAAATTTGTTCAAAAAAAATGATTTGAAAACCCGTGAGGGGGATATATGTTAAACTAGAATACAAGTGTTTTTGGTATGCTTCTCAGATATAATTATTGACACTATGTTTACTACTGCCTTGAAAGTCCCTTATTAATTATGAACCGTTAATGCTAATATTGTAAATAGTCTATTTGTGGACTGACATCCTCTGTCTGGGCAAGTCGCACTTGCTAGCACCTCAGTGGTCAAATAGGCATACTATATTTTGCTAAGAAGGATAGCTTGAGAGACTTCCTCATAAGGGAAATTGTGGGTTTCTGATATGTCTAGTCGCGTTATCATAAGCTTATTAATTTATAAATTTTACGGGCAAATAATAACGTAGCTCAGGAAAAAGGATCTTGTACTCAAAATGATTTTAAACCTATGAATTCACTCAGCCATTGTGTTGATTTTAAGCATATATCTCAGGTTTTAAAGATTGCTAGTATGGAGCAGCATGAGGATGGCATGGAGAGGCACACGATTGAAATTATTATTCTAGATTTTGGTAACCTTATATTGAAAAACTCTGAATTTTTCAATGATATATAAAGAAAGTTGATTTTAACACAATTTTGAGTTGTTTTCTATTATTGTGACTTGTGCTCTATGATGTAATACCCCAGATCAATGTTCCGCTGCGTAAAGGTAAAATAAGGGTGTTACAAATACGCTCAGTGAACAGATATAATGACATGATAAGAATAACTGAAAATGAGTAATAAACAATGAAAGCAACGAAAAATGTGTATGTCTTGGGAAACCTGAAAGATGATTTATAAACAATAGGAATATTTGAAAACTTTTAAGTTTATGCATACAATATAATTAAATGCCCACGAGCTAATATAAGTCATAACATATTATCAATGTGCATGAGTACATAGAGGGGTGACCTCGTCATACTATTAGAGGGGTGGCCTCTAATAAATAATAATCTGGGTGGAGGGATCAGCTCCAATGTGATGGAGTGTAGAGCACAGACTAAACCAATCACCCTGTACGTGTGAACCTAAAACAAGGATGCACCCATACGCCCCACATAATGATAATAATAATAATAACAACCAAACTTAACATGGAGGGACGCCGCGAGAAATCACTCTCTTCGTGGAAGAGTCATGACATAGGTGCCTCATGTATCATGGTTATGGTACCTCCATAACTAGGTGGTCATGCATATATATATATATATATATATATATATATATATATATATATATATATACATATATATATATATATATACATATATATATATATATATATATACATATATATATATATATATATATATATATATATATATATATATATATATATATATATATATATATATGTATATATATATATATATATATGTATATATATATATATATATGTATATATATATATATATATATATATATATATATATATATATATATATATATATATATATATATATATATATATATATATATACACATATATATATATATATATACATATATATATATATACATATATATATATATATATATGTATATATATATATATATATGTATATATATATAT